>JAINUW010000043.1:0-114769 GCA_020205615.1 Panax quinquefolius
AAGATGACTTGTTGATGAATATCTTTTCGCCTGTAGTTCAAAAAGATTACTTATTGATGAATATCTTTCGCCCGTAGTGCAAAAGATGAATTTATTAGTAGGATTATGAATATGAATTGTCGATTTGGTATAACCATGATCTTTGATGTTTCGGTGATGAAAATTATCTTTGTCCCGGATGAGAAAGGAATTTAGAACCACAATTACGATTATGATTATACACGTGATTGTGGATAGGAATTGTTGATTAATGTTGTGGATAAACACATTGTCGATGGACTTTTTAACAAGCGAGAAGATAATAGATTTTATGGTCTATTCGACTTTTCTAATGGATCGCTTCGTCTATCACGTAACTATGGGTGAAAAGTTTATCATCTACCAAATATTCTAAATCTCCGATTTATTACTATGGCAATATTGATAATTTTTTTATCTTTAGTCATGATATTCTTTATCGAGCTAGTTGTGTTTCACCTTTCGCTTCACAATTCCTTTTAGGTAATAAAGAGTGTAGCCGGGTCGAGCGAGGGTAACAGTAAGAATAGAAACAATGGTCTCTAGTCGTGGAGGTTCTCCTAAATGCCTTTGTATCTTTATGTAAGGTGTGTCATTGGTGACGTGCTATCCAAGTCGGGTGTCCAGAGTCAGCGCTTGGTATATTTTAGTATCAAACTCACAACATATATGTTGTCAGCTATTTTACACGACAATTGTAGTAATAAAGTTATAGTTATTTTACTGTACTATATATTTGGCTTACTTCCGTAATGGGTTCGATGGAATGGACCTATTTTGGGGCCACAAAGCTTGTATCGAGCTTAGGATATGATCTACGCATGGAGATCTGGATTAGAACTAGGGGGGAGAGATGAGTAAATCATTCGCTAGTGTGTCCTACCTAAGCTTATTTATTGGTCACCATAATATCGAATATTATGTGATATGTTAATTTGTTCAATTAACTCCTTTGTTTTGAAGCTATATTCTGTAACGATATCCCAAATATACGTGAGATGAGCAATGGAGAAATCTGCCATGACAATGGAAGATGGAATCAAACGAAGCAAGGTATTCTAGAATCGAGGGCCCACTCTTGGTTGTTGGGGAGATGGTTGATTTTGGTGGGTGAAATAGTAGCGTAGTAAAGCCGTCAGTAAAGAAATCAAGTTCCGCTTTGCCAGTTAACATTTTCCTATAAATAGAGGGCTAAGTTAGAATTGAAAACACACCCGAGAATTCATAAGTTTTTTCTCTTTTTCTCTCTAGATTATTGAGTGTATTCTGTGAGTATTTAGATACTTGGTGAGTTGATATTAATCAGTTCAAGTTTCCTTCAAGGTCATATCCTCGATATTCAATGGAAGTGCTTTCTTTTGAGGTAAGGGATAGTAAGAGATTTTAAGGGTTGTTATGTTTTTCAGTTTCGTAATTTTTCTGACCTTCAAAAATTCTAGGAAAATTTGAAATGATATTTTGATGAGTTTTATTGATTGTGTCCAAAAATGGTGATTTTTGGATGTATAGATTAAGAGTTATAAATTTTATGAGAAAAGGCTATTTTAAAAGTAACAACTTATAATTCCTTGTGGTTAACTCTAAAATTGATGAAATTTTTATTGAGAGTACATCTATATAATATCGATTGTACTTTTGTGAATTTGAATTTTGGATAAAAGCACAATTTATGATAAATGTCTAAATATTCAAGTGATTTTGGCTATATGAAAAATAGTAAATGAATTTTAAAAATTCTGAGAAAAATATATGTTCACTATGGGACTATATTATGCTAAATCCCAGAAAAGAAATATTTTTTGAACTGATTTGGTAGTTTTCATGAAAATGGACTAGTTATAAATAAATGAATTAAATATGTTATGTGAAGGAAGAAAATTGGAAAATAAGATTTTATGGCTTGATAATCCTATATGAGGTATATTCATATTTTGATGAGGGTTTTGGTTATTGGTGATGAAAACTTATGAGTTTGGCATTTTAGGATGATTAAATGCATTATTTAGTAAAGTGTAAACAATTAAAATAAATTGTTTATAAGTTTAAGAAATGTTATTCTTTCAATATCATTATACCAAAATATTTGTATGGAATTTATTGTGGAATTTCTACATTTTTGAGTCGGGGTTACTCTTCACGAGTTACTATTTATGAGTTACTATTCACGAGTTACAATTCACGACAAAGTTGGTTTCTTTTTCTGACCAAATTATCGTTGATTTATGAATATTGCTCTTGAGATGAAGTGCAGTTGTTGATCATATTATTTTTATTATCATATATAACATTTTTATAACCCTGATGTTGAAATTCTCTTTCACTTGAGTATAAAGATGGGTAGATTATTGGTATGATCATGACTAGGGTTCTCTTTGGCCAGTAGTGAAAAGTTGAATTGTGAGTGGTATGATCATGACCATTGAATTTATAATTGAATATCTTTTAGCTTAATGCAAAGGTGAAATAATCAACACGGTTATAATTATTGTTTATGTAAATTCGGAAATGATTATATATTTCTTTGAGATATTAATATATTTGGCTGTAGTGCAAATATGAAACATTCATGAATATATTTGGCTCAGAGTGCAAATATGAATCTGTGGATGAATATATTTGGCCCAGTAGTGCAATATGAATCGTTGAGGAATATCTTTGGCTGTAGTGCAAAGATGGTTTGTTGATGAATATCTTCGGTAGAAGTCTGAAGATGAGCATGTTATTGAATATCTTTGTCAGTTAGTGCGAAGATGGTCCGCTGACTAATATCTTTGGCCCGTAGTGAAAAGATGAATTTATCAGTATTATTATGAACATGAAATGTGATTTGGTATAACCATGATCTTTGATGTTTCAGGTGAAAATAGGTTATGAAAATTATTTTCTTCCTTGATGAGAAGAAGAATTTAGAACCACAATTATGATTATGAGTTATACATATGATTGTGGAAAGGAACTGCTGAGTGATGTTATAGGGATAAAACATTGTTGGTGGATTTTTAACATGGAGAAGATAATAGACTTTATTGTCTATTTGACTCTTCTAATGGATCGCTTCGTTACCGCAACTATGGTTGAAAATTTTTATCATCTACCATATGTTCTAAATCATTGATTTATTATTGTTGATGAAGGCTATTGATAATTTAATTATCTTTAGTTATGATATTCTTTCTTGAAGCTAGTTGTGTTTTCACCCTTTTGCTTCACAATTCCTTTCGTGTAATAAAAGTGTAGCCGGGTGGGAGTGGGGGATAACGAGGGAATAAAAGCTATGGTCTATATAATTTGTTGAGGTGAGAATGAACCCAAAGTTGGAAGGTGTTTTGTCACTTTTATCATACAAGATGTCTAATGACATACAACCTCAGATCATCATAAGGCGGGGATGTGCTCATCCACTTCTTGAGAGTATATATGACCACTACCTATATAATCTTGGTGTTTGTTTGAAGTATAATTCTCAATTAGAGGCAGTGAGATAATGATATGTCAAGAGAAGACTTACCATTGGGAAGAATATGATAGTAATCTTCTTGTTTTTCTTTGGGGTCTATTAGGTCAACAATGATAATTCTCGCCATATGATATCTATCATAACCTAGATGTATGGCCTCCCATATATCGAAGGTTTCCTCTTGAGCACTTCCCAAAGATTTTAATTTCTAAAAGCAGTTTTTTGACTAAACCTTTATGTAAGGTGTAATCATGAGGTGTCAGCTCCACCATTGGGACATGTGTCACATTTGGTATATATTTGTATCCAAACTCACAAAGATATATGTTGTTGTATTTTGTACGACAATTGTTGTAATAAAGTTGTAGTTGTTTTACGCACCATGTATTGGCGACTCGAGAATAGGTTGGATGGTATGGACCTATTTTGGGGAATTCGTCGCCATTGGTATCAGTCGAGCTTAGGATATGGTCTCTGGCGGGAGATCGTGGAATATAACTAGGAAGGAAGAGATGAGTAAATCCTTCGCTAAAGTATGTCCTACCTAAGCTTATTTTTCATAGTTAGTCATAATATCGGGATATTATGCGATATGTTAATTTATTTAATTAACCCCTTGTTTTATGGAAGTATTTTGAGAATGGCAAATTGAGAATGCTAATGATGGAGTGAATGAGGCGTGGGGATACCTCTAATCACTAACCATGATAATGTGATGTGTCGGATGAAGAAGGAATTAGAGATATCCATGTGGTGAGTAAAGAATTGATAGTTGCAGACTGAGATAGTCACAGAGGTAACAAATTTGAGAGTGAGGAAGAAGAGGAAGAAGAGGTACCGAGAGAGTTTATTAGAGGTATTATATGATCAAAATGTAGAATTTCAAAATCGTATTCATGAGTTAGAAAGGGTCAAGAACGACGGTAGATTCGTGGAACAAAAGGATGCAACAATTCAAGCTTGTGTTACCCGATATGTGATGCTTGAACAGAAGCATTCTTTGGCAGAGTATATGATGATAAAGATGGAATCTGAGCTGAAAGAAGAAAAAACTGAACGAGTAAGAATGAGTGATGCATAGGTAAAACCACACGACACATGGATATTGTGGAAAGAGATGTTCGATCTAAGAAGGCTAAAATAGATGATATGAATTTCTCTTTCTGGAAAGCAATTGGGAGAACCCAACATCAAGTTTTGAATTACCCTGTACAGAGTGGTCAACCTGAATTTGATATGGATCGAAGATTGATGATTCAAATCATGAATTAGGAGTACGACGAGGCAGTTGAGGGAGGAATATGTCCTATAGAAAAGTATATTCCAACGGTAGTGATGACGCCAAATGCTGCCCCAGACAAGTCAAAACCGAGTAGTTCAAGGGATAGCGGTTGTCATGACTTCCCAACAAGTGAGGAACCCAAATGAAGTTATCACGGGAGATGAGAAATGGAGAAATCATGATGGTGGGAGATAGAATCTGAAATGGAAGCAAGGTATTCTCAACTTTTCAAACACTGTGTAACGCACGTCAATTTCGAGGATGAAATTTCATAAGGAGGGAGGTTGTAAGACCCCAACTTTTAATGAATAAAATCAAATTTCCTTTATTTATTATTGTGAATAATAAGGTATTAATTTGATATAATAACTTTCAGTTATAGGTGAAATGTGAAAATTTTGCAAAATAAGCAAGTGGTTATAAAATATTCATTTTTGTTCATTGGAATATTCTTTTCAGCTTCTTTGGGAATATTCGTATAACTATGGTAGCGACAATTATAGGCACCATAATGGATAACTGGTCGAATGAAGAAAAGCGACAAAATTGAATAACGGCGTGGTTATTCATCAATTAACATTTGTTGGAATACCCTATGTTAAAGTAAACTAATACAGCGTTTGTTTAAGAGTATACATGCGGATTGCACGGTATTGTTGAATTATTGATTCTTACGTGAAGGCCTTACTCAATAATTGTCCTGAGTTATTCTTTATTCAATATTTTATTTTATTGATTCAATAATTCTTACATTGATATTTTATATTATTGTTGTTTTGATTATAAATCACTTGCCACGATATCTCATTTATCGGATCGATAATTGATTATTTGGAATAATATTATTAGATAACATTATTGGAAATGTCTAGAAAGTTACATCAGGAGAGGTTTGGTACCTAATTAATTGCGCAAGATGGAAAAATCCTTATTAGAAAACCCCCTCTTTCTTGGGAACTGCCTGGTTGTCATTATTGTGATTCTGTAATATTATTTGTGAATAATTAATTATTGATTTATATGATAAGGAAATATTTATTTGATGTTGATATAAATGACGGATTTATTTATGTGATTATAAATGAAGGAATTAATTTTGAGGTATTTTATCAGTATTTTGTCTGATTGGAGGTATTAAAAGATCAAATCGGTGTTCTTACAGCTTTATTGTGTGAGTTATAATATTTAATCCGACCGTTGGATCGTTGTAATTTTTGGATATTTTATACGTATATAAGTTGAGTATATGTCCACAAATTTTGAACCGTTAAAAATGAGCGTATAATTTGTTATGAATTTTAAGAGGTAGCTGATTCAAAAATTAGGTTTTGGTGGAAAATTCTAGAATTGAGTGGGCCCCACTCTTGGTTGTTGGGGGAGATGGCTGATTTTTTGTGGGTGAAATAGTAGCAGGTAAAGCCATCAGGTAGCAGGTCAAGTCTACTTCGGCATGCTAATATTTTCCTATAAATAGAGGGCTAAGTTAGAATTGAAAAACACACCAGAATTCATAAGTTTTCTCTCTTTTTCTCTCTAGATTATTGAGTGTATTTTGTGAGTATTTAGATACTTGGTGAGTTGATATTCATTAGTGCAAGTTTCCTTGACGTCATATCGATATCGGTCGGAAGTCTTTGCTCTTTTGAGGTAAGGATAGTAAGAGATTTTAAGTGGTTGTTATGTTTTTCGGTTTAAGTAATTTTCTCGACCTTCAAAATTCTAGAAAAATTTGAAATGATATTTTGATGAGGTTTATTGATTGTGTCCAAAAATGGTGATTTTTAGATGTATAGATAAAGAGTTATGAATTTTATGAGAAAATACTATTTTAAAAGTAACTGCTTATAATTCCTTGTGGTTAACTCTAAAATTGATGAAATTTTATTGAGAGTACATCTATATAATATCGATTGTACTCTGTGAATTTGGAATTTTGGATAAAAGTACAATTTATGATAAATGTCTAAATATTAGGCGGTTTTGGTATATGAAAAATAGTAAATGAATTTTAAAATTGCGAGAAAAATATATGTTCACTATGGGACTATATTATGCTAAATCCCAAAAAAGAAATATTTTTGGAACTGATTTGGTAGTTTTCATGAAAATGGACTAGTTATGAATAAATGAATTAAATATGTTATGTGAAGGAAAAAAATTGGAAAATAGGATTTTATGGCTTGATAATCCTATATGAGGTATATACAGATTTTTGATGAGGTTTTTGGTTATTAGTGATGAAAACTTATGAGTTTGGCATTTTAGGATGATTAAATATATTATTTAGTAAAGTGTAAACAATTAAAATAAATTGTTTATAAGTTTAAGAAATGTTATTCTTTCAATATCATTATCTTGAAAATATTGGTATGGATTTTATTGTGGAATTTCTACCTTTTGAGTTGGGGTTACTATTCACGAGTTCTTATTCATGAGTTCTTATTCACGAAGTTCTTATTCACGACAAAGTTGGTTTCTTTTTAAATTATCGTTGATTTATGAATATTGCTCTTGAGATTAAGTGCAGTTGTTGATCATATTATTTTTATTATCATATATAACATTTTTATAACCCTGATGTTCAAAATTTTTTTCACTTGAGTATAAAGATGGGTAGAATATTGGAATGATCAAGACTAGGGTTCTCTTTGGCCAGTAGTGAAAAGTTGAATTGTGACTGGTATGATCATGACCATTGAATTTATAATTGAATATCTTTAGCTTAAGTGCAAAGGTGAAATAATCAACATGGTTATAATTATTGTTTATATAAATTCGAAATGATTATATACTTCTTTGAGATATTAATATATTTGGCTGTGGGTGAAAATATGAGTTGTTGATAAATATATTTGGCCTGTAGTGCAAATATGAACTGTTTATGAATATATTTGGCCTGTAGTACAAATATGAACTGTTGAGGAATATCTTTGGCACCAGTAGTGCAAAGATGGTTTATTGATGAATATCTTTGGTCGTGAGTCTGGAAAGATGACATGTTATTGAATATCTATGGCGTAGTAAAGATGGTCTGTTGGCGAATATCTTTGGCACATAGTAAAAGATGAATTTATCGGTATGATTATGAACAGGAAATGTGATTTGGTATAACCAAGATCTTTGATGTTTCAAGTGAAGATAGGTTATGAAAATTATCTTCGTCCTGGATGAGAAGAGGAATTTAGAACCACAATTATGATTATGAGATATTCTTATGATTGTGGAAAGGAACTGTTTAGTGATGTTACAAGGATAAAACATTGTTGGTGGATTTTTAACCTGGAGAAGATAATAGACTGTATGGTCTATTTGACTCTTCTAATGGATTGCTCGTTCCGCTGCAACTATGGTTGAAAATTTGTATCATCTACCATATGTTCTAAATCTCTGATTTATTACTGATGAAGGTTATTAATAATTTAATTATCTTTAGTCATTATATTCTTTACTGAGCTAGTTGTGTTCACCCTTTTGCTTCATAATTCCTTTCAGGTAATAAAAGTGTAGGCATTTGGGTCGAGTGGGGATAACGAGGGGAATAGAAGCAATTGGTCTATAATGTTGAGGGTGAAGCGAATCCAACGTTGGAAGGGTGTTTTGTCACTATCATACAAGATGTCTAATGACATACAACCTCGTATCATCATAAGGCGAGGATGTGCTCATCCACTTCTTTGAGTATATATACGAGCACTACTATATAATCTTGGTGTTTGTTTGAAGTATAATTTCAATTAGAGGCAGTGGAGATAATGATATGTCAAGAGAAGACTTACCATTGGGAAGAATATGATAGTAATCTTCTTGTTTTTCTTTTAGGGTCTATTGGGTCAACCAAGGATAATTTCGTAGCCATATGATATCTATCATAACCTAGACGCATGGCCTCCTATATGCTGAAGGTTTCTTGAGCACTCCCAAAGATTTTAATTTCTAAAACAGTTTTTGACTATACCTTTATGTAAGGTGTCACTGTGAGGTGCTATCCATGGTTGGGACATGTGTCACATTTGGTATATAATTGTATCCAAACTCACAGCATATGTGTTGTTGTATTTTGTACGACAATTGTTGTAATAAAGTTGTAGTTGTTTTCTGTACCATGTATTTTGCGACTAAGAATAGGTTGGATGGTATGGACCTATTTTGGGGTTGTCACAAAAGGTGTCATGGTGACGTGCTATCCAAGTTGGTGTCCAGAGTCACAGTTGGTATATTTTAGTATTAAAACTCACAACATGTGTTGTTGTATTTTGCACGACAATTATAGTAATAAAGTTGTTGTTGTTTTCTATACCATGTATTTGGCGACTCAGAATGGGTTGGATGGAATGGACGTATTTTGGGGTTGTCACATCTATATACCATGAGATCATACGATTTTCATGTTAGGGTTTTTATACCTCTTTAATGCTTGATCTATGATTTTGATCTTGGGATCTGATATAGGAGAGCTAAGGGACGATATTGGTTTTCTTAATCACTTAGTTTC
The DNA here is from genome assembly GCA_020205615.1 of Panax quinquefolius. Taxonomy (NCBI): domain Eukaryota; kingdom Viridiplantae; phylum Streptophyta; class Magnoliopsida; order Apiales; family Araliaceae; genus Panax; species Panax quinquefolius. The sequence continues at coordinate 9,250 of JAINUW010000043.1, forward strand.
TCTCAAAATCTTGAAATTCTAGAGAGAGAAAAGTCTTGGACAAAATGAAAAATAAAGTAAGTGGTTTTCTCTCTCTAAATCTATATATATAACTTGATACAATGCACTTGGTGGCTGTGGAATGGCTGATGGTTGTGTTTTAGAGCACATGTTAGGCTAGGGTTGGTCACCCACCAATTATATTGGCAAGATATGCAAGTTTCCTCCAATAATGCACAAAGGGCAAATTGGTAAATTAGCTTTTAAATTTAAAGGCACAAATGTCTATTGATCTAATCCTTAGGGTTTGACCCTTAGGTTAAAACCTAAGGTTTCCAAAAATCAATTTTTCTAGGATTTCAAGTTAGTTTTTAAAAATCAAAAATTAATATTTCCAAATTATAATTAAGATTCTATAATTATATTAAGATTTTCTAATCATAAATTCAATCTTGCTTAATGGGATTATTATTTCATAATTAAAATTGTTAATTTAGCAATTAGGGTCAAAATGATACATTAGGGTTTATAATCCAAGAATTAGGGTTTTAAATGAAAAATAATCTTTCTAATTTAGAAATTAGGTCTCCTAATTAGATTAGGGTTTTCTAATTAGTTATAACTTGAAAATTAGGATTAATGTTTCCTAATTAACATTAAAATTATTAAATTAATAATTCGGTTTTCCCTAATTAAAATTAGGGTTTCTAATCCAGAAATTATGGTTTTCTAAATAAATTAGGGTTATCCCTAATTAGGTTATTATTAATAACGTTTAAACCTTCTACTGGCATTTGCATTCACAATTTAGGGTTTTCAACGTCCGAATAAGGGTTTCAATTCTCAAAAAGCTAAATTGGGTTTCAAACCTGGTTTTAGTTCTTATAAATAAATAAGAAATTTCAAGTTGAACGCTGACGTTCTTAATATAATATTAGGGTTGGCCACCGATATAGGTTATCTAGTCAACCCTTGACCCTTAACCACATCATGTACATATATTATACCATATACACAGAAACATAAACACGTATTCCCTTAATCTTGAATAATTCACCACAGAAATTTTAAATTTACAAAATTCCTTCTCGGAAATCTCAAATCCATTCACTTATTTTCTGTCTAGGTTTATTATTTAACCTTAATTCAATATTTTAAAATTTTATAAATATCCAAATTCTCGGGTTGTCACAATGATTGTCCAGACGTCATGATCATTATTCAAGAGGAGGAGGATGATAACCGCCCTTTCATCACAGCTGTCCACCAGGACTTAACCCTCAGCAATTGGAGCAGCACTCCTTGTATTCACCGAAAAAGGTAAAAAGGGCAGAAAATTCCTCTACCCTGTAGATAGCAATAGGGACATCCCAGATGATAATTATCCAGATGTCATGATCATTATTCAAGAGGAGGAGGATGATAACCGCCCCTTCATCACAGCTGTCCACCAGGACTTAACCCTCAACAATTGGAGCAGCACTCCTCGCATTTACCGAAAAAGGTAAAAAGGGCAGAAAATTCCTTTGCCCTGTAGATAGCAATAACTATTTACTTTTGTTGCATAGTATTAGTGTAAGGTTTTGTGAAGATCAAAGTAGCAATCAAATTGCAAAATTAGCATAAGCAAAAGTAAAATCAGATTTTAAAAATTTTCACAAACCAATTACCTAGATCATCCTTTATACGTATTATTAATTAAAACATAGAACAAGAAGTTATGGAATCATACCCTTGTAGATACGAGCTTCCACATGTACGAGTTCAACTCCTACTTCTCCGTGATCTCCTTGAATCTCCGGGTAGATTCCTTCATTTGATCAATGTTAGCCACCCAAGTGTATGACCTCTAGATGGGATCCACCAATGAAGAAGAATTTTCAAGAAGAAGGGTGTATTAGCTCAAACCCTAGTTTTTCCTATCTATATAGAAAAAGGGGGCGTACTCTCCAATAATTGGAATCACGTATATCTGATATCTGATATAAGACTCCTCTTATAAAGATATCAAGTAACCCTATTTAATTAAAATAAGGTATTATTTATTTAATTAAACTCCTTTATTTAATTGGGATCCCTAATCTTATTAAGGATAATTAATTAAACTCCTTTAACTAATTTTGCCTCCAAATCATATTAGGAATAAATAAGAGTACTTATATTAAATTAATTCCTAAACTCTTTTAGAAATTAAAAATAATAATAATTGTAATAATATTAATAAGACTCTTCTTATTAATTTATATTTAATATTTCCAAAATATTAAATAATAAATATTAAGCTATTTAATTTATTATATCACCATAGATTAAATTAAATATACTTAACATATTATTACGATTATGTCATTAACTTCTTAAATAATTATTCTTCCTTTTAAAGCGTGAATTCTTTAGGTTCTCCATATTAAGCGGTTGTGAATAAATCAATTAGAACAATTCTAATCTTATTTAAATAAATAAATTAAACTATTAATTTATTTAAATAGATAATATTTATTCTACAATAAGGATAAGCCTCCCTAGCGATCAACGACTTTTTAGATAATATAGATTTCAGCATTAATCATAAAAAAACTTTTGAGTAAATAGTTATTTTACAATTCAATCCTTCCACCATACAATAACCCAATTAAATATAAGACATGGAATTACTATCAAGTCTTATTTTATTTAATTATATGTATTTCAATTTCCAAATGCCTTAACTCAGAATGAATGCAAATTAGAAACTACTCTCTAATTTCATTTCACCTCGCCAAGGATTCACGGGTTGTCATTTATCAAATCACATAAGACATTTCTCTCTTTACTAAAAATGGTAGATTATTTATTAATCATTCATTATCTACATATATAACTTGTAACACCCCCAAATCTCGGTACTTAATTACCTCAAGATTTGGTGTTCACTTAATCAAAACATTCATACCTAACTACACAATCATAATATAATTGAATAATAAAACATGCCCATACATGATTACATTAATAAAAATAATATCTCCCAGGTCATCTAACCTTTAATACAATCATCAACGGAAATTAAAACATGATCATAATTAAATCTATTACATAAGCTTCATAAATAAAAGATAAATTAAACGTTGTCGCCTAATTAAGCACTTTGTCCTTGCCTTGCTTATAAAGCTCTTCAAACTTATTAACTTCATCTGCATTGTTTTGTGCAAGAGTGAGCAAACAATTGCCCACAAGAAGGATAATATACAATAACGTTTTATGAATGACAATTAACTGAGCTTTCAATGGTAAGATATTATTACCAGAACAATAAACTTTAATTCAGCAACTATGAGTTCAAAGGAATAACGAACGTTAAGTTAACAATAGATATCAACATCAAAGAAGAATACACCTAGGGTCACAAGACCACGAACTAAACTCTAGGTTTCAAGTATTTCTACTTTAACCTTAAATCTAAAAGACTATAATCATCATCTATGTCCTAGGTTAACGTGTGTTTCCATCAGAACCTTAAATGACTAAACGACTATATGGACCATCATTTCGTACTCCAGGTGATCAGTCCTTTGTAGGTGATCAGTCCTTTGTACTATGTATTTCGGAAACATTTAACGCTATTGCGTAGTTCTAAAATAATCCCCTAATATAGGGTTGTTCATCTCAGCTTAGATTATCAGGTTCCGAACCAAATGAAGTTTGGTTGGGAATTAACTTCAAAGGAATTCTAGATCTTTAGAATGCTCATCAACCAAGTACTTGTTGAATCAAATAGAGGCCAATAACTATTCAAGAGTTGATTATAATATCTTCATGAACAAGGTATATCGATGAATCAATAAGAGCTAGAGTATTAACAGTTTCTAAATTGAACAAACGTTATCATCGACAACATGCTTTCAAAATTGTGTGAAGATATAAGCAAACCAAAAGGAAGTTTGGTTTGGGTTGACTTTCAAGGGTAATTTAGAGTTTAGAACATTCATCAACTAAGGATTAGTTGAATTGATAAAGAATCGCTAGGCAACTTAGAGTTTGGTACAATAATGTAAGATATTACAATGACATTGGAGAATGAAGATTAAACAATAGTTATTAGTAGATGAATAAACACATTTCATACAACAATATTGCAGACTTTGAATAACCAAAGTCATCTTGTTTGGAATAACGAAATAAAGATTAACTAACTTGCTTCAACAATAAATGAGGGTTAAAGAATTCGCATGACAATAAATCGTTAAACAAGAGATTAGAGTTAGAGAATTTGCATAAGTATAACGTAATAGTGAAAAGTAACTTCTTGAATAATAAAGTAAGCAAAGGCTAGGGAACTTGCCTCTGCGTAAGCTATACAATTATAATTCACGCATTCCAATATCCTACACATACCATTAGGAATATCACATCAATTAGGTTTGTAATATTCAACTTTGTTTAACCTTGTATGATCAAATTGCACAAAATAAGAAGCGAGCGTGTAAAATCGAGTTTAAAATTTTACAAACCATATATTGCGTAACCGGATCACCCTTTATGCACAATTATTAATTAAGCGAAAAGATAAAGAATAAAATCATTTACCCTTGAAGATCGAGCTTCCTCGGTACAAGTTCCACCTCAAATCCTTTCGCGTTCGATCTTGAATCCACCGGGTTTGGTTCCTTCCTTTGATCGGCGTTAGCCACCCATATGTTTGGCCTCTAGAGGTGATCCACGAGGAAGAAGAAAGATTCAAGAAAGAGGGTATTTGGCTCAAACCCTAGTTTTCTATCTCATAGAAAAGGCGTACTCTCCGACAAATTGGAATTATATCGTATGTTGAAAAAGTCGATAACCCATATCACCCATAATAAGACTCCTCTTATTTATAGATGTGGGCAACCCACCTTAACAATTAAGGAATTGGGTTTTATTTAATTAATTAAATTCTTTTAATTAATTAAGCTCCCTAATCTTATTAGGGATAATTAATTAAACTCCTTTAACTAATTTTTCCTTCTAATCTATTAGGAATAAATGAGAGTACTTATATTAAATTAATTCCTAAACTCTTTTAGAAATTAAAATAATAATAATTGTAATAATATTAATAAGACTCCTCTTATTAATTTATATTTAATATTTCTAAAATATTAAATAATAAATATTAAGCTATTTAATTTATTCTATCACCATAGATTAAATTAAATATACTTAACTATATTATTACGATTATGCCATTAACTTCTTAAATAATTATTCTTCCTTTTATGGTGTGACCCTTTAGGTTCTCCATATTAAGCAGGTTGTGAATAAATCAATTAGAACAATTCTAATCTTATTTAAATAAATAAATTAAACAATTAATTTATTTAAATAAATAATATTATTCTGATGATAGGATAAGCCTCACTAGCGATCAGCGACTTTCCGGATAATATAGATTTCAACATTAATCATTAAAGAACCTTTGAGTAAATAGTTCTTAAATACAATTGATCCTTCCACCATCTGATGTCCCGATTAAATATAAGGCATGGAATTCTTTGTCAAAGTCTTATTTTATTTAATTATATGTATTTCGATCCTTAAATACCTGACTCAAATAATGCAAATTAGAAACTCCTTTCTAATTTCATTACGCCTTAACCGAGGACTCTTTGGGTTGTCATTTATCGAATCACATAGGACATTTCTCTTCTTTTATTAGAAGTGGTAGATTCTTTATTGATCATACATTATCTCCGTATACGACTTATTATACCCAAGCATACCCTTTGATATACCCTAAGGGTCTTAAGGAATAAGTGAAGTATAACTCATCATACACGAGATCTTATGATGATCTCAGAGTCAAGGATTACTTGTCTTACTATCACTCTGAGAATTCTATTATTGATGAGCGAATAAAACTCCATTAGGTATTCCTTAGCGAGCCACGTTCGGTGAACTTATTCTCTAATAAGCACCTCATACTTGCTTTAGTGTCTCCACACAAATGATCGTGAGATCAATCATCCTCATCGATGAGAAACAGCGTATGTACCCGATCTATCCGGATTCACTAATCCCCGATTTAGTAATCGATGATTGGGAACTATTTTAGTTTTAAGCTTTCTAAGAATTTAGATCTCATTAGAATGATCATCATCATTATTCTAAAAGCATTGCTTAAAACTATGGGTTTATCACATATTATAAAAGCGACATCATGTAGATAATTAAAAGCCTTTAATAAATTAATACTTTTTATTAATAAATGAATAAGATTATTACAAAGTATATGCTTTATCATCAAACATGATTGAAGCGTGTGCATACTACTTTCAATCTCCCACTTGCACTAAACCCGATCGTCGTGGTATCTTATACTCTTCTTCTCTAAGTGGCGATTATCCTGCTTTGTTGGATAAGCTTTAGTTAATGGATATGTAATGTTGTTCTTGAGAGTCCACTATCTCTATAGTGATTTCCCATCTTTCGATGATTCTAATAATCAAATGAAAGTGCCCTGACACATGTTTAGATCGAAGATGAGACTTAGGAACTATTCTGGATTACGTAATGAACTTTTAATCCAAACAATCAACTTGCGACTTCATTTATAGCTATATACTTTGTCTTTATCACTAAACCGGCAACTCTTTCTTTGTTTGGAACCTTTCAATTCACTTTGCACCTTTATTGAGGTAACACTTTACCTTAAAGTGGATTTTTTACGTCATCTTGAGTGCATGCGAAAAACTTGAGTGCATTAAGCCCTCTGGTTTTAATTTAGACCCACCATGAATATGATCACATCCTTAGTCTTGGGTTAAGCACTTTAAGATGTTTTCAGCGACTTCATAGTGAACTTCTCCAGAATATGGTGATCGACATCGGGTCTCGTATATTTCATTGCATACATGATTGTTACTCATGCGATCTCTCTTTTTAGAGTCTGTGGGGACTATTAAGAGATACACTCCATAGCTCATCGACATGAGACATCTCTTGGAGTTTGCCATGCTAAGCGACTTTAGCATCAAATGAATATCGTTCCTTGGGTTAAGTCGAGCATCCTCTTAAATCTATCTATATAGATTTTATCCCCGATTAAGATACTCTTCCCGAATCATTCATGGAGGAATGTTTAGACAACTTTATCTTCTTGATTGTGCATTGGTATGTCATTCCTTATCAGTAGTATATCAACATATAATATAGGAATGTCACGATGCTCCCTTGAATGTACACTAGGTTCATTCTTATTTTTGATAAAATCAAACTCTTTTGATTGACCTCATCAAAATGAATGTTCCATATTTGAGAAACTTGCTTCAATCCATTTCTCTGAGTGTTACTTACCTCATCGTATGTAACTTGGATCATCATCTTCATGATGATGTACCTCATCATCATCATCCATGATGAATCCCTACCTCTAGGTATCTTGGTACTATTCGAGTTCTGATTCGGATTTGTGGTATAATAGGAATACATCTACGAGGTTCCTCTTATTTGACTTATAGTGTTTTGTGGTTCTTGAACTCTTGAGATCTATTATCCTCCACTAGCCCTTGATGATAAACACCTTTATCTTAGAAGGCGCGTGTTCATAACAAACACCTTTTTGCTAAGTAGGATTATAGAACATATACCTAAACTTACTTTAGGATGTCCCACAAATCTGTACTTGTCAAATCTTGTCCCAAGCTTATCTTTGAAACCTTTTCACATAAGTTGGACAACCCCTTATCTTAACATACTTAAGATTAGGAATCCTCCACATCCATAACTTTTATGGAGTCTTGGGGTAGGATTTTGAGGTTACTTTTTTAAGTAGATATCGACCATTTCTAGGACATTATCCTAGAAGGATCTTTGGAATGTCGGTAAAATCATTATGGACCGCACCATATCCAACAAGTATGATTTTTCATTCGGATACATCAATCGATTATTGCGTATCGGGATGTGTCCATTATGAGAAAACCATTTGAGATGATCTAGAAACTTATTGCACAAGTATTTATTCCTTGATCTAATCAAAGAATCTTAATACTTTGTCAATTTGTTTCACTTACGAATTCTTTGAACCTTTGAATAATTCACACTTGTATTCAACAAATACACATTCGACTCTTTGAATGATCATCTCCTTTTCTTATACTAATTTGTTCGATATACAAAATTATTTTCATGTAAGTCAGTATACAAAATTTATTAAGTAATATTTCGGTTCTATCTGAAACATTATTATTATAAATAGAACAACAATTGTTCTTAATTATAATACCAAAAGATTTCATTGTCCAATGATAAAATGGAAATAATATTTTTAACAAAAAGCGGAATCTGATAACAACTTATTGACTTAATAGATTTGCCGTGGCATCTGCTAAACTATAAGTTCTATATATAGCTAATGTGACCTTTGCTTCATTTTCCACACATAGGATTACTTATCTTTGTTTAACTTTCTACTTTTTCTTGGTCCTTCATAAATCTATATTTATGATAACCAAATCGGTATCAATACCCAAGTAGAACCTTGACTTAAAGAAAAATTTATTTAAATCATGAACAAAATTTGTATTTATGTAGAAACTTCACTAAGCTTCTTTGGTTAGCCTCTGCAGAGATGCTTCTCATGATTTCTTTCGATTGTCGGGCTTATTGCGGTGGAAGCAAACTCCTTTGCTATCCGTATCGTTTTGTTCTTATTATCCTTTGTTTTGCCTTTCTATTTACCTTCTTTGAATCGTTCTTCTTTTGGAAGATCCTTTGGCCCCTACCGGTAAGACTTGGTCTTTCTTGGTTGGAAAGTGACTCTCGACATTTTCAACATGTTAAGCAAATCGGTGAAGGCGATATCTAGCTTGTTCATATGAAAATTCACAACAATTTGTGAAAAGAAGTCAGGGGTGAGTGCAAGATCAAATCTTGGCTCAACTCTCCATCCATGACAAAACTTCGTTGTCTAATTGATCAATCAAATTGATTATGTTAAGACTTTTTTATGCATCTTTATAGTGCCGTTGGCGTTTCTAGATCGGAAGAGCTCCTTAGATATCGATATCTATCGGTCCTACTTTCCTCACCATCGACTACTTGATGTGCGGGAATATAGTAGAAGCATCCATAGTTTCATCTTGTATTTGAAGCTCGTTTACTCGTGGATGCGAGCATGATCATTGAGCATTGTGCATCATCTTGCCACTTTCTAAAAGTAGCAATCTCTTCCTCGGAGGCATTATGCGCAACCATTGCGAGGATAGGCGTATTAAGGACATAAGATAGCTTTTGACTATGAGAACTATTCTCAAATTCCTTAACCAATCAGATTTAATTCGATGCGGTTAATTTAGCATCTAATATGCTTGGCTGTGATGATAGTAATTTTAGACATTGTAAAATTACGTAAATGAATTTATAATTAACAACATTTTAACATACATTCTTTTATTAATTACCAAAATAAATTAGGTCTTGTTTTAAATTGGTATCTCCACTATTTTCTTCAAACTATATTACCCTCACTTATATAGTTGGCAAAATCTAATTAAAGATTTGCTAGTGAGAATAAGGATCCCATTTCAAATGTATATAGCCTTGTGGTGACACAACAAACTATATATAAATAAATAGGTAGACAACTTTTGTCAATTACATCAACTATCTGACTCCTTTTATTTTGCCTCTTAGATTATTTTGATCAGTGGTGGCACATCCAGAATCAAAATTATCAAGTTAAGTCGACCTAGCACTCCGTATATTCAAAAAAAAAAATATCATCCTTGTGGTGACACTGACAAAACAATATTGTTCAATTTTCTTTATAAGCATCAAATGTGATAAATTAACATCTTAAATACTTAATACTTGCCTTGTGGTGACCTGACAAACTCATATTAAATATTTAATACTCTATTAATTTTATCATGCTAGAAAGCTGACGTTCGATATTCCAAATATCTTTGAGCGCTTAGGACTTAATATAAAAAATTGAGGGGTTTGTTATTAATTTGTCTCATCTTGTTTAGCGTAGCGCATGCACATATATATATAAAATACGCGTCGTATTAATGAACATGCGAGCATGTTTGCATAATATATATATATATATATATATATAGTATGTACATATAGAATCTATATTCTACACGGATTGATTATGGACTTTTATTCTAGTTTGGTTCACTAGAGCCACCAAGTGAACCAAAAGGTCAAACTCTAGAGGTGCGAGAAATAATATTTAAATATAACTATTACATTTAAACCCGGGCTCCATTACAAGCGGGTCTTCATGCGCTCCTTGCTCCTTGATCTCCAATTCTTCAAAATTAATTCTAACTATTCTATTACAAAACTATTTAAAATAAATAGAAACCTTGATCGTGATCGAGGGAAATACATAGGAGGAGATAGAATTTACATTAAGAAAAAATTAGAGAAGGCGAGAATCTGTGAGACCCATTTAATAAAACCCATACATTAAATGCATCAACTAAAATAAAATCGATCGCATTGGTCGATAGTCATAATCAATCCATTTATTATCATACACATCACCGTATGCATCGATAAATAACATTCATCTTATGAATAATAAACATTTAATATATATATTGATATCATTTAATGGGCAAATTTAGTTAGTATAAAATCTAATTTTGAATCAAAATAAACTCCTTTATTTTAATCAAATTTAAATCAAAATAAAACTATTTTATTTTAATTTATCCAATTTTGAATAAAATAAACTATTTTATTTTAATCAAAATCTTTAATCAAAATAAACTCCTTTATTTTAATTAATTATGGAATCAATTCCATGTATAAAAAAATCTTTAATTAAAATAAACTCTTTTATTTTAATTAATTATGGAATCGATTCCATTATTTTAAAGGAAACACGGATTTCTTTCCTATTCACAAATAAACTCCTTTATTTTGAATAATATGAAATCTTATTTCATATCTAAATAAACTCCTTTATTTAAGGAAACATGGATTCTCTTTCATTATTCACAAATAAACTCTTTTATTTTGAATAATATGAAATCTAATTTAATATAAAAATAAACTCCTTTATTTAAGGAAAAATAGAATCAATTTCAACTCTAATTAGTTATCTTGGAATCCAATTCAACTCTAATTAGTTAGCATGAAATTCTAATTTTAAAATTAAAATAAACTCTTTTATTTTAATTATAAAATTAATTAAAATAAAACTTTTATTTTAATATTAAAATAAACCTTTTATTTTTTAAAAATTAAAATAAAAATTTTATATTTTAATATATATAATAATTATAATATTATTATATATATATATATATATATATATATATATATATATATATATATATATATATATATATTATATATATATATATATATATATATATATATATATAATTCTATTAACTTTATGTATTAGTATATAATATACATTTTCAAAATTTTAACATGCTTCCTTGAATTAAAATGTATATATATACGAATATATATATATATATATATATATATATATATATATATATATATATATATATATACGTATCATGAAATCCTTGATTTCAACTATGTTTTTTTCATGCATAGATCAATTTTTCATTGTTTCTTTTTTTTTTTAAAAAAAAATGGCCTTAATGATTATTAATTGCCCTTGATTTAGAAATTCCATCATCCTTTTTATCACGGATCTTTTCCTTTTTTTTATTTAATAAATTTTATCTGATAAAATTATGCCCAATTAAATTGTTCTAAACACATATCGATATACATATCAAATTAAAACAATTAATAATTCGCATAAAGGTTTGGCTCACGATGCTGCTTTATTAGGTTTAATAATATTTATTATGCATGATCAAATTGCACAAAATAAAGCGAGAAGCGTAAAATCGAGTTTAAAAATTTACAAACCATATACGGATCACCCTTTATGCACAATTATTAATTAAGCGAAAAAGATAAAGAATAAATCATACCTTGAAGATCGAACTTCCAAAGTCTGAAGTTCACCTCAAATCCTTTCGCGTTGATCTTGAATCCACGGGTTTGGTTCCTTCCTTTGATCGGCGTTAGCCACTCATATGTTTGGCCTCTGGGGTGATCCACCGAGGAAAAATAAAGATTCGAAGAAGATGGGTATTTGGCTCAAACCCTAGTTTTCTATCTACATAGAAAGGGTACTCTCCAACAAATTGGAATTATGTTATGTGTAAAAAGTCAACAACCCATATCATCCGTAATAAGACTCCTCTTATTTATAGATGTGGGCAACCCACCATAACAATTAAGAAATTGGGTTTTATTTAATTAATTAAATTCTTTTAATTAATTAAGCTCCCCTAATCTTATTAGGGATAATTAATTAAACTCCTTTAACTAATTTTTCCTCCTAATCTATTAGGAATAAATGAGAGTACTTATATTAAATTAATTCCTAAACTCTTTTAGAAATTAAAATAATAATAATTGTAATAATATTAATAAGACTCCTCTTATTAATTTATATTTAATATTTCTAAAATATTAAATAATAAATATTAAGCTATTTAATTTATTACATCACCGTAGATTAAATTAAATATATAACTATATTATTACGATTATGCCATTAACTTCTTAAATAATTATTCTTCTTTTATGGTGTGACCCTTTAGGTTCTCCGTATTAATAGGTTGTGAATAAATCAATTAGAACAATTCTAATCTTATTTAAATAAATAAATTAAACAATTAATTTATTTTAAATAATATTTATTCTCTGATAGGGATAAGCCTCCCTAGCGATCAGCGACTTTCCGGATAATATAGATTTCAACATTAATCATTAAAGAACCTTTGAGTAAATAGTTAAATGCAATTGATCCTTCCACCATCTGATGTCCCGATTAAATATAAGGCATGGAATTCTTTGTCAAAGTCTTATTTTATTTAATTATATGTATTTCGATCCTTAAATGCACTGACTCAAATAATGAAAATTAGAAACTCCTTTCTAATTTCATTACACGCTTAACCGAGGACTCTTTGGGTTGTCGTTTATCGAATCACATAGGACATTTCTCTTCTTTTATTAGAAGTGGTAGATTCTTTATTGATCATACATTATCTCCGTATACGACTTATTATACCCAAGCATACCCTTTGATATACCCTAAGGGTCTTAAGGAATAAGTCAAAGTATAACTCATCATCATACACGAATCTTATGATGATCTCGAGTCAAGGATTACTTGTCTACTATCACTCTGAGAATTCCTATTTGTGAGCAAATAAAACTCCATTAGGTATTCCTTAGCGAGCAGCGTTCGATGAACTTATTCTCTAATAAGCACTACATACTTGCTTTAGTGTCTCCACACAAATGATCGTGAGATCAATCATCCTCATCGATGAGCAAGCGGCGTATGTACCGATCTATCAGGATTCACTAATCCCCGATTTAGTAATCGATGATTGGGAACTATTTTAGTTTTAAGCTTTTACAGAATTTAGATCTCATTAGAATGATCATCATCATTATTCTAAAAGCATTGCTTAAAACTATGGGTTTATCACATATTATAAAACGACATTATGTAGATAATTAAAAGCCTTTAATAAATTAATACTTTTTATTAATAAATGAATAAGATTGTTACAAAATATGCTTTATATGCTTTATCGTCAAACATGATTGTAAAGAACTATCACAAACATGTGCACAACTTACTTATAAGGCTTTGTTTGGCAAAAAGTCTTTAAAATAAAGACTTAATATATTTAAGCCTTGTTTGGTCAAAACTAAATTAAACTACTTTAATTTTATTTTAATGAACCATTTAGTTTATAATTTATAACCACATATGACTTATTTGGATTTCCATATCCAACATTAATCAAATAAAATAATTATACATACTATATTTTAAATAAATACTCCACTTAAACAAACATTACAAAATTATAACTTTATTATAATAATATACCATCTTAATTTATCACATCACAACAACAATATAACATCTCATGTTATCTTACAATATAACTATAAATTAAATTAATTTAGAATATTATCTAATAAATATAATTTATAAATATTTACTAACAAAATCACATATTCATTTAATTTAAAAAATCTTTTAAATTACAAAACAACAACTTTATCAATAAAATATTTATTTAATTTAATAAATATTTTAAATTACAAATAAAATCTTGGATTGTTACATCATTCCCTCCTTACAAGGATTCTGTCCCCAGAATCACAACTCAAACCATCAAATCATCACATTCTTTCCTCCTTAAAAAGATTATGTCCCCAGAATCAAAGACACAGACAAAACAAATAACTCATGGCAATTCTTCATCATTTCAGTTTCAAGTTCCCATGTAGCATCTTCGACGTTGTGGTTCCTCCATATCACCTTCACAAAAGGTTTTAACTTATTCCTGTACACATGATCTTTCTAGTCGACTACTTGGATAAAAATTTCCTAGTAGCACAACCATAACGGTTCGTACTTGGTCACATGATTACAGTCGAGCTTGTTCGATCATCTCACCGAAAAATGAAAAACATTACGAATGCGATCTAACTATAGAGGTAAGGCTACCTCAAAACCATCTTTCAACTTCATTAATGCTTCATATACTTATATAGGTTTATGCCCAATATAGTTCATCAAACCTACCACACTTTGGAAATCTAGGAACTTGCCATAATCATATGAGTTTAGGAACTTATCCTAGTTAGACCATAGGCGTCCATTCGCTGAAGGGTTCAAAATATACCATATGATTATGAGTCACGAACTTACCATATGTTTTAGTTTTAAGAACCGAACCTAATCTTAATATCATCTAACTTAATCTTAAAAACCTCTAACTATCAAATATATTCATGAGAAAAGAATCACCTTTCCACCACATATTGTTAGGTAAAATCTAGTTACGCACAACACACAAGTATACGTGGTTAAAAGTAATAAAGTGAAAGTAGAGTATCGTTCTCACGAGAAATTGTTTAATAAAATCACCAAATACTAACCCGTAACCCACTCAATCTAATTTAAACGAATGAATTTCAATTTATAATTAAACTATTATTAAATTCAACTAGTTAAATTAAGATTACGGAGATTTAAGATCACAACTTCACTTATTGCTTCATTTAAGTTAACACACTTCTCATCAATTATTCTTTATCCCGAATTGTTAATCAAGAACACTAAAGCGAGATAAAACCACCTCTCGATGCATAATACCGTATACTCACTTAAATCCATGGATGATAGAATTAAGCAAGACACCATAATTAACTAATCCACTATATCTCTATGTGAATTACAATTAAAAAAGATTTAAAGCACAAGTTCTCTATAAGATTACATATGGCGTAAAGGAATATCTATATCCTAAACACAAATCATGAATTCCATCTATGCAGAAGTCACAAACACATGCTATCATGATCATATCTAAATCTAAACATCAACTCTCGAGTTCATATAGATTATCACGGTAATTGTTAGCTAGGCAATTCAGCAATTAAGTCCAAATCACTAGACAATCCTCATACTAGAACATAATAATTGATAGCGAAGCATATTAAACTAAACTACACAATAAGATCCATTGTAATCTCAAACAAAGAATTAGTTCATGATTATTGAATTAAAACTAAGAATCCACAATTGAATAATCATTAAAAGACAAAGATAGAAGAAGATAAGAAGATAGAATCTCTTGTCTGTAGATTTGATGCTCCCTCCTTGCTCCTACTTTGAATCTTCAATGGTCTCCAAGTTGCTTGAATCCCCAAATCTAATAAGAACTAGGATTTTGATCTAATCTACTCTAATCTAATCTAATCTAATGGAATCCTCCAAAACTAGCCTATATCTCCTCTCTTTTATGCCTCTCCTCATGTATTTATAGTTCTAATGGATATCCTAGCAAGTTAAGCAACTAAGAATCCTATTCTAGCTCAAATTGGACACCAAATAACCCAAATAAGCTATTTTCCCGCAGACTAGCGCACCCCGCACTCTTCCTAGGCTATTTTGGGCGCGGCCCACGCTACTGTAGCAGAGGAACTGATGGACTAGCACGCCCCTAGCGCGATTCGCGCTATTCTATTTTCTGCTACGACGTCGTTTGGTAAAACAGGCATAACCTTTGATCCGCTTGGAGTTATGGGGCCTGCCACCTATCAAATCGAAGATATCGAGGAGATCTAAAATTTCACTCTTTGAGGATTCATAGAGTTCGTCCGGATCAAGGCGAAAATCGAGCTTGAAGTAGATGATGTGTAAATGGCAAGCATGACCACTCTTCACTTTGATCTTTGTTGATAAAAAGATCATAACTCTTGCATCCGAACTCCGATTGGGACGATTCAAGATATTCTAGAAAGCTAAGAAGTAGATCTACAATAAATTCCAAAATCCAATCCAAGAACATGCATCCAACTCGGTGTTAAAAGTCCTTCAATATTCCCTTCTTGCATTTGTTTGAGTATTTTAGTCCAAAAGATGTCCGAATTGTTTTCCCTTGCTTCTTAATGCCAATGCCGTGTCATCGCCTACAAAATAACATAAAATGTATGAAAAGTAACTAAGAAACATGAGATTAAGAAAATAATTCAAGTAATAGATACCGGATAAGTAGGTTTTATCAAATACCCCCAAACTTAAACCTTTGTTTGTCCTCAAGCAAAAAACACAAAATAATAATGCAATGCAATGCAACTAATCTACATGCCTACGAATCCAGCAGTAATGACATAAACAAGTCTATTCAACCGGCCTTAGAGAAATCAAGTAAACATGGTAATACATCATATCAAAATAAATCATTAACTTCTCAATCAATCATCAAATCTTAGACTGTTATCACTAATATAGTGCGTGTGTGCTCCACAACAATGTTAACTGATATAAAATCAAATTTAACACATAATAAGTCTCTTCGAAGGCACCATACAGTGTAAACTCAAGAAATCCAAAAATAAGCTAGATCCAACTAAAATTAAACAATTACTAATATCGAGGGTCAACATGGGATACTTATGCTTCATTTTTCATCTACGGGGGCTTTTTTCTCGTTTTATTCATTTTTTTTATTTATATATATACACATAGCTATGCAATGTCTTATTCCCTTAGACTTTTCAATGCTACCTTAACGAGCTTTCGACCAATGACTCCCAGACCATTAAGACCTTAGGGCGCTAGGTGTAAAGACAATGCCCTCGGGCTTACTTACTCAAGTAACAAAGGCCACAAAACTAGACAAACACGTCACGGTGTTTATTCATACTTTCTTTTTCTTTCTTTTTTTTCTTTTTTTTTCTTTTTTTTATAGCTTATATACCCCAAATATTCCCCCAAACTTAGGTTCTTGTCTAACTTTAGCCATCACTACTTATTCTTGTCATTCCTTCATTCAAACTAGCATTATCCTTTAGAGTCCGATTATGTATCAATTTAAACTCAATCAATCAACAAGTTATTTTTACTGTGTTATCCTTATTATATCAGTTTCAAACAGAAAAAGACTCAATTCATAACAAGAAATCACATCCTTTAATAATCTGTACTATACTTATCTACGTAATTTCAATCTCATCATTGGCCAAATCAAACTATAAATATCAAGCAATTTGGACTCATGCAAGATGTCTTTAAATGCTATATAAACATAGTAAACTAACTACTAATTTTTCAATTTTTTTCCCAAGAACCTGAATGCAAAAACTAAATGTAACTATATGAACTACAATGTAAACAACCAATGTAAATAACTAACTATATGCTGATAAGACACTAAAATGCCCCCAAACTTAAACTAGACATTGTCCTCAATGCATTTGAAATAGGAAAAATTAAAAGAGGACTTCCACGAAAATCTGGCATTTTCCTCCTTATGCTGCTAAGTCCGGAGAATAGGCGAAACACATTGGAATAAATCGGGAACCACACTTGAGTTGGACTTGACTAACATTGCAATTAAAACACTTTTAACGCCTGGGGATTACAAGCGGCACGACCCGCGCTGTGGATATGCAGGAGATAGCGCGCCCCGCGCTAGGAGGGCAAGAGGTACTGGCGTAGTAGCGTGCCCCGCGATGTGCCTATGTATTTGATAGCGCGGTCTGCACTAGGAGTTCAGTAGCATAGTGAAGCATTGGCGCTCCCCACGCTCATTATACATTGGATATAGCGCTCCCCGTACTGTGGGATCGACGAATTGGCGCGGTCCGCGCTGACATGTCAGTAAGTTGCTGGGGTAGTGGCGCGCCTCGCGCTATGTCTAAACATTGGGGAGCGCGACCCGCGCTAGTGGGTCAGTGGCATGATGACTTTCTTTTTCTTGCCTTACCTGCGAGCATACCATTATGGAGTCATTATTCTTTGAAAACTAAATATTTGAGCTAGACTATAAACTAAAATATAAAGAATACATAAGGAAGAAAAGGTTTAGAGCTTGGGTTGCCTCCCAGTAGCCGCTGGTTTTAACGTCGTAAGCTTTGACTTGATGCGGGTGACACTATCAATTCCTCTTCTAAAGTTGAGGAATCCTCCATCCATCGATAGCAAATATTCCTTTGGGAGGTTCCCTGGCGATAGCCATAACATCAAAGTCACCTAGCATGCTCTGAGTCGGTATACTCTCCATGAAGAAGGGCAAATAACTAGGTGCTATCTCCATTGTGCTTGCGATCATATTTATGCATGGAAGTGTGTCAAACACAATGGGCTCTTCAGATATCTTTCTTTCTCATCCCCAAGACGGCTTCATTGTTGCACTCGCTCTTATGTCGTCATAAAGAGCTTGGACCAAGCGACATGACTACCAGTGGGCACGATTTTGCAAATCTAGCTTTGGACCCTTGATCTTTGGTGGAGAAGGAACTTGGGGCATTAATAACATCGGTTCATCCTCGTTGGTACTCACAGTTAGTTCTTCACCGACCTTGTTTTCATTATCCCCACTTGTCTCCTCTTTTTCAACATCTCGAGGCCCATCCAGTTGTAGACTTGGCTCGGACACTTCATCAATCTCGAAATCCTCTTCGTAACACCAATTGTTTTGAGGACAGTTGTTCAAGGCTTTGAGCATTTGATCCATCTGGTTCTTTAGATTTTGAATTGTTATCTCTTGATTCTGAATTGACCGCTCTTGATTAATCCTCCTCTCCTCATTTGATGCTCTGAACTTGGACAACAATTCCTCGACCTTGAATTATACATCTCGGTCTAGGAAGCCATATATCGAGGACCATTGGTTGAGGTAGTGATGAGTTGTTCCATCCGATTATTAAAATTTTGGGTTGACAATTCTTGGCTAATACTCATCTCCTCTAGGTTTGTTATGCCCTTCAATATTACATCCCTCAGATTTGGCTTTTCTTCTTGTAGCAATGGAGGTGGACATGAAAATTCTGGTGTGTATGATGGATTTGGAGCGTAGTATTGGCCTTTATAATTGTAGCTCCATGACGAATCCGGGTGATACCCCCAGACTTGATGATAATTAACATATGTATAATCATTGAGGTATTCACCACCGTGTTGTCCCGGCCTAAAACCAACGGTGCATTGATGACTCAGATAATTACCAGCACAATAATTGCAATTAACTGTTATCCTTCAATTACGTTGGGCTACAACAACGTCCAACCTCCTCAAAAGTGTCTCAAGTTGTGCTGATAATGCAAAAAATGAATTGAGACCATCAATCCCCTCTCCCCTTGGCTGAGTCATTCTCGTATACGGCCATTGATAATTAAATTCCGCCATGGTACCTGAAAAGAAAGAAAAATAGGAAGAGAATTAAATAAAAAGGAAAAAAGAAGAAGTTTAAATTAAGACTAATTTGATTGAAGCTAATATTGGCAAAAATATATATTAAACTAATTCCCTAAGAATCTGCGCGTTAAAAAACTTATTGGGTAAAATCTAGTTAAGCATAACACGCAAGTATATCGTGGTCAACAAGTAATAAAGTGAAAGTAGAGTATCGTTCCCACGAGGAATTGTTTAATAAAATCACCAAATACTAACGTAACCCACTCAATCTTATTTAAGCGAATGAATTTCAATTTATAATTAAACTACTATTAAATTCCACTAGTTAAATTAAGATTACGGAGATTTAAGATCACAACTTCACTTATTACTTCATTTAAGTTAACACATTTCTCATCAATTATTCTCGATCTTGAATTGTTAATCAAGAACACTAAAGCAAATAAAACCACCTCTCGATGCATAATACCCATACTCACTTAAATCCACAGATGATAGAATTAAGCAAGACACCATAATTAACTAATCCACTATATCTCTATGTGAATTACAATTAAAAAGGATTTAAAGCACAAGTTCTCTATAAGATTACATATGGCGTAAAGGCATATCTCTATCCTAAACACAAATCATGAATTCCATCAATACAGAAATCACAAACATATGCTATCATGATCAGATCTAAATCTAAACTTCATCTCTCGAGTTCATATAGATTATCACGGTAATTGTTAGCTAGGCAATTAAGCAATTAAGTCCAAATCACAATAGACAATCCTCACAATAGAACATAATAATTGATAGTGAAGCATATTAAACTAAACTACACAATAAGATCCATTGTAATCTCAAACAAAGAATTAGTTCATGATTATTGAATTAAAACTAAGAATCCACAATTGAATAATCATTAAAAGACAAAGATAAGAAGAAGATAAGAAGATAGAATCTCTTGTCTGTAGATTTGATGCTCCCTCCTTGCTCCTACTTTGAATCTTCAATGGTCTCCAAGTTGCTTGAATCCCCAAATCTAATAAGAACTAGGGTTTTGATCTAATCTACTCTAATCTAATCTAATGGAATCCTCCAAAACTAGCATATATCTCCTCTCTTTTATGCCTCTCCTCATGTATTTATAGTTCTAATAGATATCCTAACAAGTTAGGCAATTAAGAATCATATTCTAGCTCAAATTGGACACCAAATAACCTAAATAAGCTATTTTTCCGTCGACTAGCATGCCCCGCGCTCTTCCTAGGCTATTTTGGGCGCGACCCGCGCTACTATAGCAGAGGAACTGATGGAGTAGCGTGCCCCTAGCGCGGTCCACGCTACTCTATTTTTTGCTGCGATGTTCTTTGGTAAAAGCAGGCATAACCTTTGATCTCGCTTAGAGTTTCGGGGCACGCCACCTATCAAATCGAAGATATCAAGGAGATCTACAACTTTCATTCTTTGAGGATTGATGAGTCCGTGTGGATCAAGATGGAAATCGAAAGTGGAAGTAGATGATGTGTAAATGGCAAGCATGACAACTCTTAACTTTTATCTTTGTTGATAAAAAGGCCATAACTCTCGTGATCCGAACTCCGATTGGGACGATTACATGGCCTTCCCCAAATTCGGGTCCCTTGAACCTCGGATCCAGGCCCGCCACGATACTTTTATCATCCAACTATTTATATCTTTCATTCATAACTTAATGAATAAACTTTACTTATTACAATTTAGAATATAAATTCTTTTCATTTCCAAGATCTATGTAATGACCCCAAACTTTATAAGTTTCACAATTTGGTCATTTACTATTCACATATTACATCACATTCGATATTATATAAATATGCGAAATAATTTAAACTTTTTCAATCTCCTTTGAAAATAAATATTTTATTGATATCTTAACTTGAATCAATTTCATATCCTTGAATCAAATTATGTTATGATTCATTCTATTCGAATTACTGTATTAATTTTTACATCTCGATTCAAATTTCTCCATGTATCACATAGTACAACTTAACATGTATTACACATTGTAAACTACTATCATGTACATTTCCTAGAACCTAAATGTAACAATCCAGTTTTTTATTATAATATTTCAATATCAATTGAATTATATAAATATTTAATGGATGTATTTATCGCGAATAAATGTTTATTTGATTTGATTTTCTTAATTAATTATTTAATAAATAATTAATGAGTTAAAGAAATTAATAATTATGGGATAATGTTCTAATTTAATTAAATAATTAAATTAGAGAGTTTATATTGATTAAAAGAATTATTATATTGATATTTCATTTTTGATGGGTAATTATTTGTTTTGAGTTTTGTTATTTAATGATTTAATTGATAAATTGTTATTGGTATTACTTAGATTAAGTATGAAAACTTAATTAAAAGAAGTGTGACAAATATCTATATTATAAGTGATTATTAAAATAAATTAAAGTAGTTTTAGTTTATTTTGCCAAACAAGGCTTAAATATATTAAGTCTTTAATTTTAAAGAGTTTTGCCAAACGGAGCCTTATGGCTTTTGGATTTTTAGATTTGATTTATTAATAATATAAATTAAATAAATAAAATATAAATAAAATATAATATATAATAATTGTGGTAACCGCTGAATTAATAAGGCCATTAGTAGTGTCGGTTTTAAACGTTTTGAATAAGACATGTGTTTGGGTCTGATATTGGCTTAAGAGAAAAGAGAACAAAGAATACAGAGTATTTGTAAGAGGATTGAGAGAGAATTCTTGAAGTTTCAAACGAATTACAGTGGCGTTAGCAAAGATTATCTTAATAATTGAAGGTATGTGCTTTAAACTTAATATTATATAGATATATGTATATGTATGAGTTTTACGGCATAAAATTTCTATGTTTTGTGAATTCTATGTTTCAAATTAGGCCATACAACTGAATTATGGTAATTGTAGGTGGTTGTATTGTTATAACTAGCATGTACACACACACACACACACATATATATATATATATGTGTGTGTGTGTGTGTGTGTGTGATTGTATACTTATGCAAGAAAGAAATTGGTTTTACAATGATTACAAGTACATGAACATGTTTTGTAGGATAACAAAATTAGGATGTGATTGTATGTAATTGAGTAAGGAATTAAGCAGAACATGCTTCAAAGGAATCAAATTGGTAGTATGACAATGTTCACTGTGTTTGTCAAACATCGATAATGGAGTTTTGGTTTTAAAACAGTGCGTACAACGATTTAAATTTTCTAAAATTATTGTTTAGTGGTTTAAACTAGTAGATGCATGTTGGGTAGTGTGTATATGTGTAATTTATATAAGTTAGTATGTTAATTTAGATGTTAGCAGTGTTAAATATGTAAATTAGTTGTTACATTCTCACGATGGTTGGAGTTACGCAAGTTTGGCTTGGCGCCCAGAAATTTTGAAATTTCATTTAATTGAATTTCGTACTGATGCCAAATTTCGCACCCCGTCACCATTAGCTAGCTTAGTCCTCGCGCCCCAGCGCCGGAATTGTAGTCTGAGTCGGACAGTTTTGGTCTCCTGTAGTAAAATGGCCATAACTTTCTCATACAAACTCCGATTGAGGTGATTCAAGATGATCCAGAACGAGGACGAATAGACCTACAACTTTTGTTCTTTAAGTGTTTCAATTTGAGGTCTATAACAGTAGTCAAAATTGTCATCGTTAGGACTTTTGTGTTTTCGGGGGCAATTGGAGGGCGTCGGGCATGCACATATGCACGTGTAGTGCTCCTGACGATAAAAGATGTTATTCTAAGTTATAAAACTTGAATATTAGTAAATATAATGATGCTTAAAATTAATAAATAATGTATTAAATAAGTTATAGAAGCATAGTAAGCATACACAAGAGATCTGCAAATCAAAGGTATGGCGATTGAGCGTCAAAAAGCAGCAGTGCAGTGTTAATGAACTTAAAAAGTGTTTCAATTCAATTGAAATGAATATTATGGGATATTAAATGGGTTTAATATAAAACCAATAAGTAGTCCTAGCAAGACTTAAGCACTTGAATGAACTTGAGTTTGACTAAGAAGAAATATAGTGAGTCATAAGTCGAAAAAGTTAACACAATCTAATTGAACATTGTGTGCTAATTAATAGGAAAGATTATGAGATGTGGAGTAGAGTTTACATTACAATTACTATGTGTTGTTATGTGACTAATAGTTGATGTGTAAGATTATATAATTGTGTAGGGCACGTGAAGTGTAGATAAGCTGTAAGGTATTAAAGCTGTTATTGGTAAACAACGATCGCGCAAGTCTTTCAGTTCCTATTTGTTATGTGGACTTGATGAACTATTTTAAATTGCATGATATGTTATACATGTTGCAATCTTGAAATGTTAAAGTCAATTTATATCGCATTGTTTTGGTTAAATAAGGAGGATTGAGTAAGGAACTAAATCTTTATATTTGCTATTTGAACTAAAAGCATGTATGCCATGTTGTTTTAGTTATTATGATATGTATGTTTAGCATGTTATTATGTGTTATGTGATGCATGAAAACTGTTAGATTTTGCTGGCCTGTCGAGCTCAACCTTGTAAATAACCATTTTTGCAGGTTAAAGATTTAAGGTAAGGATATGTTCTACGTGAATTATAGAGATCCATATTCACAAAGATTACTTATGTTTTATGGGAAATGTATTTAATATTTTGAATGTAACATGTTGTTGAATTGTAAGTTGAGTTATCTGGTGTATATGGATATCTATTTATGATGTAAGACTTTGTATAGTCATTTTGTTAAAACGATTCATGATATAAATTTGAATAAGAGATGTAATGTAAAGGTTGCGATTTAGGGCAATACAAAAGGAAATGTATAAAAGTTTTAAATATTTACATAATTTTAGTGATTTTAATATCGTATAATGATGTAAAATTAGAGGTTGAATGTATGGTTAACAATAGCCAAAGTCGAGATTTAAATGGTATGAATTTTGGGGTGCGTTACAAAACATGGTTCAAGAATATATATTTAAATAAACAAATCGATCTCCTTCGATACTATTGAACTCTATCAATCAAATAGCACAAAATCTTTACCGTGAGTCCTTCCTTAACTTTTGCAAAAGTGGTTATTCGCAATGAGGTGAGCTCGATGACAAAGACAATTCTAACAATTTTCATGCAACACATAGCATATAATTGCATATTGATTCATGCATTCATAATCGATTAATATTTACTACGCATGTTACTTCTCGCATAACTGTATAGAGGTTTATATCACAAGCATATCATCAAAGATCAACATTCACATATATCTCATATACATCTCATATATATACATCAACATTTGCATAGCATAATATAGCTCAACTAACTGTTATCAAATTCATATATCAAATAAGAACTGAATGACTTGCCTGATTCGTAGTTTATGAACTACGACTTAACTGCTTAAAGCTTATTTGCACTTCGTGTATTCCTACACAGTTATATAATCATGGATTTACATCTATTAGTCACATAATTCATACATTCTTAATGTAATAACAATGTTACATTATTTTCTAACTAGGTTCGTAAACCTACCCTTTGCTTTCTTAATAAACTCTTAGAATAGCTATGTATATATAGTACATCTTAGCTACACATGCTTCATATCAACATTCATAAATCTTTTTCACACACTTGACTCGCTATGTGTTCGACACATATTTAAAGTCTATAGATACACGATCTACATCGTCCTTACCTTTTGCAAACTTTAACAAATTTAACAAATTTGGGTTTTATATAACCATTACTTGTTCTTATACTTAAAACATCATCTATGTCAAGTATTATAACTTTAGACATTCATTACACATATGCTTTAAAGTTCAAATCAAAGTTAAAATAGTCAGGCATCAATGCCATGTGGCGCTTTATTCATATGCTATGATTTAGGCCTAGGATGGTAGCATTTGTCTTAGTCCCTCAGCCGGACAAAATTGAGTATTTATTTTTTGGTTTCATCAGAGTCCTTAGCATGCATGACTATTAACATATAACTAACCCACATGTTAAGAGGTCTTAGCATAAGTTGGGTGTCTCTTGTGTTTTACTTTAAGTTATTTTCACTAAGTAGGTTCATGTACAAGGAATGAACTACCTTAACCATTTCATCACCTATAACGCGTATGCTCGTATTTATTCAACGTATTAGTATAGTTCATCAGTTGAGAACTCATTACAATTCATACTCGCACGACTTATACTGTGTATAGCTAGATGAGCACACATGTAAACCATATTTATACAAGCTTAGTTTCATAAGGCATTCAAGTTAATTTTTAAAAGTCATTCTAGACCAAGTTAAAGCAACTAGGTGCAACTTTAAATCTCATTTCATAGCTAACTAAGCCATGTATGTATGTTATTACGTTTAGAACTTTAAGTCCACAAGTTACTTTAAGTCTGTTCTCAAAGTTTCAAGTTTTCTTTAGAAAACATTTTCAACTAAGCTATTGTAAGTTGATAATAAGTAAAGCCACTTTAAATCACTTCTCATGCTTAGGTATACTCATATCTTAACAATAGGTATGTGTTAGAATATCATCACTTCAAAGACTCAAGGTTCGTAAATATTCGATTTTCCAAAACTCTAAGTTTGTTTTCAAAACACATACTAATTCGTGCTAAAGTATTCCCTTATGAGTAAGGTAATCTTATATGTCATGCCTAATATCTTTCATTTTTATGTTTTATCACTTAGAATAACATATTCCATCGCATGGGAGCACTATACTTTACAGATTCCGCTCGGCGCCCTCCGATCGCCGCCTATTACGTAACAGTCACAAAGATGACTATTTTCACCCTTCTTAACGACCTCCAATTAAAATACTTGAAGAACAAAAGTTGTAGGTCTATTCGTCCTCGTTCCGGATCATCTTGAATCACCTCAATCGGAGTTCGTATGAAAAAGGTATGCCTAATTTACTGATGGAGTCAAACCGGTCCACGATTCTTCGATGTCCCGCGCATTTGCCCCAATTGGTCTTGGGGGCAGCGCAGCTATGCCCTGGGAGGTAGAGATGCTTCCCAGGTTTTGCACTTTGCGATTTCACAGATCCCTACCCCTTCCAATTTTCATAACATGAGTTATACTCATCCAAATCAGTCCATTTTTGATTCTATGGGTTCGTAACTCATAAAACTACAACATACCAAATAATTAACCATTAACATAAACATTAACTAACCCAAACATCAATCTAAAACTCATGCTCATACTCAGTTTTCATATTTTGAAAAGTTTAGCGAGTTCATTCACTACGAATTCGTTTCTCAATCAATTTGGTTCGTTTAACTTTCGGTGTTTTCGTTTCTAACTATATTAACAGTACCAAGCATCAATTCATGGATTACAACAACATTTAGCCATCAATTTTGGACTTAAAAGTTACTATTTCATGACATTTCTAAGAATTTACAAAACTTAGAACTCAAGAGCATTAAGGTTGGAATCATTTACCTCTTGGTTGCTCCAATTTGTTATCTATAGCTCTCCAAAACTCTAATTGCTCTCAATTCTATCAACCTCTCTAGCAATTTCTCGTAGAAATTTTCCTCGGAAAGAGAGGAGTTTTATTTAGCGAGGAACCATTGACCAAACAATGGCTTTGCCCAACAATTTAAACTAAAGGGAAGAACCAGTGGATGACCAAACAATGGCTTAATGAAGAAGCCCGATGGCCTATTCATACAATTGAAATAAACTAAAGCTTAAAAGAAGCTTAGTTTGGTTCCTTTAATTCCCATAATGTAATAATATCACAATTACTATATTAGGAATTTAAAGATAAATTTTATACTCACATCATATAATCCATCATTAAATACATGTAATAAAAATATATGCAATTAAGCATCATTGTCAGGTATCCCCATAATTATTTTTACTACTCACATAAACACATTATCATTATTTAATATTAATGTTTATTTAAACATTTAATTTCTTTCTCAGTTTTTGGAATACACAGATATTTAATCATTTATGTATTAAAGTTACATATAACTTCACCGTACTACTTGGTACCTTATATCATTAGTCACACTTCATGTATTCTTAGGCCATAGATATCTTATATCACTACTACCCACATTTTCCATATTACACATAGTAATACTCTTTAATGATAATGTCCACATTAATATTTTAATTGGGCTAAGTTTAATTCAATTGGGTATTCCCAACCCATGCTCATATTTTAATATCACAGCGATTAATTAGTATTAATCATTTATTATCTTACAATAATTAGTATATACAACACCAATTAATAGAATATAATATTCTATAATATCACTTAATTAACCAATATTTATTTAGGGTTAATTAATCAAGTCATCATTTTGCTAACTAAATTTTTTCATGAACACTTGGTTACCATTCATGACCTTTATAAGAGTTATTAGTATACATGGCTTGCAAATCACATTTTATAAAGCCCGACTCGAGTTTTCTAGCAATTTGTCTTTGGTCACAGACTTGAAATGGCGCAATTGCGCCATACCAAAACTCGATGTGACGATTCGCACCAATGTAGCCCGAACCCCACGCTCCTAAATACTTTACACATCCTTCTTAAGCGTTAACTCGTCTAACATCAATCCCCTCTTTGATTTCACACCATCGGTTACTAATTTCCTTAATAATTTAATTATCAAACTTCGAGTTTTAAACCTCTATTTTTTTCTTTAATAGTTTAACCAACTATGAAATCTCTTTTAAGGGTTTCTTAGCACAAAACTCAAATATAAAACACCGACTAGAATCACATATTCACTATTTACTTAAGTGATTCTTAAACTCCTTCAAATTATATTATTCCATAATATAACTTCCACTTTAATTTAAATTAACCAATATTTCTACTTGTTAATTAATTCTCATAATTAACTAATTTATGCTTTCTTGTCTCAATCTATCCATGGATAGCTTAAGCACTAACTAAAACTCATATTACATCATACTAGTTACTAGTATATATATTCAAGAAAATGGTGATTATCCATCAAAGAGATTTAATGTCACTAACTCACTATAATAAAAATAATTCTATAAATTATTTAATGCCGATAGATAAATCTTTTTCATCTTCTTACTAATTCATCTCTACAATGTATAACAAATATATAATAATAAAATATATTTATTAAACACAACATCACATTGATCATATTACTCTATTTAACACAATATTATATACCATGTAACATAATTATATATTCTTGTTCGAACACATCTCATGCCTTAAATAATTTTATTTACTAAATTCTTATTTTAATAATTTCTAAAAATTTAGGTTCTTAAAGATTCAAGATGTTCCGGAAAGCTAAAAAGTAGATCTACAATAAATTCCAAAATCAAAGCCAAGAACATGCATCCAACTCGGTGTTAAAAGTCCTTCAATATTCTCTTCTTGCATTTGCTTGCGTATTTTAGTCCAAAAGATGTCTGAATTGCTTTTCCTTGCTTCTTCATGCCAATGCCATGTCATTGCCTACAAAATAACATAAAATATATTAAAAGTAACTAAGAAACATGAGATTAAGCAAATAATTCAAGTAATAGATACCGAATAAGTAGGTATAAAACCTACTTATCACATATACATTGATAGCGCGATTCCGATATTCCAATTATTATCAATGTGACAAACCAAGTATATGCACAAAACCTCTGCCCACACAAATATTTGTACGACTTAGTCACCATATGAGTCCTCAGTTGAAAACCCACCTAACATTACCTTATTCTTAAATTATTTTAACTTACCCATAACTTGCTCAATGCGGATTCCTCGTATGACATTATCGAAAACTTCTCGTGTGCTTAGCCCGCCTTCCGATGTTTGGACTTCCTTTTAGTTTGGCAATCGATTTACAAATGATATGACATACTTCTTTCTAAATGTGTTCCACACGTTCTTGCAAACCCTTTTGAAAATTCGATGTAAATCGTGAATCTCGGTTCGACATAATTGATACTGAAACACCGTGCCTTGACACATTTTGTTAACATATAATCTATCACCAATAGTATTATCGAAGGCAGTATATATTTCGTGCTTCCTAGTTGATTTAATATATAAAGTTTATACAAAACTTCATTTTTAATTCCTAGTATTAGCGAAACCTAGTTTCTTCCTTCTACTTTTAACTATAACTATTTAGGACTTTACATTCACAATCCTTGATCAACTCCCACTATCACTTCAACGCATGCTTAAATACCCCTAGCTTTGAATCGTGAGTCGGATCCGCTTTCACCTAAAAATTTTAAATGACGTGATCCGTAAGAAATGACCATGTCATTCTGCCTAAACACACCACCTAATACATGGTATGATACGTCGCTATACAACACAAAGTTTTTTTTACTATCTGGTAGAGACAACATAGGTGTCATACTAAATTCTTCTTCAATTCTTGAAAATTCACTCTATAATTTCACCTTATATAAATTCCAATTGATTTCCTTGTCAATTCAGCTAACTAAGTAACTATCTTGCTCTTCACATAACCCTCAAATTATTTTCTTAATAACTTCTTGTTTTACAACATCGATAAATAACTCTACCGTACAAACATCTTTCAACTAAAAGAACAAAATACTACCTTTGACTTCCTCAGAGTCTTAAGGCTTATGCACTTTCTTTGACAATAACTTATCACCACCTGGTATAACCACTTCAGAGTTTTATAAATCAAATTGGAAATAAATCCATTACGTGGCCTTTAATACCAACACGACAATTCTACACATCAACTTAAAAGGAATCACTATTCACACTTTCTATGTCCAGGAAATAGTCTAACTCTTCCCGAAGAGAATCTAGTTTCTAAATGAATTCATCAGGCATAAATTAACAAGTGGTGGTTAAATTAAATAACACGCAGCCGTATAGATAACTGATCGGAACCATACCTTGCATTGCGTTTTGGATCTTTATGTTGGTTGCTTGTTCAGTTGGTTGACTCGACATAGCTGAATCTATAATAACCAGTTTGCCACTACCCCCTTTGCTTCCACTTGCTTTTCCCCCCACTTTCTTTTTTCGTTGCCCACGATGAGGAGAAATCAAGTGGTTAGAAATTTTGCAACGAATTTCTAATGAATTTTGTTTCCAAATTTTGCAACGACTTATGAATTTCGTTGCAAAAAGTGAAAGCCTGATACAATCTGCAACGAAGGACAAGTTTCGTTGCTAAACATACACTTTTAGCAATGACTTATAAAGCCGTTGCTTGAAAAATCGTTGCTAAAGCCCCATTTTTAGCAACAAAAAGACTTTTGTTGCCCACGATGACGAGAAATCAAGTGGCCGAAAATTTTGCAACGAATTTCTAACGAAATTTTTTTCCATGATGAATTAGCAACGAAATTTTGCAACGACTTATGAATTTCGTTGCAAAAAGTGAAAGTCTGACACAATATGCAACGAAGGAAAAATTTAGTTACTAAAGGCCCATTTTTTTGTAGTGTTAGCATAAAAAGATTTTCTAGAATTGCAATTAGGGTTTAGAATAAAATAAAAATAATGTTAGTTTCTAATTTTTACAAATTAGTGTTTCTTAATCGAGTTTAATTTTCTAATTACATATACAGGAACATTAGGGTTTAAAATGCTAATTATAATTAAGATCACTAATTTATCAATTAGAGCATCCATTTGATAATTAGGGTTAACAATTTACTAATTAGGATTAACAATTTAATAATTAGGGTTAACAATTTATAATTAGGGTTTCTAAACACATTAATCATGATCATTAGGATTTAAAGTCTGCTAATGAGCATTAAATATCCTAAATTAGCAATTTGGGTTTCCCAGTTTGACAGTTAGGGTTCCTAAATATCGATTAGGGTTTTAATTTCACCATTAGGGTTTCGAGTCAATACTTAGGGTTTGTCATATAACGTCATAATTGGCCAACCATTATCGGTTACGTGTGAGATTCCAAATTTTATGAAATAAAATATTCAAATTTTTTTTATAATTATTATTTTATTTCGTAAATGGTTAAATTGATAAAATGTTAAAGTTAAGGGTGATATTTGAATTTTTTTTGCAAAGTAAGCAAATTGTTATTCGTTGTGCCGGGGAATATTCTATTGGTCGGGGAATATTCGTTTTAACAAGGAATATTAAATACAATGACAAGTAATTCTTTGCATCATATCTCTCATATTTTGATTCAATTATTGTGATGTATCATCTCGCATAATATTTATTATTATTAAATCAATAATTGAGGCGACAAAGTTATTCATATTATTATTTACAATATTGACAATGTCTAGAAGTTACATCGAGGAGAGGTTTGGTCACCTAATTGGCATGATAAGGAGAAATCCTTATCGGAAAGCCCCTCTTTCACGGGAACGAACTGGTTGTTAAATATTGTGAGTTATAATATTAATGATGAATAAGTTGTGTTGATTAAAATAGAATTTTGATAGTTCCATTGTGTTGGGATTATTAGTGCTAGTGGAAATCGACATCTATTAGATGATAATTGATGTATGGGGTTATATTGATAAATCGGGTAATTTATCAAAAAAATGAGAAATTAATTGCTACTAATTCACATGCTTATATATCTATTTGTTCACATGTGTGTACTATTGAATCACATTCTTGTACTATTAGGGGAGTTGGTGCAAGATTGATAATACTTGCATGACTAAGTTAAAAATGGAGGTATATTTGAAGGTACTATACTGTAATTAAATTTTTCACATGATTATACTATTTATTCACATGATTGTACTATTTATTCATATTATTTACTATTAGGGGAGGTGGGGCAAGTTTGATTATACTTGTAGGACTAAATTAAAAATGAAGAAAAGTTGGAGGTATTGTACTGTAATTTTTTGAGCCCCAAAACGTGCAATTATCGAAACTATATTTTCCTATAAATAGAAGCTCATTCTTCCTTCATTTCTCACCAATTCACAAAAGCTTTAGAGCAATTATTATAGAAAGAAATTATAGAGAGAAAGAAGAAAAGTATTCTGCTACTTCACTACTTCTATATCCAGTTTCTTCTAAGGTAGGGAGTATTATTTCTTTCTTATGCATGAAGAGAACTTACATTATTCCACTCTTTATTATTCTGGCAGGAACATCACGTCGTGCATTTTACATGGGACTGGTTCCATTATTTATCATTCATTGGAACATCCTGTCTATGCTTTCTGCATGACACTGGTTCCATTATTTATTATTACATTAGAATATCACATCACATGCATGCTTTTACTGTGGGACCTAGTTAAAATCTTTACTATTACGTTGGATTATCCATGCATACGTTTTACCTTGGGACCGGTTTCGTATTTATTATTCTATTGGGAATAACCTGTCTATGTGGATTACCACATGTATGGTGAACGATCCTTTGTATTTCATTCCTTGTTAAATTTTGGAAATGATCTGTTTACGTGGATTATGATGAAAGTCATAATAAAAGAATTGGACTAATGAAAATCATGGGTATATGTGGTATTAGTAAGTGTTATAATGAGTTATGTTGGTTATTATGTGAAAACATGAAAGTTTCTTAGAAATCACAAATGGTTGAAAAATCAGATTTTAGTGAAAATGGAACATGAAATTCAATTGACCATATCTCCTATTATATTTCGAATTTTTTAGTGTGGTCAAGTTCTAGAGTTAGTTATATGAGTTTTGTAACTTATCCTAATGGAATCACTGGAAAAGGTGTTGTAGATTTTTGTGTGTACTGATTTTAGCAAAGTACGAAAAACTGCAAAATATGAAAAAAAAGGTGCTTCCACGATTTTAAAGAAATTTGTTTTACCACTTAATTTGTGAGAAAAATTCAGGCCTTTTGGGACATAAAAGTATATGGTATAAAGTACCATTGTAAGGTTGTGGTCGAGGAACCATGAGAGTTACATACATTTGTATTAAAACTCACGATTAAGCGTGGTTAAGTATTCTATCTGACATTTCAAGCGATTAATATAAATGAAGTTAGATCGAATTTTGTACTATATATCTGGCGACTCGAGAATGGGTGATGTATACCTAATTTTGGGGGCGTCACATTTGGTATATCGAGCTTAGGGATATAATTATTTGGCGGAGATATGAGTCTAGAACTAGGAGGGGAGATACGAGTAATATACTTCGCTAGTGTGTGACTTTCCTAAGCCGAAATTTTTTAATTGATAAGTTGACAATTTGTGATATGTCAATTGACCTTTGTTTTGAAGATATATTCTAGAATGATATCTGAAATACAGGAGATGAGCAATGGAAAAATCATGATACAGAGCAAATAACCGGGAAGGTACAATCCGAAAAGAAAGCAAGGTATTCTCATCTCTTCGAATACCAGGTACGTAAGTAAATTTCGAGGGAGAAATTTCATAAGGAGGGGAGATTGTGAGATCCCAAATTTTATAAAATAAAAGTATTCAATTTTTTTTATAATTATTATTTTATTTCGTAAATGGTTAAATTGATAAAAGGTTAAAGTTAAGGATGATATTTGAAATTTTTTTTTGCAAAGTAAGCAAGTTGTTATTAGATTGTGTGGGGAATATTCTATTGGTGGGAATATTCATTTTAACAAGGAATATTCGTACAATGGCACAATCATTGGTAGACCCCCAATTGAGAAAACAACAAAAATACTTTATGAAAATAACGGCGGAAGTTTTACCGTTAACAGTTGAAACACCCGGTGTTAAAAAAATGCGATAATGGCGTGGTTGCATAGTAGCACACTACGGTATTGATTATTGATGCTTACGTGAGAAGTCACTAAGTTATACTCAATTATTGCTACAGTAATTGATGCATCATATCTCTCATATTTTTGATTCAATTATTGTCACAATATAATCTGCATAATATTTATTATTATTAAATCATTAATTGAGACAACAAAGTTATTCATATTATTATTTACAATATTGACAATGTCTAGAAGTTCTGTCAAGGAGAGGTTTGGTCACCTAATTGCGCGCCAATAAGGAGAAATCCTTATCATAAAGCCCCATCTTTCCAGGGAACTAATTGGTTGTTAAATATTGTGAGTTATAATATTAATGATGAATAAGTTGTGTTGATTAAAAATGAATTTTGATAGTTCCATTGTGTTGGGATTATTAGTGTTAGTGGAAATCGACATCTATTCCGATGATAATTGATGTCTGGGGGTTATATTGATAAATTGAGTAATTTATCGAATAAATGAGCAATTAATTGCTACTAATTCACATGCTTATATAACTATTTATTCACATGTGTGTACTATTGAATCACATTCTTGTACTATTAGGGGAGTTGGTGCAAGATTGATAATACTTGCATGACTAAGTTAAAAATGGAGTTATAGTTGAAGGTACTATACTGTAATTAAATTTTTCACATGATTATACTATTTATTCACATGATTGTACTATTGATTCACATTATTTACTATTAGGGGAGGTGGTGCAAGTTTGATAATACTTGCAGGACTCAATTAAAAATGAAGAAAAGTTGGAGGTATTGTACTGTAATTTTCAAGCTCCAAAACGTGAAATTATCCAAACTATATTTTCCTATAAATAGAAGCTCATTCTTCCTTCATTTCTCACCAATTCACAAAAGCTTTAGAGCAATTATTATATAGAGAAATTATAGAGAGAAAGAAGAAAAGTATTCTGCTACTTCACTACTTCTATATCCAGTTTCTTCTAAGGTAGGGAGTATTATTTCTTTCTTATCCATGAAGAGAACTTCTATTATTCCATTCTTTATTATTCTGCTGGAACATCCTGTCTGTGCGTTTAAGCCAGGCCTGATTCCATTATTTA
Organism: Panax quinquefolius; assembly: GCA_020205615.1. Classification (NCBI taxonomy): domain Eukaryota; kingdom Viridiplantae; phylum Streptophyta; class Magnoliopsida; order Apiales; family Araliaceae; genus Panax; species Panax quinquefolius. Next base: position 44,877 of record JAINUW010000043.1, read on the forward strand.
TCATTCTGTTGGAACATCTTGTCTGTGCTTTACGCATGACTTGGTTCCACTATTTATTATTCTGTTGGAATATCCTTTCATGCGTTTTCTGTGGGACACGGGTTAAAATCTTTTTACTATTCTTTGGAATATCGTCTGCATGCATTTTTCTGTGGGACTGGTTAAGTATTTATTATTCTATTGGGAATAACCTGTCTATGTGGATTACCACATGCATGGTGAACGATCCTTTGTATTTCATTCCTTGTTAAATTGTGGAAATGATTTGTTTACGTCGATTATGATGAAAGTCATAATAAAAGCATTGGACTAATGAAAATTGTGGGTATATGTGGTATTAGTAAGTGTTATGATGAGTTATGTTGTGTATTATGTGAAAACATGAAAGTTTCTTAGAAATCACAAATAGTTAAAAAATCAAATTTTGGTGAAAATAGAACATGAAATTCAATTGACCATATCTCCTATTATATTTCGAAATTTTGAGTGTGGTCAAGTTCTAGAGTTAGGTATATGAGTTTTGTAACTTATCCAATTGGAATCACTGGAAAAGGTGTTGTAGATTTTTGTGTGTACTGATTATAGCAAAGTACAAAAAGCGCAAAATATATGAAAAAGTGTCTTGCCATGATTTTAAAAAGGGCTATTTTGGCCACTTAATTTGTGAGAAAAATTCTGGCCTTTTGGGACATGAAAGTATATGGTATAAAGTACCATTGTAAGGTTGTGGTTGAGGCACCATGAGAGTTATATACATTTGTATTAAAACTCACGATTAATCGTGGTCCTATTCTATCTGACATTTCAACGAGTTGTATAAATGAAGTTGTATCGAATTTTGTACTATATATCTGGCGACTCGAGAATGGGTGATGTATACCTAATTTTGGGGCATCACACTGGCGTATCTGATACATATTTATATAGATCGAAAAATCAAAATATAATTAATATTATATTATTATCATTCCTTATTCCAAAACCATAATTAGGGTTTGGATTCCATATCGATTTACCTTCAGATAAATGACTTTATTAATTAAGTTAAAATATTTAACTTAATAATCCAAGCTAAAATTCATATAAAGAAATAATACTTATAATAACTACAATAACCATTCCTTATATTATTTAAATAATATAATATCATATTTTCTTTGAAAAATAAATAATAAAAATATTTCTACAATAAAATTAATTATAAAAAAATATAATTTATAATGATCATTAATTCTAAAATAAAATTATTTGTAAATATTCACGTAATAAATATATTTTTATTTATCACATAAATACATATACACATTATCTTGTACAAATCCTCATCCTTAAAATAAAAAAAAAAATTATACGCAAAATTTCTATTTTATTTATATAGAAAATATCGGGTTATTACACTAACAGCTTTACAATAATGAGATCAAAGCCGGTCAAAGTCACTGCCAGAACATGTTCATCAGTTTTCTTGGTTTTCAAGAAAATTAATTTCGTGTTCGGCCAATGGACTTTGACCGTGAATAACTTTTGATATACAAAAGCAATGATCATGAACCCTCTTTCAAATTACTAACAACATTACAAACTACAACACCAAACTTTTAAAACTCCAAAACATTAAACAACCACTGATCTAAGAGGCCTGACTTTCGGTTGTTAGACAACTTTACAAAATTTTCCAGATTTTAGATATCTTCTATTTCGTGCATATAGATGTTATAGATTCACTATATAGCAACCCAGATCACCTATTTACACTATGTAGTCTTTTGGCCTATAGCGACGATCGTCGAGCGTCGCTATAGACATCTATAGCTACGGTCATGACCGTAGCAATAACTCTCAGCGACCGTTGGTAAAGAGCAAATACACGATTTTTCATGACCTATAGCTAGGGTCGGTGACCGTTGCTATAGGCCAAAAGACCATGGCTATAGGCTTTACCGATGGGTTCTATGGCGACCGTCGCTAAAAGTTTTAGCGACGGTCTTTTGGCCTATAGCGACGGTCGGCGACGGTCGCTATAGGCTGATTTTCTAGTAGTGTACATACTACATGTTTTAACACAAAAACTTAACATCTAACATGAGATCATACGATTTTCAAGTTAGGGTTTTTATACCTCTTAAATGCTTGATCTATGATTACGATCTTGTGATGCGATATGGGAGAGCTAAGGGATGATATTGGTTTTCTTAATCACTTAGTTTCTCTCAAAATCTCAAAATTCTAGAGAGAAAAGTCTTGGACAAAATGAAAAATAAAGTAAGTGGTTTTCATCTCTAAATCTATATATATGACTTGATACAATGCACTTGGTGGTACGTGGAATGGTCGATGGTCGTGTTTTTAGAGCACATGCTAGGCTAGGGTTGGCCACCCACCAATTATCTGGGCAAGATATACAAGTTTCCTCGATAATGCACAAAGGAAAATTGGTCGATTGGCTTTTAAATTTAATGGCACAAATGTCATTGATCTAACCCATGTGGTTTTGACCCTTAAGGTTTAACCTTTAGGGTTAAAACCTAAGGTTTCAAAAATTAATTTTCTAGGATTATTATTCAATCTTGCTAATTAGGATTATTATTTTCTAATTAAAATTGCTAATTTAGCATTTATGGTCAAAATGATACATTAGGGTTTATAACCCAAGAATTAGGGTTTTAAATAGAAAAATAATCTTTCTAATTTAGAAATTAGGTTTCCTAATTAGATTAGGCTTTCCTAATTACTTATAACTTGAAAATTAGGATTAATGTTTCCTAATTAACCTTAAAATTATTAAATTAACAATTAGGTTTTCCCTAATTTTAATCCAGAAATTAGTGTTTTCTAAATAAATTAGGGTTATCCCTAATTAGGTTATTATTAATAACGTTTAAACCTTCTACTGGCATTTGCATTCCCAATTTAGGGTTTTCAACATCCGAATTAGGGTTTTGAATTCTCGGAACTGAAATTAGGGTTTCCAGAACCGGTTTTAGGGTTTCTTATAAATCGTAAGAATTTTCTAACTGAACGTTGATGTTCTTAATATAATATTAGGGTTGGCCACCGATATAGGTTATCTGGTCAACCCTTGACCCTTAACCACATCATGTACATATATCATACCATATACACATAACATAAACACTTATTTCCTTAATCCTGAATAATTCACCACAGAAATTTTAAATTCACGAAAATCTTTCTCGATAATCTCAAATCCATTCACATATTTTCTGTCTAGCTTTATTATTTAACCTTAATTCAATATTTTAAAATTTTATAAATATTTAAATTCTCGGGTTGTCACATTCACCACTTCTTCTAAAAATTTCGTCATCGAAATTTACCTTACACCCTACACTATACACCATACACCATTCACCATTCCTTCTCATCATCACATGCTACCCAATATATTCCATACAAGAGTACAAATTTTGAAATTGTGCTGAGGGGTTATATAGACTATTGTCTGTCGTTTTCGCAAAGGTTTTATGGAAGTTCATCCGTAAACCGTCATAACTTACGGACATAGTGGGTAATTATCCCGATATACCCTGTACTTATTAAGTACTGCTGGTCAAATCTGTTTCTCGTCACTGCTATAGGCACAAAAAATTTACCTCAGTCTTATCAGATTCCGCACCAAAATAATTTGGTTCAGGAAAATTTTCAAAGAACGCTTAAAATTTTCATAAACGTTGGTCTAGCCGAATCAAATAGCTTAGACTCGTATCAATAATCAACTTCAATCAAATTATGAATGTGTGTAGCCAAACGTCGTTGGAAAATTAAAATTTTAAAATATTTTAAAAATGACCTCATGATGTCGTACTGTATTAACAGCCCGTTTGAGGATGTCGTCATCGAGTGACTTTGTCATAACACATCATACAATAGTGGAATAATGATTTTAGATAAAATTCAACACTAAGTATTCATGCATTTACAACTCCATCAACTTTTTATCATCTCTTCACCAGGTTACATGGTACATAAGTGATAAATAAAAATATTTTTGGTATTTCAAATCATTATCGTCTAGCTAAAATAAGTAGCGTAGACAATTCTTTAAACGGTTCAAAATTTCATTTAAATTTTTTTTTATCATCTCAATAGGTTACGATCGTGTCGGTGGTTCGAAGTCCACGCATACACAATGTTCACCAAGAGCTTATATAAAAAAAATAAAAAGAAATTCATTTTCAAAAAGGCACATAGTGCATATTTAGCTTGATGTCAAAAAAATTGGAAATCTAACACAGCTAGAAGATTTGGAAAACTTATGTCTCCACTAATGATCAATCGCTTAGAAATCTATCTGTTCCTATAATCCTCAATATTCCATTTACACATAGTTCTACCCAGTTCGTCAAACCACACTCATGAGTTCAGGAACTTTCCACAATCATATGAGTTTAAGAACTTGTCCTAGTCAGACCTTTGGCGTCCATTCGCTGAGGGGTTCATAAACATTTCATATAATCATGAGTCACGAACGTACCATAAGTATGAGTTTTAAGAACTCGTACTTAACTTGATATTCTTTACTTATAACCTATCTATCTGATATACACATGAGAAAGGAATCACCCTCTTAACATGCATATAGCAAATAGCGCAACACAAATATTTCAATAATTATTAGTGTAAGCAACTAAGTGGTTGTTACACCAAGTACAATTCAACTCCCATACGAAGAATCATACAACTTAGCTGCTGACATGAGTCCTCAATTGAAATCCCCACTTAATTCTAAATCCCTTCTCAATACAAATTTCATTTAATCCGTATTCATAATCCTTTCCTGAATTCGTACTCATTCATAGACACACAACAATCTTTGCTTTAAACTTTTCAATCATTCACTTGATCCTTCTCCATACTATAACCTTATCCGATCATGGGGTGATCTCATCGTATATATTACGATTCATTTCTATGTCTTGATTGTTTTGTTTTATGATCTTCTATCACTATACATTTAGTCTTTTAGACTCTATATATTCATCACTACCATTCAACTTTATTATCAGAGTTAGGGAACTCTATATCTTATAACTCGCCGAGATTCGTCTTTGAATCTTACTGACCAACTAACTTTATGTGAGTTAGATCTTATCCTAATTACTGCAGTTATTAGTCTTAGGTATTCTTACCTAAAGTTCATAACCTACAACTTTGATACCAACTGTGAGAGCCCCAAATCCGGGTCCCAAATCACCACGGATCTGGTACAATCATACTATAACTATTGCAGAAGATATAAACATAAATTTCTTATACAACATACTTTACACACTTTTCCCCAAGGTCGAGTAACCTTCAATTAATACACAATTCATAACTTATTTGACTTACAATAACATTACTATATAATACTGTTACAAATCTAACTGCACACGTATACTAAAGATGGAACTGTCTTTGATCTTTTCTTGTATTTGACATATTCGTCTTAATCTGTACTGGTTATCATGATATAACAAGGGTGAGCATAAGTTTGCCCAGCAAGTATAAGTTCATTTAAGGATATATCATGATTGAAAGAATTTGAATAATAAGATGGCTATAATTCAACAATATAGTTGTGAATTAGCATGAACAAATTTTTGATTGAACAAGCATTTAACATGAACAAATATATCTGGACCGAATGGTAATGAAGGTGATCAGCCTTTCATACCTAATGAACACATGTCATACGCATAGGGTGCAATTTAATAATGCTTAGACATGACAATCAGAAATGATTAACTATAAGTATAATTGAATAATACAACTCGAGGTCGTGTTAAAGAAAACGTGCATGTACCATTGATTACCGTTACATATTTAAATAGGCTTTGTCTAAACCTAATATATAAATAATATCGATATACAAATTAGAATAATATCATCACAATATTTAAAATAACCTAAACACATTATCACATAATCCTATCCGTTTATAACACACATACTACCTATCCTCAAGTCAAAGTTTTACAATCTGAGTCGAGTTCAATACAATTCTGATATCTCGACGGTCTAGTCGGATAAAAAATTCGAGTTTAAGTTCAATTAAACTCTGTTTAAATACTTAACCATTATCTAAGATAACTTATTAATGGTTAAAATATTTTTCGTAAGCTCGTAATAATTTTTAAATAATTATTACTATTTATCATTAATTAAATATCACTTAATTCCTTTATCATTAATATTTATTTAATACTAAATATTAATAAAAATCATAACATAATATTAAAATATATTTATAATACATCAAAGTATTTTTAATACCTTAAAATCATATTTATATGATTTTTAAACCGTTAAATTCATTATCCAATAATTGCAATTAATATTAAAATATTAATATTTTCATGACAAAATATCAAAAGTTATATTTTATAACTTAAAATATTTTTATAACACTTAAATCATTTTTATATGATTTATAAATTATTAATTTATTTTCCCATAATTTATTTAATATATTTATTAAATAAATTAATTATCATTAATATTGATTAATTAATGAAATTCATCAAAAATATATTAAAAGTCATTAAAATAACTTCAAATATTTTCTTATACCATAATATAATTTTTCATAACTTTTCATGTATTAAAATCATTTTAAATATTTTATTTAATATTATAATTAAATAAATTAAATACCATTTATATTCAAAAAATATTAAATATTTATGAAATATACTCAAAATAATTAAAACTAATTTTCGGACTTTTAAAATAATTTTAGGAATTTATTTTGTATTTTAATAATAAAAACTATTTATTTCAATTTATTAATTAAAACATTTAATTTTCAGAAATTAATAACTAATAAATGGCCCTATAGCGACAGAACCGTCGCTATAGGTGGTCCTGGTGTTCTTGAGCCTTCAAAGTCTGTTTGCAGGGTGCTACCTTTGACCAACAATAATTCCTTGTTCAAGATGTTTCTAGGCTAGATAATGGTCAGATCCTGTAGTATTGATGCAATACTACATGATCCAACAATCACCAGGGTTAAAATGCATCACACAAACAAGATCTATAGCCTTGAACCAGCTGTCAGACATGTTCTTCATGTTCTGGCTGCCCAAAAACATAAATTCATGTCCGGTCAACGCTCTTGGGGCCATACATCTCTTGATTGGTTCATGTTATAGTTGATTTAGATGCCGGGCCATTAAAGCCACTAACAAGGTACATGGTGTAAGCACGTATAAGGTCTAAAAATCATAAATCTGCAAGATCTAAGCCCCTAAAGAACATGTCAGATCGCTGCCACGAAATTCTGGGTTACCCAGAAAATAAAACTGAAAGGTCAACGACTTTTGACCGATTACTACAGCCGATCTGTTGCACCCCAAGGTTCGAGAGTACTTTGGACTTGTAGTCCTCATGTCATACTATAATCAAGATGCAAACATACATCCTAATAGCTTTACAATAATGAGATCAAAGTCGGTCAAAGTCACTGCCAGAACATGTTCATCAGTTTTTTAGGTTTCCCAGAAAACTGATTTCGTGTTCGGTCAATGGACTTTGACCGTGAATAACTTTTGATATACACAAGCAATGATCATGAAAACTCTTTCAGATTACTAATAACATTACAAACTACAACACCAAACTTTTAAAACACCAAAACAATAAACAACAACTAATCTAAGAGGCCTGACTTTCGGTTGTCAGACAACTGTACAAAATTTTCTAGATTTTAGAAATCTTCTATTTCGTGCATATAGATGTTATGGATTCACTATATAGCAACCCAGATCACCTATTTACACTACATACTACATGTTTTAACAAAAAAACTTAACATCTATTGTAAGACACTGAATTTTATGAAATAAAATTATTCAATTTTTCTTATAATTACTATTCAGTAAATGGTTAAATTGATAAAAGTTAAAGTTAAGGGTGATATATGAATTTTTTTTTCAAAATATGCAAGTAGTTATAAAATACTCATTGTTGTCGGAGAATATTCGTTTGGTCGTGGAATATTCTTGCTGTCGGGGAATATTCGATTTAAATGCAGTAGCATGACCTTTGTAATGGGCCATAACTTGGAAAGCGATTGGATGAAGAAACGATAAATATAAGTTGTTTACAAATAACTACAGTAGTTATTTACAATTAACCTTTGTTGGAATGTAGATGGTTAAAATACGATGTCTGGCGTTGTTGCACAAGATTTATTACAGTATTGCACCAATTATTGATTCTTACGTAAGAAGGCACTACTCAATAATTGTTACAAGAATTCATTGCTCAATATTTTATTTTGATTCAATAATTCTTTGCGTTGATATTTTATATTATTGTTGTTTTAATTATCTTTGCCACAGTATTTTTCATTATCAAATCAATAATTCATATTATTTGAATAATATTATTAGATAGCATTATTGACAATGTCTAGAAAGTTACATCTCAAGGAGAGGTTTGGTCACCTAATAATTGCGGCCGAGAAGGAGAAATTCTTATTGGAAAGCCCCCTCTTTCCTGGGAACTGCCTGGTTGTCATCATTGTGATTCTGTAATATTATTTATGAATAATTAATTATTGATTTATATGATAAGGAAAATATTCATTTTATGTGGATATAGATGGAGAAAATTTTTAAAGTTACAATTGTTGAAAATTAATAGTTTATCTTTTCTGATAAAATAATATTTTATTATATTATTATAATATAATAATGATGATATTTTTACAATGAATGTGTGATATATAAGTATATGAGGAGGAAGAGTATTTTTGTTGCATTAAATGATTAACACATGTTTTGTGTGTCGGTGGACCCCATTTCTTGACTGAAATTTGATTATAGCCTGTAAAATCGTTCGTATATGGAATTCGGTCAATTTTTTCTTCTGCAAAGTTGTAGAGAATTGAATTTCCCATAAAAAGACGTGAGATTCGAATTTTTCTGACAAAAGGGCTATTTATTATAAATTATTGAAGTTCCAGATTAATTGATTATTATTTTTTTTTGGAATTTTAAATAACTTTTATATGAAAAACGTTTTTGGCAAGTTTGGCACATGTGTGGCTGATATTTTGGATCAATGAAGGTGTGCATAAGAATTTATAATATATATATATTATTATTATATTAAATTTTCTGCTTTGGTGTTCTAAGCATTTTCCTATAAATAGGGTGCTTAGGTTAGAATTGAAAATCACACCAGAAACTGAAGTTTTCTCTCTATTTCTCTCTCTATATTATCGAGTGTATTCTTGTGAGTATTTTGATATCTTGAGTGTTGCTATACGGTGCAAGTTCATTCAGCGTTATTTCAGTCAGAAGTACTGCTCTTCTGAGGTAAGGGATGGTAAGTGATTTTAGGGGATTGTAAGGGATAGTAAGGGAATTTTTTTAAAAAAATGATATTATTTCTTCAATATCATTATGTTGAAATATTGGTTTGAACTTTTTATCAAATTTGGAACTTTTTCATGTCGGGGTTACTATTCACGAGTTACTATTCACGAGTTACTATTCACGATTTACTATTCATGAGTTACTATTCACGATGGGTTACTATTCATGAGTTACTATTCACAAGTTACTATTCATGAGTTACTATTCACGGGTACTATTCTCTACAAAATTGGTTTCTTTTTCTAACCAAATTATAGTTGATTTATGAATATTACTCTAGAGATTAAAACTATGTATTGATTATATTGATTTTATTATCATATATAACATTTTTATAACCCTGATGTTGGAATTCTCTTTCACTTGAGTGTAAAGATGGGTAGATTATTGGTATGATCATGACTAGGGTTCTCTTTAGCCAGTAGTGAAAAGTTGAATTGTGACTGGTATGATCATGACCATTGAATTTATAATTGAATATCTTTAGCTTAAGTGCAAAGGTGAATTTATCAACACGGTTATAATTATTGTTTATATAAATTCTGAAATGATTATATATTTCTTTGAGATGTGAATATCTTTGGCCCATAGTACAAAGATGACTTATTGATGAATATCTTTGGCCCATAGTGCAAAGATGAATTATTGATGAATATCTTTGGCCTGTAGTGCAAAGATGACTTGTTGATGAATATCTTTAGCCTGTAGTGCAAAGATTACTTATTGATGAATATCTTTGGCCCGTAGTGCAAAGATGAATTTATTAGTAGGATTATGAACATGAATTGTGATTTGGTATAACCATGATCTTTGATGTTTCAGGTGATGAAAATTATCTTTGTCCTGGATGAGGAAAGGAATTTAGAACAACAATTACGATTATAAGTTATACACGTGATTGTGGACAGGAATTGTTGATTAATGTTACAGGGATAAAACATTGTTGATGGACTTTTAACATGGAGAAGATAATAGATTTTATGGTCTATTTGACTTTTCTAATGGATTGTTCATTTCATCATTACCATGACTATGGTTGAAAAGTTTTATCATCTACCGTATATTCTAAATCTAGTCGATTTATTCTTATGTTGAAGGCTATTGATAATTTTTTTATCTTTAGTCATGATATTCTTTCTTGAGCTAGTTGTGCTCACCCATACATTTCACAATTCCAAGTTAAAGTATATTTAGTATCAAAACTCACAACATTTAGTCTAGAATCTAGAATGATGGGCCAAAATCTGAGGAGATGAGTTGGGGAGAAATCATGATTTTGGAAGATGAATCTGAAAGAAAGCAAGGTATTAAAGCCATGGTTGTTGGGGAGATGGTGATTTTGGTGGGTGAAATAGTAGCACGTAAAGCCATCGTTTGGTCAAGTCTGCTTCATGCTAACATTTTCCTATAAATAGAGGGCTAAGTTAGAATTGAAAAACATACCAGAATTCATAAGTTTTTTCTCTTTTTCTCTCTAGATTATTGAGTGTATTTTGTGAGTATTTAGATACTTGGTGAGTTGATATTAATCAGTTCAAGTTTCCTTCAATGTCATATCCGATATCCAAATGTAAGTGTCGCTCTTTTTGAGGTAAGGGATAATAAGAGATTTTAAGGGTTGTTATGTTTTTTCGGCCAGTAATTTTTCCGACCTTCAAAAATTCTAGAAAAATTTGAAATGATATTTTGATGAGTTTTATTGATTGTGTCCAAAAATGGTGATTTTTGAATGTATGGATTAAGAGTTATGAATTTTATGAGAAAAGACTATTTTAAAAGTAACCACTTATAATTCCTTGTGGCTAACTCTAAAATTGATGAAATTTTTATTGAGAGTACATCTATATAATGTGAATTTCGGAATTTTTTGATAAAAGTACAATTTATGATAAATGTCTAAATATTCAGCGGTTTTGGCCATATGAAAAATAGTAAATGAATTTTAAAATTCGAGAAAAATATATGTTCACTATGGGACTATATTATGCTAAATCCCTTAAAAGAAATATTTTTGAACCGATTTGGTATTTTTCATGAAAATGGACTAGTTATGAATAAATGAATTAAATATGTTATGTGAAGGAAGAAAAATTGAAAATAGGATTTTATGGCTTCGATAATCCTATATGAGGTATATGCATATTTTTGATGAGGGTTTTGGTTATTGGTGATGAAAACTTATGAGTTTGGCATTTTAGGATGATTAAATGCATTATTTAGTAAAGTGTAAACAATTAAAATAAATTGTTTATAAGTTTAAGAAATGTTATTCTTTCAATATCATTATACCGAAATATTTGTATGGATTTTATTGTGGAATTTCTACATTTTTGAGTCGGGGTTACTCTTCATGAGTTACTATTTATGAGTTACTATTCACGAAGTTACTATTACTATTCGACATAAAGTTGGTTTCTTTTTCCACCAAATTATCGTTGATTTATGAATATTGCTCTTGAGATTAAGTGCAGTTGTTGATCATATTATTTTTATTATCATATATAACATTTTTATAACCCTGATGTTGAAATTCTCTTTCACTTGAGTATAAAGATGGGTAGATTATTGGTATGATCATGACTTGGGTTCTCTTCGCCAAGAGTGAAAAGTTGAATTGTGACCGGTATGATCATGACCATGAATTTATAATTGAATATCTTTAGCTTAAGTGCAAAGGTGAAATAATCAACATGGTTATAATTATTGTTTATATAAATTTTGAAATGATTATATATTTTTCGAGATATTAATATATATTGGCCAGTAGTGCAAATATGAATCATTGATGAATATATTTTGGCTCAGAGTGCAAATATGAATCGTGGATGAATATATTTGGCCCAGTAGTGCAAATATGAATCGTTGAGGAATATCTTTGGCCTGTAGTGTAAAAAGATGGTTTGTTGATGAATATCTTTGGGTAGTAAAGCAAAGATGACATGTTGTTGAATATCTTTCGTCGTAGTGCAAAGATGGTCTGTTGATTTAATATCTTTGGCCCGTAGTGAAAAAAAGATGAATTTATCAGAGATGATTATGAACATGAAATGTGATTTGGTATAACCATGATCTTTGATGTTTCGTGAAGATAGGTTATGAAAATTATCTTCTTCCCCGGATGAGAAGAGGAATTTAGAACCACAATTATGATTATGAAGTTATTCATATGATTGTGGAAAGGAACCGCTTGAGTGATGTTATGTGGATAAAACATTGTTGGTGGATTTTTAACATGGAGAAGATAATAGATTTTATGGTCTATTCGACTCTTCTAATGGATCGCTCGTTCACCGCAACTATGGTTGAAAAATTTTATCATCTACCATATGTTCTAAATCTCCGATTTATTATCGATGAAGGCTATTGATAATTTAATTATCTTTAGTCATGATATTCTTTATCGAAGCTAGTTGTGTTTCACCCTTTTGCTTCACAATTCCTTTCGTGTAATAAAAGTGTAGTGGGTCGAGTGGGGGGATAAGGGGGGAATAAATCGGTGGTCTATAGTCGTTGAGGGTGAGGCGAACCCAACGTTGGAAGGGTGTTTTGTCACTATCATACAAGATGTCTAATGACATACAACCTCGTATCATCATAAGATGTGGATGTGCTCATCCACTCACGAGTATATATACGAGCACCTACCTATATAATCTTGGTGTTTGTTTGAAGTATAATTCTCAATTAGAGACAAGTGGAGATAATGATATGTCAAGAGAAGACTTACCATCGGGAAGAATATGATAGTAATCTTCTTGTTTTTCTTTGGGGTCTATCGGGTCAACCAAGGATAATTTTGTGGCCATATGATATCTATCATAACCTAGACGCACGGCCTCCCATGTATACGAAGGTTTCTCGAGCACTTCCCAAAGATTTTAATTTCTAAAACAGCTTTTTGACTATACCTTTATGTAAGGTGTCATTGTGAGGTGTATTTGTCCACGGTTGGGACATGTGTCACATTTGGTATATATTTGTATCCAAACTCACAAAGATATGTGTTGTTGTATTTTTGTAACGATAATTGTTGTAATAAAGTTGTAGTTGTTTTCGTGACTCATATTATTTGGCGACTCGTAATAGGTTGGATGGTATGGACCTATTTTGGGGTTGTCACAATTGGTATCGAGCTTAGGATATGGTCTCTCATGAGAGATCGGGAATATAACTAGGAGGGGAGAGATGAGTAAATCCTTCGCTAGTATGTCCTACCTAAGCTTATTTGTTGGTTAGTCATAATATCGGGATATTATGCGATATGTTAATTTGTTTAATTAACCCTTGTTTTATGGCAGTATTTGAGAATGGCAAACGAGAATGCTAACAATGGAGTGAATGAGACTGTGGGGATACCTCTAATCACTAACCATGATAATGTGATGTCAGACGAAGAAGGAATTAGAGATATCCATGTGGTGAGTGAAGAATTGATAGTTGCACCCGAGATAGTCGCAGAGGTAACAAATTGAGAGTGAGGAAGAAGAGGAAGAAGAGGTACCGAGGAGAGTTTATTAGAGGTATTATATGATCAAAATGTAGAATTTCAAAATCGTATTCATGAGTTAAGAGAGAAAGTCAAGAACGATAAAAGGTCGTGGAACAAAAGGATGCAACAATTCAAGCTTCAGGTTACCCGATATGTGATGCTTGAATGTAAGCATTCTTTCGCAAGAGTATAAGATGATAAAGATGGAATCTGAGCTGAAAGAAGAAAAAACTGAACGAGTAAGAATGAGTGATGCATGGGTAAAAGCCACACGACACGTGGATATTGTGGAAAGAGATGTCCGATCTAAGAAGGCTAAAATAGATGATATGAATTTCTCTTTCTGGAAAGCAATTGGGAGAACCCAACATCGAGTTTTGAATTACCCTGTACAGAGCGGTCAACCTGAATTTGATATGGATCGAAGATTGATGATTCAAATCATGAATCAGGAGTACGACGAGGCAAATTGAGGAGGAATATGTCCTATAGAAAAGTATATTCCAACAGAGTGATGACGCCAAATGTCGCCCTGCACAAGTCAAAACCGAGTAGTTCAAAGGATAGCGGTTGTCATGACTTCCCAACAAGTGAGGAACCCAAATGAAGTTATCACGGAGAGAGATGAGCAATGGAGAAATCATGATGACCGGGAGATAGAATCAAATGGAAGCAAGGTATTCTCAACTTTTCAAACACTGTAACGTACGTTAATTTCGAGGATGAAATTTCATAAGGAGGGAGGTTGTAAGACCCCAACTTTTTAATGAATAAAATCAAATTTTCTTTATTTATTATTGTGAATAATAAGGTATTAATTTGATATAATAACTTAAAGTTATGGGTGAAATGTGAAAATTTTGCAAAATAAGCAAGTGGTTATAAAATATTCATTTGGGAATATTTTGGTCGTGGAATATTCTTTTCGCTTGGGAATATTCGTATTTACGGCAAGCAAGCCCAATTGTGGGCCCCATAATGGATAATCATTCGAATGAAGAAAACGACAAAATTGAATAAATAACAGCGTAGTTGTTACAATTAACATCGTTGGAATACCCTATGGTTAAAGTAAAGTAATACGCGTTGTTGCACAAAGAAGATACCAGTATTGCACAAGATTGTTGAATTATTGATCCTTACGTAAGAAGGCACTACTCAATAATTGTCACAAGAGTTATCGCTCAATATTTTATTTTATTGATTCAATAATTGTTACATTGATATTTTATATTATTGTTGTTTCAATTATCGTCACATCGCACAAAGATCTCCTTTATCGATCAATAATTCAGATTATTTGAATAATATTATTAGATAACATTATTGGCAATGTCTAGAAAGTTCACAAAGGAGAGGTTTGGTCACCTAATCATGCGCACCAAGAAGGAGAAATCCTTATTGAAAGCCCCCTCTTTCCTGGGAACCGCACTGGTTGTCATTATCAGGATTCTCGTAATATTATTTGTGAATAATTAATTATTGATTTATATGATAAGGAAATATTTATTTGATGTTGATATAAATGATGGATTTATTTATGTGGTTATAAATGAAGGAATTAATTTTGAGGTATTTTATCAAGATTTTTTCTGATTGGAGGTATTAAAAGATCAAATCTGTTCTTACGACTTTTATTGTGTGAGTTATAATATTTAATCCGACCGTTGGATCGTTGTAATTTTTGGATATGTTATACATATATAAGTTGAGTATATGTCCACAAATTTTGAACCGTTAAAATGAGCGATAATTTGTTATGAATTTTAAGAGGTAAATCGATTCGTAAATTAGGTTTTGGTGGAAAATTTAGAATTGAGTGGGCCCCACTCTTGGTTGTTGGGGGAGATGGCTGATTTTGGTGGGTGAAATAGTAGCAGTAAAGCCATCGTGCATGTGTCAAGTCTGTTTGCTTTTGCATGCTAATATTTTCCTATAAATAGAGGGTTAAGTTAGAAATTGAAAAAACACACCGTAATTCATAAGTTTTTTCTTTTTCTCTAGATTATTGAGTGTATTTTGTGAGTATTTAGATACTTGGTGAGTTGATATTCATCGCTGCAAGTTTCCTTCAAACGCCATATCCGATATCAAATGTAAGTGTCTTTTTGAGGTAAGGGATAGTAAGAGATTTTAAGTGGTTGTTATGTTTTTCGGTTTCAGTAATTTTTCCGACCTTCAAAAAATTCTGGAAAAATTTGAAATGATATTTTGATGAGTTTTATTGATTGTGTCCAAAAATGGTGATTTTTGGATGTATAGATTAAGAGTTATGAATTTTATGAGAAAAGACTATTTTAAAAGTAACCGCTTATAATTCCTTGTGGTTAACTCTAAAATTGATGAAATTTTTATTGAGAGTACATCTATATAATATCAGTGTACTCTGTGAATTTCGAAATTTTTGGATAAAAGTACAATTTATGATAAATGTCAAAATATTTACTTGGTTTTGGCCATATGAAAAATAGTAAATGAATTTTAAAATTCGAGAAAAATATATGTTCACTATGGGACTATATTATGCTAAATCCCAAAAAAGAAATATTTTTGGAACTGATTTGGTAGTTTTCATGAAAATGGACTAGTTATGAATAAATGAATTAAATATGTTATGTGAAGGAAGAAAATTGGAAAATAGGATTTTATGGCTCGATAATCCTATACGAGGTATATGCAGATTTTTGATGAGGGTTTTTGGTTATTGGTGATGAAAACTTATGAGTTTGGCATTTTAGGATGATTAAATATATTATTTAGTAAAGTGTAAACAATTAAAATAAATTGTTTATAAGTTTAAGAAATGTTATTCTTTCAATATCATTATACCAAATATTGGTATGGATTTTATGTGGAATTTCTACCTTTTTGAGTTGGGGTTACTATTCACTTAGTTACTATTCATGAGTTACTATTCATTAGTTACTATTCACGGGTACTATTCACGCACAAAGTTGGTTTTTTTTTTCCACCAAATTATCGTTGATTTATGAATATTGCTCTTGAGATTAAGTGCAAATTGTTGATCATATTATTTTTATTATCATATATAACATTTTTATAACCTCGATGTTGAAATTTTTTCACTGAGTATAAAGATGGGTAGAATTATTGGTATGATCACGACTACTAGGGTTCTTCGCCTAAGAGTGAAAAGTTGAATTGTGACCGGTATGATCATAACCATGAATTTATAATTGAATATCTTTAGCTTAAGTGCAAAGGTGAAATAATCAACATGGTTATAATTATTGTTTATATAAATTCTAAAATGATTATATATTTATTTTCGAGATATTAATATATTTGGCTCAGTAGTGCAAATATGAATCGTTGATGAATATATTTGGCCCGTAGAGCAAATATGAACTGTTGATGAATATATAGTACAAATATGAATCGTTGAGGAATATCTTTGGCCCAGAGTAAAAGATGGTTTATTGATGAATATCTTTGGCCCGTAGTGCAAAGATGACATGTTGTTGAATATCTTTTGGTCAGTAGTAAAAGATGGTCTGTTGACGAATATCTTGGCCCGTAGAGTGTAAAGATGAATTTATCAAGATGATTATGAACAGAAATGTGATTTGGTATAACCATGATCTTTGATGTTTCAGTGAAGATAGGTTATGAAAATTATCTTCGCCCCGGATGAGAAGAGGAATTTAGAACCACAATTATGATTATGAGTTATTCATATGATTGTGGAAAGGAACTGCTGAAAGTGATGTTACTGTGGATAAAACATTGTTGGTGGATTTTTAACATGGAGAAGATAATAGACTTTATGGTCTATTCGACTCTTCTAATGGATCGCTTCGTTCACCGCAACTATGGTTGAAAATTTTATCATCTACCATATGTTCTAAATCTCGATTTATTATCGATGAAGGCTATTGATAATTTAATTATCTTTAGTCATGATATTCTTTATCGAAGCTAGTCAGGTTTCACCCTTTTGCTTCACAATTCCTTTCGTGTAATAAAAGTGTAGTCGGGTCGAGTGGGGATAACAGGAATAGAAACGGTGGTCTATAGTCGTTGAGGGTGAGGCTAACCCAACGTTGGAAGGGTGTTTTGTCACTATCATACAAGATGTCTAATGACATACAACCTCGATCATCATAAGACAAGGATGTGCTCATCCACTTGCCGAGTATATATATGAAAGCACTACCTATATAATCTTGGTGTTTGTTTGAAGTATAATTTTCAATTAGAGACAGTGGAGATAATGATATGTCAAGAGAAGACTTACCATTGGGAAGAATATGATAGTAATCTTCTTGTTTTTCTTTGGGGTCTATTGGGTCAACCAAGGATAATTCTGTGGCCATATGATATCTATCATAACCTAGACGCATGGCCTCCTATGTACGAAGGTTTCCTTGAGCACTTCCCAAAGATTTTAATTTCTAAAACAGTTTTTGACTATACCTTTATGTAAGGTGTCACTGTGAGGTGCTATCCATGGTTGGGACATGTGTCACATTTGGTATATATTTGTATCCAAACTCACAGCATATGTGTTGTTGTATTTTGTACGACAATTGTTGTAATAAAGTTGTAGTTGTTTTCGTACCACTATGTATTTGGCTACTAAGAATAGGTTGGATGGTATGGACCTATTTTCCAAGTTGGTGTCCAGTGAGTTGGCTTGGTATATTTTAGTATCAAAACTCACAACATATGTGTTGTTGTATTTTGCACGACAATTGTACTAATAAAGTTGTAGTTGTTTTCTATACCATGTATTTGGCGACTCAGAATGGGTTGGATAGAATAGACGTATTTTGGGGTTGTCACATCTATATAACATGAGATCATACGATTTTCAAGTTAGGGTTTTTATACCTCTTTAATGCTTGATCTATGATTCTGATCTTGGGATCTGATATAGGAGAGCTAAGGGATGATATTGGTTTTCTTAATCACTTAGTTTTTCTCAAAATCTTGAAATTCTAGAGAGAGAAAAGTCTTGGACAAAATGAAAAATAAAGTAAGTGGTTTTCTCTCTCTAAATCTATATATATAACTTGATACAATGCACTTGGTGGTTGTGGAATGGCTGATGGTTGTGTTTTAGAGCACATGCTAGGCTAGGGTTGGTCACCCACCAATTATCTTGGCAAGATATGCAAGTTTCCTCCAATAATGCACAAAGGGCAAATTGGTCAATTAGCTTTTAAATTTAATGGCACAAATGTCTATTGATCTAACTTAGGGTTCAATTCTTAGGTTAAAACCTAAGGTTTCCAAAATCAATTTTTCTAGGATTTCAAGTTAGTTTTTAAAATCAAAATTAATATTTCCAAATTATAATTAAGATTCTATAATTATATTAAGATTTTCTAATCATAAATTCAATCTTGCTAATTAGGATTATTATTTCATAATTAAAATTGTTAATTTAGCAATTAGGGTCAAAATGATACATTAGGGTTTATAACCCAAGAATTAGGGTTTTAAATAGAAAAATAATCTTTCTAATTTAGAAATTAGGTCTCCTAATTAGATTAGGGTTTTCTAATTACTTATAACTTGAAAATTAGGATTAATGTTTCCTAATTAACATTAAAATTATTAAATTAATAATTCGGTTTTCCCTAATTAAAATTAGGGTTTCTAATCCAGAAATTATGGTTTTCTAAATAAATTAGGGTTATCCCTAATTAGGTTATTATTAATAACGTTTAAACCTTCTACTGGCATTTGCATTCACAATTTAGGGTTTTCAACGTCCGAATAAGGGTTTCGAATTCCCGAAACTGAAATTTGGGTTTCCAGAATCGGTTTTAGGTTCTTATAAATCGTAAGAAATTTCAAGTTGAACGTTGACGTTTTAATATAATATTAGGGTTGGCCACCGATATAGGTTATCTAGTCAACCCTTGACCCTTAACCACATCATGTACATATATTATACCATATACACAGAAACATAAACACGTATTCCCTTAATCTTGAATAATTCACCACAGAAATTTTAAATTTACAAAATTCCTTCTCGGAAATCTCAAATCCATTCACTTATTTTCTGTCTAGGTTTATTATTTAACCTTAATTCAATATTTTAAAATTTTATAAATATCCAAATTCTCGGGTTGTCACAATGATTATCCAGACGTCATGATCATTATTCAAGAGGAGGAGGATGATAACCGCCCTTTCATCACAAATTGTCCACCGGACTTAACCTCAAAGAATTGAGCAAGACTAGATTCACCGAAAAAGGTAAAAGGGCGTAAAAGACCTCAGAGATAGCAATAGGACATCCCGTGATGATAATTAAAGGTATCATTATTCAAGAGAGGAGGATGATAACCGCCTTTCATTGCCCACCAGACTTAACCTCAACAATGAGCAAAGATAATCGGAAAAAGGTAAAAAGGCGTAAAATTCCTTTCGCCCCTCGTAGATAGCAATTTATTTACTTTTGTCAGATAGTATTAGTGTAAGGTTTTGTGAAGATCAAAGTAGCAATCAAATTGCAAAATTAGCATAAGCAAAAGTAAAATTAGATTTAAAAAATTTTCACAAACCAATTACCTAGATCATCCTTTATACGTATTATTAATTAAAACATAGAACAAGAAGTTATGGAATCATACCCTCAGAGATACGAAGCCCACACGACGTGAGTTCAACTCCTACTTCTCCGTGATCTCCTTGAATCTCCGGGTAGATTCCTTCATTTGATCAATGTTAGCCACCCAAGTGTATGACCTCTAGAGGGGATCCACCAATGAAGAAGAATTTTCAAGAAGAAGGGTGTATTAGCTCAAACCCTAGTTTTTCCTATCCATATAGAAAAAGGGGGCGTACTCTCCAATAATTGGAATCACGTATATCTGATATCTGATATAAGACTCCTCTTATAAAGATATCAGGTAACCCTATTTAATTAAAATAAGGTATTATTTATTTAATTAAACTCCTTTATTTAATTGGGATCCCTAATCTTATTAAGGATAATTAATTAAACTCCTTTAACTAATTTTGCCTCCAAATCATATTAGGAATAAATAAGAGTACCTATATTAAATTAATTCCTAAACTCTTTTAGAAATTAAAAATAATAATAATTGTAATAATATTAATAAGACTCTTCTTATTAATTTATATTTAATATTTCCAAAATATTAAATAATAAATATTAAGCTATTTAATTTATTATATCACCATAGATTAAATTAAATATACTTAACATATTATTACGATTATATCATTAACTTCTTAAATAATTATTCTTCCTTTTAAAGCGTGACCCTTTAGGTTCTCCATATTAAACCGGTTGTGAATAAATCAATTAGAACAATTCTAATCTTATTTAAATAAATAAATTAAACTATTAATTTATTTAAATAGATAATATTTATTCTAAAATAAGGATAAGCCTCCCTAGCGATCAACGACTTTTTAGATAATATAGATTTCAACATTAATCATAAAAAAACTTTTGAGTAAATAGTTATTTTACAATTCAATCCTTCCACCATACAATAACCCAATTAAATATAAGACATGGAATTACTATCAAGTCTTATTTTATTTAATTATATGTATTTCAATTTCCAAATGCACAACTCCGAATGAATGCAAATTAGAAACTACTTTCTAATTTCATTTCACCTTGGCCAAGGATTCCTGGGTTGTCATTTATCAAATCACATAAGACATTTCTCTCTTTTACTAAAAATGGTAGATTATTTATTAATCATTCATTATCTACATATATAACTTGTAACACCCCCAAATCTCGGTACTTAATTACCTCAAGATTTGGTGTTCACTTAATCAAAACATTCATATCTAACTACACAATCATAATATAATTGAATAATAAAACATGCCCATACATGATTACATTAATAAAAATAATATCTCCTGTGTCATCTAACCTTTAATACAATCATCAACTAAATTAAAACATGATCATAATTAAATCTATTACATAAGCTTCATAAATAAAAGATAAATTAAACGTTGTCGCCTAATTAAGCACTTTGTCCTTGCCTTGCTTATAGAAAGCTCTTCAAACTTATTAACTTCATCGCATTGTTTTGAAAAGAGTGAGCAAACAATTGCCCACAAGAAGGATAATATACAATAACGCTTTTATGAATGACAATTAACTGAGCTTTCAATGGTAAGATATTATTACCAGAACAATAAACTTTAATTCAGCAACTATGAGTTCAAAGGAATAACGAACGTTAAGTTAACAATAGATATCAACATCAAAGAATACACTGAGGGTCACAAGACCACGAACTAAACTCTAGGTTTCAAGTATTTCTACTTTAACCTTTAACAGTCTAAAAGACTATAATCATCATCTATGTCCAAGGTTAATGTGTGTTTCCATCAGAACCTTTAATGAGCCTAAAACGACTATATGGACCATCATTTTCAGACTCTAGGTGATCACCCTTTGTACTATGTATTCATGGAAACATTTAATGCTATCACAGTAGTTCTAAAATAATCCCCTAATATAGGGTTGTTCATCTCAGCTTAGATTATCAGGTTCCGAACCAAATGAAGTTTGGTTGGGAATTAACTTCAAAGGAATTCTAGATCTTTAGAATACTCATCAACCAAGTACTGGTTGAATCAGATAGAGGCCAATAACTATTCAAGAGTTGATTATAATATCTTCATGAACAAGGTATATCGATGAATCAATAAGAGCTAGAGTATTAACAGTTTCTAAATTGAACAAACGTTATCATCGACAACATGCTTTCAAAATTGTGTGAGTACATAAGCAAACCAAAGGAAGTTTGGTTTGGGTTGACTTCAAGGGTAATTTAGAGTTTAGAACATTCATCAACTAAGGATTAGTTGAATTGATAAAGAATCGCTAGGCAACTTAGAGTTTGGTATAATAATGTAAGATAATACAATGACAGTGGAGAACGAAGATTAAACAACAATTATTAGTAGATGAATAAACACATTTCATACAACAACAATGCATACTTTGAATAACCAAAGCAATCTCGTTTGGAATAAAGAAATAAAGTTTAACTAACTTACTTCAACAATAAATGAGGGTTAAAGAATTCGCATGACAATAAATCGTTAAACATGAGATTAGAGTTAGAGAATTTGCATAAGTATAACGTAATAGTGAAAAGTAACCTTACTGAATAATAAAGTAGCAAAGGCTAGGGAACTTGCCTCTTGCGTAAGCTATACAATTATAATTCACGTACCCCAATATCCTACACATACCATTAGGAATATCACATCAATTAGCTACATAACCTCATAGATTTATTTCTCATCTTAGTTAAGTTATAACCTTTAGTTTAAGGTCTATCCACAATACTAAACCACATAAATCGAATCTGAAAAGTCACTAACACTTACATAAGACTTTTAACATCCAACTCTTATTAATTAATACTACACTTCTCTTTAATCGAACTTGAATTTCAACCAAGTATTTAAGACTTCCTAGGATTCAATGGTTTTATATTAATCACCTTCCATATCTTAGTGCTCATTTCAGAAATCACAAGTGTTAACATCACAAGACTTATTAACCATTCATTGTATAAGCTAAGTTATAACACAACACGTTCATGACTTATAAATCATTTTTACAACTTTGAATTTACAATCCACATAACACAACTTTGTTTAACCGTAATATTCAAGAACGCAATCAAATTGCATAAATAAAAGTTTAAGCGTAAAATCGAGTTTAAAAATTTACAAACCATATACCCTTGATCACCTTTATGCACAATTATTAATTAAACTAAAAGATAAAGAATAAAATCATACTTGAAGATCGAAGCTTCCTCGTGTACAAGTTCACCTCCAAATCCTTTTCGCTCAACTTGAATCCACCGGTTTGGTTCCTTCCTTCGATCAACGTTAGCCACCCAAATGTTTGGCCTCTCAGAGGTGATCCACCAAGGAAAAAATAAAATTCAAGAAGATGGGTATTTGGCTCAAACCCTAGTTTTCTATCTCTATAGAAAAAGGTACTCTCCAACAAATTGGAATTATTACGTTGAAAAAGTCAACAACAACCCATATCACCCATAATAAGACTCCTCTTATTTATAGATGTGGGCAACCCACCTTAACAATTAATGAATTGGGTTTTATTTAATTAATTAAATTCTTTTAATTAATTAAGCTCCCTAATCTTATTAGGATAATTAATTAAACCTTTAACTAATTTTCCTCCTAATCCAATTAGAATAAATGAGAGTATTTATATTAAATTAATTCCTAAACTCTTTTAGAAATTAAAATAATAATAATTGTAATAATATTAATAAGACTCTCTTATTAATTTATATTTAATATTTCTAAAATATTAAATAATAATATTAAGCTATTTAATTTATTCTATCACCATAGATTAAATTAAATATACTTAACATATTATTACGATTATGCCATTAACTTCTTAAATAATTATTCTTCCTTTTTATGGTGTGACCCTTTAGGTTCTCCATATTAAACCTATTGTGAATAAATCAATTAGAATAATTTAATCTTATTTAAATAAATAAATTAAACAATTAATTTATTTAAATAAATAATATTTATTCTACAATAGGATAAGCCTCCCAATGATCAACGACTTTCCAGATAATATAGATTTCAACATTAATCATTAAAGAACCTTTCGAGTAAATAGTTACCGTGATAATTCAATCCTTCCACCATACAATGTCCCAATTAAATATAAGACATGGAATTATCACAAGTCTTATTTTATTTAATTATATGTATTTCGATCCTTAAATGCATTAACTCCAAATAATGCAAATTAGAAACTCCTTTCTAATTTCATTCTCGCCGCCAAGGATCATCGGGTTGTCATTTATCTAATCACATAGACATTTTCTTCTTTATTGAAGTGGTAGATTCTTTATCGATCATACATTATCTCCATGTACAACTTATTATACCCAAGCATACCTTTGATATACCCTAAGGGTCTTAAGGAATAAGTCAAAGTATAACTCATCATACACAAGATACTATGATGATCTCAAGTCCAAGGATTACATCAGACTACTATCACTACAGAATTCCTATCGACGACAGCAAATAAAACTCCATTAGGTATTCCTTAGCGAGCCACGCTCAAATGAACTTATTCTCTAATAAGCACCTACATACTTGCTTTTAGTGTTCCACACAAATGATCATGAGATCAATCATCCTCATCCAACGAAAGCAAGAACGATGTACCAATCTATCCCGGATTCACTAATCCCCAATTTAGTAATCCAACGATTGGGAACTATTTTAGTTTTAAGCTTTCTAAGAATTTAGATCTCATTAGAATGATCATCATCATTATTCTAAAAGCATTGCTTAAAACTACGGGTTTATCACATATTATAAAACAAAGATCACGTAGATAATTAAAAGCCTTTAATAAATTAATACTTTTTATTAATAAATGAATAAGATTGTTACAAAGTATATGCTTTATCATCAAACATGATCGGGCTTGTGTGCATACTACTTTCAATCTCCCACTGCACTAAAGCCAATCGTCATGGTATCTCATACTCTTCTTCTCTAAGTGACGATTATCCCGCCGTTGGATGTTTTAGTTAATGGATATGTAATGTTGTTTCATGAGAGTCCACTATCTCTATAGTGATTTCCCATCTTCAATGATTCTAATAATCAAATGAAAGTGCCACAACACATGTTTAGATCCAAGATGAGACTTAGAACTATTCCTAGTTCTCAGAATGAACTTTAATCCAAACAATCAACTTGCAGCCTTCATTTATAGCTATATACTTTGTCTTTATCACTAAACCAAAGAACTCTTTTGTTGCTTTGAACCTTTCCAATTCATCGCACCACCGCTCAAGGTAACACTTTACCTTAAAGTGGATTTTTTCGTCATCTTGGTCCGTCTCAAAAAACTTGAGTCCATAAAGCCTCTAGTTTTAATTTAGACCCACCATGAATATGATCACATCCTTAGTGCCAATTAAGCACTTTAAGATGTTTTTCATCGACTCATAGTGAACTTCTCCATAATACGACCGATCAACATCGTGTCTCAGATATTTCATCAGATACATGATTGTCACACTCATGTGATCTCTCTTTTTGAGTCTGTGGGGACTATTAAGAGAGATACACCCATAGCTCATCAACATGAGACATCTCTTGAGTTTGCCATGCTAAACGACTTTAGCATCAAATGAATATACGCCTCGGGTTAAGTCGAGCATCCTCTTAAATCTATCTATATAGATTTATATCCCCAATTAAGATACTCTTCCAAATCATTCATGGAGGAATGTTTAGACAACTTTATCTTTATCGATCAGAGCATTGGTATGTCATTCCTCATCCGTAGATATCAACATATAATACTAGGAATGTCACGACGCTCCCAATCATTCTTATTTTTGATAAAATCAAACCTTTCCTTCATCAAATTAACACTGAGAAACTTCTTCAATCCTCATCGAATGTAATCAGATGTAATCGATCATCATCTTCTATGATGCATGTATTTCATCATCATCATCCATGATGAATCCATACCTCCTAGGTATCTTCTTCAGACTATTCCGCATTTACGATCTATTGCAAGGTATAACAGTCTATCTATGTGTTCCTCTTATTCGACTTATAGTGTTTTGTGGTTCTTGAACTCTTCAAGATCTATTATCCTCCCACTAGCCCCTTCAATGATAAACACCTTTATCTTTAAGCAAATGTGTTTCGCAGAACAAACACCTTTTGCTAAGTAGATTATAGAACATATACCCTAAACTTACTTTTTAGGATGTCCCACAAATCAGACACTTGTCAAATCTTGTCCCAAGCTTATCCTTTGAAACCTTTTCACATAAGTCGACAAACCCTTATCTTAACATACTTAAGATTAGAATCCTCCCCGTCCATAACTTTTATGGAGTCTTAAATGGATTTTGAGGTTACCATTTTCAGAGATATGCAAACCATTTCTAGGACATTATCCTGTAAGGATACCGGAATGCTCAGAAAATCATTATGGACCGCACTACATGTCCAACAAGGTACGATTTTTCATTCGATACATCAATCAATTATCATGATCATCGATGTGTCCATTATGAGAAAACCATTTGAGATGATCTAGAAACTTATCAGACAAGTATTTATTCCTCGATCTAATCAAAGAATCTTAATACTTTGCCAATTTGTTTCACTTCAATTCTTTGAACCTTTCAAATAATTCACACTTGTATTTCAACAAATACACACATTCAACTCTTTGAATGATCATCTCCTTTTCTTATACTAATTTGTTCAATATGCAAAATTATTTTCATGTAAGTCAA
Source organism: Panax quinquefolius (assembly GCA_020205615.1). NCBI lineage: Eukaryota > Viridiplantae > Streptophyta > Magnoliopsida > Apiales > Araliaceae > Panax > Panax quinquefolius. The sequence goes on from JAINUW010000043.1 coordinate 72,092, forward strand.
GTATACAAAATTTATTAAGTAATATTCCAATTCTATACAAAACATTATTATTATAAATAGAACAACAATTGTTCTTAATTATAATACCAAAGATTTCATTGTTCAACAATAAAATGGAAATAATATTTTTAACAAGAATCGAATACAATAACAACTTATCGACTTAATAGATTTTGCTCGTAAGCATTGCTAAACTATAAGTTTTCTATGGCTAATAATGCAAGCAACCTTTGCTTCATTTTCCACACATAGATTACTTATATTTGTTTATAGCTTTCTACTCGCTTGGTCCCTTCATAAATCTATATTTATGATAACAAAAGTCAGATCCAATACCCAAGTAGAACCTCGATTTAAAGAAAAATTTATTTCAATCATGAACAAAATCAGATTTGAATCAAACTTCACTAAGCTTCTTCGTTAGCCTCTCGCAAGATGCTTTCGCAGCTTTTTTCCAAAGGTCCTGTGCTTATCAGCAAAGGAAGCAAACTCCTTTGCTATCCGTACGCTTTTGTTCTTATTATCCTTTGTTTATGCCTTTCTATTTACCTTCTTTGAATCGCTTCTTCTTTCGTAAGATCCTTTGGCCCCTACCAAGAAGACTTGGTCTTTCTTGGTTGAAAGTGACTCTCAACATTTTTCAACATGTTAAGCAAATCAATGAAGGTCGATATCTAGCTTGTTCATATGAAAAATTCACAACAATTGTGAAAGGAGTCCGGAGTGAGTGCAAGATCAAATTCGCTCAACTCTCCATCCATGACAAAACCATTGTCCTAATCGATCAATCAAATTGATTATGTTAAGAACTTTTGTCTCTGCATTTATAGTGCCATTGGCCATTCTAGATCGGAAGAGCTCCTTAGATATCTCGATATCTATCGGCCCCACTTTCCTCACCATCAACTACTGATGTGCAGGAATATAGTAGAGCATCCATAGTTTCATGCCGACACGTCAAGCTCGTTATCATGGATGCGTAGCATGATGCATCGAGCTAATCAGGCATCATCTTGCCACTTTCTAAAAGTAGCAAATCTTCCTCGAGGCATTGTCTCGCAACCATTGCAGGATAAAGCGATTATGACATAAGATAGCTTTTCACTATGAGAACTATTCTCAAATTCCTTAACCAATCCGCTTAATTCTTATCCGTTAATTTAGCATCTAATATGCTTCGCAAAGTTGATAGTAATTTTAGACATTGTAAAATTTCAGAAATGAATTTGTAATTAACAACATTTTAACATACATTCTTTTATTAATTACCAAAATAAATTAGGTCTTGTTTTAAATTGGTATCTCCCACTATTTTCTTCAAACTATATTACCCTCACTTATATAGTTCGCAAAATCTAATTAAAGATTTGCTAGTGAGAATAAGGATCCCATTTCAAATGTATATAGCCTTGTGGTGACACAACAAACTATATATAAATAAATAGGTAGACAACTTTTGTCAATTACATCAACTATGCAACTCCTCAGATTTTTGCCTCTTAGATTATTTTGATCAGTGGTGGCACATCCGAATCAAAATTATCCAAGTTAAGTCCCACCTAGCACTCCATATATTCAAAAAAGAAAATATCATCCTGTGGTGACACAACAAAACAATATTGTTCAATTTTCTTTATAAGCATCAAATGTGATAAATTAACATCTTAAATACTTAATACTTGCTTTTGTGGTGACACAACAAACTCATATTAAATATTTAATACTCTATTAATTTTATCATGCTAGAAGGCTTACACGCTCGATATTCCAAATATCTTTGAACGCTAGACTTAATATAAAAATCGAGGGTTTGTTATTAATTTGTCTCATTCTTGCTTAGCGCACATACATATATATATATAAATACGCTATTATATTAATGAACACACAAGCATGTTTGCATATATATATATATATATATAGTATAAGCACGCATACATATAGAATACTATATTCTACCCGGATTGATTATGGACTTTTATTCTAGTTCGTCTCACTAGAGCCACCAAGTGAACCAAAAGGTCAAACCCTGGGGGTGCAAGAAATAATATTTAAATATAACTATTACATTTAAAACCCTGCTCCATTACAAACGGGTCTTCAAGCGCCTCTTCTTCCTTCGATCTCCAATTTTTCAAAATTAATTCTAACTATTCCTATTACAAAACTATTTAAAATAAATAGAAACCTTGATCGCTAGCCAAGGGGAAGTACATAGAGGGAGATAGAATTTACATTAAGAAAAATTAGAGAAGATTTAGGTACGCAGTAATTCCCCATTTAATAAAAACCCATACATTCATGCATCCAACTAAAATAAAATCCAATCACATCGTCAATAATCCATAATCAATCCCATTTATTATCATACACATCACCATACGCATCAATAAATAACATTCATCTCATGAATAATAAACATTTAATATATATATCGATATCATTTAATGGGCAAATTTAGTTAAGATAAAATCTATTTTGAATCAAAATAAACTCCTTTATTTTAATCCAAATTTAAATCAAAATAAAACTATTTTATTTTAATTTATCCAATTTTGAATAAAATAAACTATTTTATTTTAATCAAAATCTTTAATCAAAATAAACTCCTTTATTTTAATTAATTATGGAATCCAATTCCAAAAAAAAAATATATAAAAAATCTTTAATTAAAATAAACTCTTTTATTTTAATTAATTATGGAATCCAATTCCATTAAAAAAAAATCTTTTATTAAAGGAAACACTTGATGATTTCTTTCCTATTCACAAATAAACTCCTTTATTTTGAATAATATGAAATCTTATTTCATATCTAAATAAACTCCTTTATTTAGGAAAAATTATGATTCTCTTTCCTATTCACAAATAAACTCTTTATTTTGAATAATATGAAATCTTATTTCATATCTAAATAAACTCCTTTATTTAAGGAAAAGATGAACTTTCCAATTCACAAATAAACTCTTTAATTAGTTAAAATAAAATCCAATTTCAACTCTAATTAGTTATCATGAAAATCCAATTTTCCAATTAATTAATTTTTATTTTAAATTAAATAAATTTTAAAATTAAAATAAAAAACTTTTATTTTAAAATTAAAATAAACCTTTTATTTTAAAATTAAAATAAATTTTTATTTTAATATATAAAATAAATTAAAAATATATATATATATATATATATATATATATATATATATATATATATATATATATATATATATATATATATATATATATATATATATATATATATATATATATATAATTATATATATATAATATATATATATATATCTATACTTTTTAAAAAAAAATGTTAACATAAATATAACATAATTGCATATATATATATAAAATATATATATATATATATATATATATATATATATATATATATATATATATTATATATATATATTATTTAAAATATATAAAAAAAAAAAATTTAATTTTAATTTTTTTTTTTTTTTAATTTAATAATGCTTAAAAAAACCGTGCCTTCAAATCTAAATTTAAAAATCCTTTTAATGAAAAAAAATTTTTTTTTTTTTTTTTTTTTTTATTTAAATTTTATATAATAAAATTATGCCCAATTAAATTGTTCTAAACACATATCAATATACATATCAAATTAAAACAATTAATAATTCGTGATAAAGGTTTCGCTCGATGCCAATCGTTAGGTTTGTAATATTCAGAACGCAATCAAATTGCAAAAAATGCTAAGCGTAGTAAAAATCGTAGTTTAAAAATTTACAAACCATATACTTGATCACCCTTTATGCATAATTATTAATTAAACGAAAAGATAAAGAAAAATCATACCTCAAGATCGAAGCTTCCTCGTGTACAAGTTCACCTCCAAATCCTTTTCGCTCAACTTGAATCCACCGGTTTGGTTCCTTCCTTCGATCAACGTTAGCCACCCAAATGTTTGGCCTCAGAGGTGATCCACCAAGGAAGAATAAAAATTCAAGAAGAAGGGGGTATTGCTCAAACCCTAGTTTTCTATCTCTATGTAAAAGGGCGACTCTCCAACAAATTCGAATTATTACGTACGTAAAAGTCAACAACCCATATCACCCATAATAAGACTCTCTTATTTATAGATGTGGGCAACCCACCTTAACAATTAAGGAATTGGTTTTATTTAATTAATTAAATTCTTTTAATTAATTAAGCTCCCTAATCTTATTAGGGATAATTAATTAAACTCCTTTAACTAATTTTCCTCCTAATCCAATTAGAATAAATGAGAGTATTTATATTAAATTAATTCCTAAACTCTTTTAGAAATTAAAATAATAATAATTGTAATAATATTAATAAGACTCTTATTAATTTATATTTAATATTTCTAAAATATTAAATAATAATATTAAGCTATTTAATTTATTCTATCACCATAGATTAAATTAAATATACTTAAATATATTATTACGATTATGCCATTAACTTCTTAAATAATTATTCTTCCTTTTATGGTGTGACCCTTTAGGTTCTCCATATTAAACCGCCAGAATAAATCAATTAGAACAATTCTAATCTTATTTAAATAAATAAATTAAACAATTAATTTATTTAAATAAATAATATTTATTCTACAATAGGATAAGTTCTCCAAATGATCAAACGCATTTTCCAGATAATATAGATTTCAACATTAATCATTAAAGAACCTTTGAGTAAATAGTTACCGTGATAATTCAATCCTTCCACCATACAATGTCCCAATTAAATATAAGATATGGAATTATCACAAGTCTTATTTTATTTAATTATATGTATTTCGATCCTTAAATGCATTAACTCCAAATAATGCAAATTAGAAACTCCTTTCTAATTTCATTCTCGCTTTTCGCCAAGGACTACCGGGTTGTCATTTATCTAATCACATAGACATTTCTCTTCTTTATTAGAAGTGGTAGATTCTTTATCGATCATACATTATCTCCATGCATACAACTTATTATACCCAAGCATACCCTTTGATATACCCTAAGGGTCTTAAGGAATAAGTCAAAGTATAACTCATCATACACAAGATACTATGATGATCTCAAGTCCAAGGATTACTCAGACTACTATCACTACAGAATTCCTATCGACAGCAAATAAAACTCCATTAGGTATTCCTTAGCGAGCCAATGCTCAAATGAACTTATTCTCTAATAAGCACCTACATACTTGCTTTTAGTGTTCCACACAAATGATCATGAGATCAATCATCCTCATCCAATGAGCAAGCAACGATGTATCAATCTATCCGGATTCACTAATCCCCAATTTAGTAATCCAACGATTGGGAACTATTTTAGTTTTAAGCTTTCTAAGAATTTAGATCTCATTAGAATGATCATCATCATTATTCTAAAAGCATTGCTTAAAACTATGGGTTTATCACATATTATATAAAACAAAGATCATGTAGATAATTAAAAGCCTTTAATAAATTAATACTTTTATTAATAAATGAATAAGATTGTTACAAAGTATATGCTTTATCATCAAACATGATCGGGCTCAGTGTGCATACTACTTTCAAAAATCAACACTGACTCCAATATTTAGCCAAATCATCGCTCAAAACTCGTTCTCTTCGTTTCTTAATGAACTAGCATAAACAAAACTCAATTTACAGTTTATCATACTAATGACCACCATAATTGGCATTTTCACAAACCATATGTAGTCCTTGGTGACGCCATTAGTTTTCCACCATCACAATAATCTTGGGTCGCCACTTACATGGTACATAAATTCAAATACAACTTACTAATATAACTGTCTGGGTGGTATAATATTCAAATAATAAACCGTGAGTTTGAATACAAATATTGTCTACTAGATATTATACAAACTCAAAAGGAGTCCTCATTACAACTATTATCACACTATTTCACGTAATAGTGAGGACTACTAATGCTATCCTCGACCATTACTGCTCCCCGACTCGTCTCCAAATTTATGTTCTCATTTTCAAGAGAATAAAGAAAGAAAGAAAGGGTGAGCTCAACTAGCCCAAGAAGAAATATTATGACTAAGATAATGCGTAATAAATTATCATTAGCCTTCAACAATGTTAAACCGATAAAATACAATAGATAAACCAGCTTTAATCGCATTTGAATAAGCAATCCATTAAAAGAGTCAAGTAGAGAATAAAGTCTACTATCTTTTAGGTTTTAAAAGGTTTTCATCAATTTTTATCGCCGAGACTCAAATTTTAATAAATAAACCACCACATCTAATCATCCCCGCATCTACTGGCCAAGGATTTTCATCAAATTATCAATGGTCATGACTATACCGAATCACCCCCGGTCATAATCATACCAAAAACTATCCATCATCGCATTATGTGCCATCGAGGACTTTTGTCACATCATTTATATCAAGTCATGATTATACCGAATGATCCTCGGTCATAATCATACTAAGTTCATCTATGCACGAAGCCAAAGATAACATAATATAACATGAGGATGATGACAATGACATAATAATTCAATAAAACAAGTTCAAGAATTATTTAATCCATGAATTATTAACGCCCAAATTGTCAACACGACATCGCTTTCAGAGAGTAAAATTCAAGAATGATCGTAAGAATATTTCCATGAAAAGATATCGATGAAACGCAAATATCAAGGATATTCTACTAATTTCATGGAGTATAAGTCAAAGTTTTAACCAACCGGGTATAATAAAGAATGGAATAACAAAAGAAATCACCACGCATGCAGATTCAGACAGTAAAAGTTATTCCAATGTAATAATAATAACTAACCAGTCGTGAAATTCACACCCCATGTGATGTTCCAATGTAATAATAAAGATGGAACTGCATCCTGTAAAAACATGTGATAGATATTCCAACAATCGATAAAGATTTTAACCAGTCCTGTGTAAAACACACATGATGTGATGTTCAAATGTAATAATAAAAATTTAACCAGTCCTGTAAAAACACACATGCATGTGATGTTCCAATGTAATGTAAGAATGTCACCAAGTATAGGGTAAAATCATGACATAAAAGTTATTCCAATGTAATAATAAGCAATGGAATAATATAAGGATTTCACCAAGTATAGGTACGCCACAGATACAAAGTTATGTATAGGTATGCCACTTTTTTTACAAAAGTTATTCCAATGTAATAATAATGAATGGAATAATGTAAGTTCTCTTCAAGAAGAAAGAATAACACCCTTACCGTAAAAAGAACTCAATATGTATAAGAAGTGAAGAAAGTAGAATACTCTTCTTCTTTCTATAATTTTCTCTATAGCTTCTCTCTATAATTTCTCTCTGTAGTTTCAATGAATTCGTAAGAAAATAATGAAGGAACGAGCTTCTATTTATAGAAAATGGAATGCATAAGAATTAATCCATGAACTATCCGTATTGATTTATTTTAAACTGACGGTCCATATTTAAAGAAAAATCTTTTAAATAAAATATAATATATTCTATTTATATAAAAACATTTTACTACGCAAACACTATGCAATACTATGCAAAACACTACGCAAAAACACTACGCAACACTATGCATAATAAAATATAATATATTCTATTTATGTAATAACTTTAATAAAGTATTCTATTTTATATAAAGATGTTTCGCTTTTATTACGCTAATAATAATGTAATAAAACAAAACGTCATTATCGCTATAATAATTCATATTATTAATCGACAATAATGGAATCAAACCGAGTGACTTCTCACATAAGCATCAATAATCAATACCGTGTGCTACTATGCAACCACACGACATCGCATTTTTTACTACCGAAAGTAGTTCAACAAGAACTACCAGAAAACTTCCGCCGTTATTTCAATAAAATATTTTTGTCGCTTTTTCAATCCGACAATAATTTCGCTGCTGGGGTCCACCAATGATTGAGTCATTGCATTTAATATTCCCTCGCTAAACCTAATATTCCCCACCAATCTAATATAATATAACCACTGTGATACTTTGCAAAATTTATAAATACTACCCACAACTATAATATTATCTTAAATTCACACCATAATATTAAAAAATTATTTCAACAAAATTTAAATCTTTATCGATAAAAAACTGGGGTCTCACAATCTCCCTCCTTATGGAATTTCCTCAAATTAGGGTACGTACGACACTGTATGATAAAGAGATGAGGATACCTGAATACCTTTTATCGTTGAAAATATTAAATTCATCTTTGCAATCCTACCAAAGATATTTATTAACAATTCATCTTTGCACTATGTGCCAAAGATATACAAATCAGAAACCAATAATGCTAAGACGCAGCCTTAATAAGATCACGACCAATTAATTATCCATGCACCTAATCGCCAAGGATATTCGTGTTTTCAATTACGGCTATGATTATACCGAATAACCTCGGTCATAATCATACCAAGTCCATCTATGCACGTAGCCATGTATTGACTTTGAACGCATCCATGAATTAATATTTCATCACGAGACTCATTTCAATAATTAATCCACATCATCGAATCATCCCCGCACTACGTGCCAAGGATATTCATTAGTATCACGACCACAAATTATCCATCATACTACTACCAAAGATAATGTGTTTTCAATTACTAATTATGATTATACCCAACAATCCCTCGGTCATAATCATACCAAGTCCATCTATGCACGTAAGCCATGTATTTGACTTTGAACGCATCCATGAATTAATATTTCATCAATCGAGACTATTTCAATAATTAATCCACATCATCGAATCATCCCCACACTACGTGCCAAGGATATTCATTAAGATCAATGCACCACAAATTATCCATGCACTACTACCAAAGATAATTGTGTTTTCAATTACTAATTATGATTATGCCAACAATCCTCGGTCATAATCATACCAAGTCCATCTATGCACGTAAGCCACGTATGATTTTGAACACATCCATGAATTAATATTTCATTGTTGAGACTCATTTCAATAATTAATCCACATCATCGAATCATCCCCGCACTCACGTGCCAAGGATATTCATTAAGATCACGCACCACAAATTATTATCCATCACTACTACCAAAGATAATTGTGTATTCATTAGATATCACGACCACAAATTATCCATGCACTACTACCAAAGATAATTGAGTTTTCAATTACTATGATGATTATGCGAACAATCCTCGGTCATAATCATACCAAGTCCATCTATGCACGTAATTCACGTATTTGACTTTGAACACATCCATGAATTAATATTTCATCACCGAGACTCACCAATAATTAATCCACATCATCGAATCATCCCCGCACTACATGTGCCAAGGATATTCATTAGTATCACGACCACAAATTATCCATGCACTACTACCAAAGATAATGTGTATTCATTAAGATCACGCACCACAAATTATCCATGACTACTACCAAAGATAATTGTGTATTCATTAAGTATCACGACCACAAATTATCCATGCACTACTACCAAAGATAATTGTGTATTCATTTACTGCTATGATTATACCCAATAATCCGTGGTCATAATCATACCAAGTCCATCTATGCACTATGTGCCATGTATTTGACTTTCAACATAATATAAAACATGAGGATAATGATATAAAGAATCAATCAAATGAGATAAAGGATAAATATTAAACATTTATAATATAATTTATCCAGATTCAAGAATATCCCCATGTTATCAATCATTTAATAATCTCATAATCTAATAACATTAATATTATAACAATATTTTAATCACTTCTTAAATTTATAAACAATTTATCTTAATTGTTTACACTTTACCATATAATGCATTTAATCATTCAAAATGTCATACTCATAAGATATCATCACCAATTATCAAATCTCTCAAAAAATATGCATATACTCTATATAGGATTCTCTAGCCATAAAATCCTATTTTCAACTTTGTTACTTCACATAACATATTTAACTCATATGTTCAGAATTAAACTATTTTCATGAAAATATCAAATCAGTCCCAAAAATATTTCTTTTCTGGAATTTAGCATAATATAGTCCCATGATGAAAATATATTTTCTCGAATTTTTAAAATTCATTTACTATTTTTCAAAAATCAATTTCCAATTAATTCCTTAAGAAATTAGCTACCTCAAGTTTAACTCCAAAAATTCCCAAATCTTGGCAGGACCTCACACATGTTAACGTGAGCTTCTAGTTTAAATTTCATGGTCATCTGAGTTATAGAACTCCTGTTATAGCGTTTTTTTAAAAACCTAAATATTGAAATAGTCATAACTTGCTCATTTTAAGTCAGAATGAGCTCATTTTTGGACAGGAGGTACTTTATACCATATACTTTCATGTCCCAAAAGGCCAGAATTTTTCTCATAATTTAAGTGGCCGAAACAGTCCCTTAAAGTTTCTGGGCAGTAGCATTTTTGAAATTTACAGCTTTGACCTCCTTTGCTAAAATCAGTCCACACAAAAATCTACAACACCTTTTCCAGTAATTCCACTTGTATTAGTTAGGTAACTCATAGATCTAACTCTAGGACTTGACCACATTCAAAAATTCAAAAAATATAATAGGAGATATGGTCAATTGAATTTCATGTTACGTTTTTCACTAAAATCTGATTTTCAACTCTTTGTGATTTCTAAGAAACTTTCATGTTTTCACATACTAACCAACATAACTCATCATAAAACTTACTAATACTTCATATACCCATGATTTTTATTAGTTCTATACTTTTATTATGACTTTCATCATAATCAACGTAAAATGATCCTTTTAGTTAAAGAAATATTTCGAGGGTTTAAGAAATAGGTTTTTTTTTTTTTTTCAGATCGGGGTCAATACAAAATTCGATTTCACGCTCTAGGTAGGCTAGGAAGTCTTCAAGAATACGCCAAGAAATTTATTAATGATAGAAATATCATTCAAAATTGTTACTCTCATCCAAGACTTGGATAAGACGTCACATTAATACCAATCGTGACTTCTATCCCTTAACCCGGATAAGACCTCACAATGATACCTATCAACTTGCCATCTTCAATCACGACGTCGCCACAGAAAGTCCGCTTTTTGCATTCCACACAAGGAAGTCAACAACGAAAGGATCGGGCTCTTTTACTTATGGCTTGATATAACAGTTGATTAACTTTAGGATTTGGTTACTTTGAATTCAGATAACAAAGTTGGTTAGAATATGAAAGCTAACAACCTTACAAAAAGAATAATGAGTAGTTAATCAATCGATTTTCAAAAAATTACCTCAAAGGCAAGTATTTTCAAAGAGATAAGATCGATGTGTAACGTGAAAGTGTTTATTTGAAACAACAAGATTAATAAACAAAGGAGGTAACGAAGGTTTCTCCCAACTAAGTTTCAATAGATAAATCAAAGTCTAATTTCTCCTGAGTCAAATTTAAAAACGCTGAACGCAAGCAAGAGAGATAAAAGAATGGGTAGAACCCAGATCTAATAAGGTATAGACTTCGCAAGAATTTATAATTAACTAACCCGTGCTAACTTCGTCGGGTTACCCACTTTTCGAGAAGTCACAAAAACGCCTTCCAAAAAACCACCGACTTTGTTTTGTCCAGATCCGCCTTTGGTGCCACTATCCCAAATGGACTTGACTTCACTATACGACAAAATCGAGCTAAATGACCTTTCTTCTTGAAATTTCCACTTTATTATCTTTGCCATGATTACCACCAAGTGGTTACCATTCTTAGCATGATAATTTCCCCCACGATGGTTATCATTGTTTCGATAGCCGTGCCACCCAAGATGATTATTATCGTGTTGTTGGTCGTTACCTTTTGTTTGAGCTGAATCAACACTCTCATGTGCTTCATTGCTTATCTCAAAGATTTTCAGATATCATTCTCAAACACCGCCACAAAACAAGGGTTAATTAACATATCACATATTATCCCTATATTCTCGACCCACCAATTAAATACCAAATAAATTTAGGTAGGTCATACTAATAAGGATTCCTGCCTCCCTCCTAGTTCTTATCTCACATCTCACCTGTGGATCATATCCCTAAGCTCGATATAACCGTGACGCCCTAAAATTAGGTATACGCCACCCATCTTGGGTCGCCACTTACATGGTACATAAATTCAAATACAACTTACTAATATAACTGCTGGTGGTGTATAATACGACATAAACTATGAGTTTGAATACAAATATTGTCTACTAGATATTATACAAACTCAAAAGGAGTCCTCATTACAACTATTATCACACTATTTCACGTAATAGTGAGGACTACTAATGCTATCCTCCTCGACCATTACTTCGCTCCCGACTCGTCCCAACTATGTTCTCATTTCAAGAGAACAAAGGAAAGAAAGGGTGAGCTCAACTAGCCCAAGAAGAAATATTATGACTAAGATAATGCGTAATAAATTATCATTAGCCTTCAACAATGTTAAACCGATAAAATACAATAGACAACCGCTTTAATCAGCAAATGAATAAGCAATCCATTAAAAGAGTCAAGTAGAGAATAAAGTCTACTATCTTTTAGGTTTTAAAAGGTTTTCATCAATTTTTATCACGAGACTCAAATTTTAATAAATAAACCACCACATCTAATCATCCTCGCACTACTGGCCAAGGATTTTCATCAAATTATCAATGGTCATGACTATACCGAATCACCCCGGTCATAATCATACCAAAAACTATCCATCACCGCATTAAAGCCATCGAGGACTTTTGTCACATCATTTATATCAAGTCATGATTATACCGAATGATCCTCGGTCATAATCATACTAAGTTCATCTACGCACGTAAGCCAAAGATAACATAATATAACATGAGGATGATGACAATGACATAATAATTCAATAAAACAAGTTCAAGAATTATTTAATCCATGAATTATTAACGCCCAAATTGCGAACACGACATCGCTTTTCAGAGAGTAAAATTCAAGAATGATCAAGAATATTTCCATGAAAAGATATCGATGAAACGCAAATATCAAGGATATTCTACTAATTTCATGGAGTATAGAAGTCAAAGTTTTAACCAACCGGGTATAATAAAGAATGGAATAACAAAAGAAATCACCATGCATGCGGTAGATTCAGACAGATAAAAGTTATTCCAATGTAATAATAATAATACGGAACCAAAGTCGTGAAATTCACACCGCATGTGATGTTCCAATGTAATAATAAAGATGGAACTGCATCCTGTAAAACACATGTGATAGATATTCCAATGTAATGATAAAAAGACGGAAACCAGTCCTGTAAAAACACATGCATGTGATGTTCCAATGTAATAATAAAAATTTTAACTGTGTCCTGTAAAACACATGCATGTGATGTTCCAAATGTAATAATAGAAGAATGTCACCAAGTATAGGGTAAATCACAGATACAAAAGTTATTCCAATGTAATAATAAGCAATGGAATAACATAAGGATTTCACCAAGTATAGTAGGTACGCCAGATACAAAGTTATGTATAGGTATGCCACTTTTACAAAAGTTATTCCAATGTAATAATAATGAATGGAATAATGTAAGTTCTCTTCAAGAAGAAAGAATAACACCCTTCACCGTGAAAAAGAACCTAATATGAAGTAGTGAAGAAGTAAGTATATACTCTTCTTCTTTCTATAATTTTCTCTATAGCTTCTCTCTATAATTTCTCTCTGTAGTTTCAATGAATTCGTAAGAAAATAATGAAGGAACGAGCTTCTATTTATAGGAAAATGGAATGCATAAGAATTAATCCATGAACTATCCAGATTGATTTACTTTAATCTGACTATCCATATTTAAAGAAAAATCTTTTAAATAAAATATAATATATTCTATTTATATAAAAACATTTTACTATGCAAACACTATGCAATACTATGCAAAACACTATGCAAAAACACTATATGCAACACTATGCATAATAAAATATAATATATTCTATTTATGTAATAACTTTAATAAAGTATTCTATTTTATATAAAAGATGTTTCGCTTTTATTACGTTAATAATATTTAATAAAATAAAACGCCATTATCGCTATAATAATTCATATTATTAATCGACAATAATGGAATCAAACCGAAGTGACTTCTCACATAAGCATCAATAATCAATACCGTGTGCTACTACGCAACCACACGACATCGCATTTCTTTTACTACCGAGTAGTAGTTCAACAAGAACTAACAGTAAAACTTCCGCCGTTATTTCAATAAAATATTTTGTCGCTTTTTCAATCCGACAATAATTTCGCTAGGGTCCACCAATGATTGAGCCATTGTATTTAATATTCCCTCGCTAAACCTAATATTCCCCACCAATCTAATATAATATAACCACTCAGATACTTTGCAAAATTTATAAATACTACCCACAACTATAATATTATCTTAAATTCACACCATAATATTAAAAAATTATTTCAACAAAATTTAAATCTTTATCGATAAAACTGGGGTCTCACAGGTTTCAAGTTCCCATGTAGCATCTTCGACGTTGTGGTTCCTCCATATCACCTTCACAAAAGGTTTTAACTTATTCTCGCATACATGATCTTTCTAGTCGCATTACTTGGATAAAAATTTCCTAGTAGCACAACCATAACGGTTCGTACTTGGTCACATGATTACAGTCGAGCTTGTTCGATCATCTCACCGAAAAATGAAAAACATTACGAATGCGATCTAACTATAGAGGTAAGGCTACCTCAAAACCATCTTTCAACTTCATTAATGCTTCCTATACTATAACCGTTTATGCCCAATATAGTTCATCAAACCTACCACACTTTGGAAATCTAGGAACTTGCCATAATCATATGAGTTTAGGAACTTATCCTAGTTAGACCATAGGCGTCCATTCGCTGAAGGGTTCAAAACATACCATATGATTATGAGTCACGAACTTACCATATGTTTTAGTTTTAAGAACCGAACCTAATCTTAATATCATCTAACTTAATCTTAAAAACCTCTAACTATCAAATATATTCATGAGAAAAGAATCACCTTTCCACCACATATTGTTAGGTAAAATCTAGTTACGCACAACACACAAGTATACGTGGTTAAAAGTAATAAAGTGAAAGTAGAGTATCGTTCTCACGAGAAATTGTTTAATAAAATCACCAAATACTAACAGAACTCCACTCAATCTAATTTAAACGAATGAATTTCAATTTATAATTAAACTATTATTAAATTCAACTAGTTAAATTAAGATTACGGAGATTTAAGATCACAACTTCACTTATTGCTTCATTTAAGTTAACACACTTCTCATCAATTATTCTTTATCCTGAATTGTTAATCAAGAACACTAAAGCAGATAAAACCACCTCTCGATGCATAATACCCATACTCACTTAAATCCACAGATGATAGAATTAAGCAAGACACCATAATTAACTAATCCACTATATCTCTATGTGAATTACAATTAAAAAAGATTTAAAGCACAAGTTCTCTATAAGATTACATATGGCGTAAAGGAATATCTATATCCTAAACACAAATCATGAATTCCATCTATGCAGAAGTCACAAACACATGCTATCATGATCATATCTAAATCTAAACTTCAACTCTCGAGTTCATATAGATTATCACGGTAATTGTTAGCTAGGCAATTCAGCAATTAAGTCCAAATCACTAGACAATCCTCATAATAGAACATAATAATTGATAGCGAAGCATATTAAACTAAACTACACAATAAGATCCATTGTAATCTCAAACAAAGAATTAGTTCATGATTATTGAATTAAAACTAAGAATCCACAATTGAATAATCATTAAAAGACAAAGATAGAAGAAGATAAGAAGATAGAATCTCTTGTCTGTAGATTTGATGCTCCCTCCTTGCTCCTACTTTGAATCTAAAATGGTCTCCAAGTTGCTTGAATCCCCAAATCTAATAAGAACTAGGATTTTGATCTAATCTACTCTAATCTAATCTAATCTAATGGAATCCTCCAAAACTAGCCTATATCTCCTCTCTTTTATGCCTCTCCTCATGTATTTATAGTTCTAATGGATATCCTAGCATGTTAAGCAACTAAGAATCCTATTCTAGCTCAAATTGGACACCAAATAACCCAAATAAGCTATTTTCCCGCAGACTAGCGCACCCCGCACTCTTCCTAGGCTATTTTGGGCGCATTGCCCACGCCATCGTAGAAAGAGCAGGAACCGATGGACTAAGACGCCCCTAAGCGCGATTCGCGCTATTCTATTTTCTCGCCACGACGTCGCTTTTGGTAAAACAGCATAACCTTTGATCCGCTTGGAGTTATGGGGCACGCCACCTATCAAATCGAAGATATCGAGGAGATCTAAAATTTCACTCTTTGAGGATTCACAGAGTTCGTCCGGATCAAGGCGAAAATCGAGCTTGAAGTAGATGATGTGTAAATGGCAAGCATGACCACTCTTCACTTTGATCTTTGTTGATAAAAAGATCATAACTCTTGCATCCGAACTCCGATTGGGACGATTCAAGATATTCCAGAAAGCTAAGAAGTAGATCTACAATAAATTCCAAAATCCAATCCAAGAACATGCATCCAACTCGGTGTTAAAAGTCCTTCAATATTCCCTTCTTGCATTTGTTTGAGTATTTTAGTCCAAAAGATGTCCGAATTGTTTTCCCTTGCTTCTTAATGCCAATGCCGTGTCATCGCCTACAAAATAACATAAAATGTATGAAAAGTAACTAAGAAACATGAGATTAAGAAAATAATTCAAGTAATAGATACCGGATAAGTAGGTTTTATCAAATACCCCAAACTTAAACCTTTGTTTGTCCTCAAGCAAAAACACAAAATAATAATGCAATGCAATGCAACTAATCTACATGCCATTTAATCCAAAGAAGAATGACATAAACAAGTCTATTCAACCGGCCTTAGAGAAATCAAGTAAACATGGTAATACATCATATCAAAATAAATCATTAACTTCTCAATCAATCATCAAATCTTAGACTGTTATCACTAATATAGTGCGTGTGTGCTCCACAACAATGTTAACTGATATAAAATCAAATTTAACACATAATAAGTCTCTTCGAAGGCACCATACAGTGTAAACTCAAGAAATCCAAAAATAAGCTAGATCCAACTAAAATTAAACAATTACTAATATCGAGGGTCAACATGGGATACTTATGCTTCATTTTTCATCTACGGGGGCTTTTTTCTCGTTTTATTCATTTTTTTTATTTATATATATACACATAGCTATGCAATGTCTTATTCCTTAGACTTTTCAATGCTACCTTAACGAGCTTTCGACCAATGACTCCTGCACCATTAAGACCTTAGGCGCTAGGTGTAAAGACAATGCCCTCAAGCTTACTTACTCAAGTAACAAAGGCCACAAAACTAGACAAACACGTCACGGTGTTTATTCATACTTTCTTTTTCTTTCTTTTTTTTCTTTTTTTTTCTTTTTTTTATAGCTTATATACCCCAAATATTCCCCCAAACTTAGGTTCTTGTCTAACTTTAGCCATCACTACTTATTCTTGTCATTCCTTCATTCAAACTAGCATTATCCTTTAGAGTCCGATTATGTATCAATTTAAACTCAATCAATCAACAAGTTATTTTTACTGTGTTATCCTTATTATATCAGTTTCAAACAGAAAAAGACTCAATTCATAACAAGAAATCACATCCTTTAATAATCTGTACTATACTTATCTACGTAATTTCAATCTCATCATTGGCCAAATCAAACTATAAATATCAAACAGCTGGACTCATGCAAGATGTACTAAATGCTATATAAACATAGTAAACTAACTACTAATTTTTCAATTTTTTTTCCCAAGAAACTGAATGCAAAAACTAAATGTAACTATATGAACTACAATGTAAACAACCAATGTAAATAACTAACTATATGCAATAAGACACTAAAATGCCCCCAAACTTAAACTAGACATTGTCCTCAATGGCTGAAATAGGAAAAATTAAAAGAGAGGACTTCCCTGAAAATACAGCATTTTCCTCCTTGTCTGCTAAGTCTGGAGAATAGGCCCGACACATTGGAATAAATCGGGAACCACACTTGAGTTGGACTTGACTAACATTGCAATTAAAACACTTTTAACGCCTGGGGATTACAAGCAGCACGACCCGCTATTTGTGGATATCTGAGGAGATAGCGCTACCAGCTAGGAGGGCAAGAGTCTTGGCGTAATGAAGTGCCCTCGCGATGTGCCTATGTATTTGGTAGCGCGGTCTGCACTAGGAGTTCAGTAGCATAGTGAAGCATTGGCGCTCCCCACGCTCATTATACATTGGATATAGCGCCCCCGCATCGTGGGATCGGACGATTTAATTGGCGCGGTCCGCCGCCGACATGTCGAGAAGTTCTTTGGGGTAGTAGCGCTACCGCATATGTCTAAACATTGGGGAGCGCGACCCGCGCTAGTGGGTCAGTGGCATGATGACTTTCTTTTTCTTGCCTTACCTGCGAGCATACCATTATGGAGTCATTATTCTTTGAAAACTAAATATTTGAGCTAGACTATAAACTAAAATATAAAGAATACATAAGGAAGAAAAGGTTTAGAGCTTGGGTTGCCTCCCAAGTAGCGCTGGTTTTAACGTCGTAAGCCCGACTTGGTCTGGTCAGCACTATCCAATTCCTCTTCTAAAGTTGAGGAATCCTCCATCCATCAGTAGCAAATATTCCTTTGGGAGGTTCCCACAAGCGATAGCCATAACATCAAAGTCACCTAGCATGCTCTGAGTCGGTATACTCTCCATGAAGAAGGGCAAATAACTAGGTGCTATCTCCATTGTGCTTGCGATCATATTTATGCATGGAAGTGTGTCAAACACAATGGGCTCTTCGTATATCTTCTCTTTCTCATCCCAGCACGGCTTCATTGTTGCACTCGCTCTTATGTCATAAAGAGCTTCGCCGACGACATGACTACCAAGTGGGCACGATTTTGCAAATCTAACTGGACCCTTGATCTTTGACGGAGAAGGAACTTGGGGCATTAATAACATCGGTTCATCCTCGTTGGTACTCACAGTTAGTTCTTCACCGACCTTGTTTTCATTATCCCCACTTGTCTCCTCTTTTTCAACATCTCGAGGCCCATCCAGTTGTAGACTTGGCTCGGACACTTCATCAATCTCGAAATCCTCTTCGTAACACCAATTGTTTTGAGGACAGTTGTTCAAGGCTTTGAGCATTTGATCCATCTGGTTCTTTAGATTTTGAATTGTTATCTCTTGATTCTGAATTGACCGCTCTTGATTAATCCTCCTCTCCTCATTTGATGCTACGAACTTGGACAACAATTCCTCCAACCTTGAATTATCTGTCTCAGTCTCGGAAGCCATATATCGAGGACCATTGGTTGAGGTAGTGATGAGTTGTTCCATCCGATTATTAAAATTTTGGGTTGACAATTCTTGGCTAATACTCATCTCCTCTAGGTTTGTTATGCCCTTCAATATTACATCCCTCAGATTTGGCTTTTCTTCTTGTAGCAATGGAGGTGGACATGAAAATTCTGGTGTGTATGATGGATTTGGAGCGTAGTATTGGCCTTTATAATTGTAGCTCCATGACGAATCCGGGTGATACCCCCAGACTTGATGATAATTAACATATGTATAATCGTTGAGGTATTCACCACCGTGTTGTCCCGGCCTAAAACCAACGGTGCATTGATGACTCAGATAATTACCAGCACAATAATTGCAATTAACTGTTATCCTTCAATTACGTTGGCTACAACAACGTCCAACCTCCTCAAAAGTGTCTCAAGTTGTCTTGATAATGCAAAAATGAATTGAGACCATCAATCCCCTCTCCCTTGGTCGAAGTCATTCTCAGATCTACCATTGATAATTAAATTCCGCCATGGTACCTGAAAAGAAAGAAAAATAGGAAGAGAATTAAATAAAAAGGAAAAAAGAAGAAGTTTAAATTAAGACTAATTTGATTGAAGCTAATATTGGCAAAAATATATATTAAACTAATTCCCCGGCAACGGCGCAAAAAACTTATTGGGTAAAATCTAGTTAAGCATAACACGCAAGTATACGTGGTCAACAAGTAATAAAGTGAAAGTAGAGTATCGTTCCCACGAGGAATTGTTTAATAAAAATCACCAAATACTAACCCGTAACCCACTCAATCTTATTTAAACGAATGAATTTCAATTTATAATTAAACTACTATTAAATTCCACTAGTTAAATTAAGATTACAGAGATTTAAGATCACAACTTCACTTATTACTTCATTTAAGTTAACACATTTCTCATCAATTATTCTCGATCTTGAATTGTTAATCAAGAACACTAAAGCAGATAAAACCACCTCTCGATGTATAATACCCATACTCACTTAAATCCACAGATGATAGAATTAAGCAAGACACCATAATTAACTAATCCACTATATCTCTATGTGAATTACAATTAAAAAGGATTTAAAGCACAAGTTCTCTATAAGATTACATATGGTGTAAAGGCATATCTCTATCCTAAACACAAATCATGAATTCCATCAATACAGAAATCACAAACATATGCTATCATGATCAGATCTAAATCTAAACTTCATCTCTCGAGTTCATATAGATTATCACGGTAATTGTTAGCTAGGCAATTAAGCAATTAAGTCCAAATCACAATAGACAATCCTCACAATAGAACATAATAATTGATAGTGAAGCATATTAAACTAAACTACACAATAAGATCCATTGTAATCTCAAACAAAGAATTAGTTCATGATTATTGAATTAAAACTAAGAATCCACAATTGAATAATCATTAAAAGACAAAGATAAGAAGAAGATAAGAAGATAGAATCTCTTGTCTGTAGATTTGATGCTCCCTCCTTGCTCCTACTTTGAATCTTCAATGGTCTCCAAGTTGCTTGAATCCCCAAATCTAATAAGAACTAGGGTTTTGATCTAATCTACTCTAATCTAATCTAATGGAATCCTCCAAAACCAGCATATATCTCTCTCTCTTTATGCCTCTCCTCATGTATTTATAGTTCTAATAGATATCCTAACAAGTTAAGCAATTAAGAATCATATTCTAGCTCAAATTGGACACCAAATAACCTAAATAAGCTATTTTTCCGTCGACTAGCATGCCCCGCGCTCTTCCTAGGCTATTTTGGGCGCGACCCGCGCTACTATAGCAGAGGAACTGATGGAGTAGCGTGCCCCTAGCGCGGTCCACGCTACTCTATTTTTTGCTGCGATGTTCTTTGGTAAAATAGGCATAACCTTTGATCTGCTTAGAGTTACGGGGCCTGCCACCTATCAAATCGAAGATATCAAGGAGATCTACAACTTTCATTCTTTGAGGATTGACAGAGTCCGTGTGGATCAAGATGGAAATCGAGCTGGAAGTAGATGATGTGTAAATGGCAAGCATGACAACTCTTAACTTTTATCTTTGTTGATAAAAAGGCCATAACTCTCGTATCCGAACTCCGATTGGGACGATTCTGTGACGCCCCCAAATTCGGGTCCCTTCGAACCTCGGATCCGGTCCGCCACGATACTTTTATCATCCAACTATTTATATCTTTCATTCATAACTTAATGAATAAACTTTACTTATTACAATTTAGAATATAAATTCTTTTCATTTCCAAGATCTATGTAATGACCCCAAACTTTATAAGTTTCACAATTTGGTCATTTACTATTCCTGTATTACATCACATTCGATATTATATAAATATGCGAAATAATTTAAACTTTTTCAATCTCCTTTGAAAATAAATATTTTATTGATATCTTAACTTGAATCAATTTCATATCCTTGAATCAAATTATGTTATGATTCATTCTATTCAATTCCATCAGATTAATTTTACATCTCGATTCAAATTTCTCTATGTATCACATATAGTACAACTTAACATGTATTACACATTGTAAACTACTATCATGTACATTTCTAGAACCTAAATGTAATAATCCAGATTTTTATTATAATATTTCAATATCAATTGAATTATATAAATATTTAATGGATGTATTTATCGCGAATAAATGTTTATTTGATTTGATTTTCTTAATTAATTATTTAATAAATAATTAATGAGTTAAAGAAATTAATAATTATGGATAATGTTCTAATTTAATTAAATAATTAAATTAGAGAGTTTATATTGATTAAAAGAATTATTATATTGATATTTCATTTTTGATGGGTAATTATTTGTTTTTGAGTTTTGTTATTTAATGATTTAATTGATAAATTGTTATTGGTATTACTTAGATTAAGTATGAAAACTTAATTAAAAGAAGTGTGACAAATAACTATATTATAAGTGATTATTAAAATAAATTAAAGTAGTTTTAGTTTATTTTGCCAAACAAGGCTTAAATATATTAAGTCTTTAATTTTAAAGAGTTTTGCTAAACGGAGCCTTATGGCTTTTGGATTTTTAGATTTGATTTATTAATAATATAAATTAAATAAATAAAATATAAATAAAATATAATATATAATAATTGTGGTAACCACTGAATTAATAAGGCCATTAGTAGTGTCGGTTTTAAACGTTTTGAATAAGACATGTGTTTGGGTCTGATATTGGCTTAAGAGAAAAGAGAACAAAGAATACAGAGTATTTGTAAGAGGATTGAGAGAGAATTCTTGAAGTTTCAAACGAATTATAGTGGCGTTAGCAAAGATTATCTTAATAATTGAAGGTATGTGCTTTAAACTTAATATTATATAGATATATGTATATGTATGAGTTTTACGGCATAAAATTTCTATGTTTTGTGAATTCTATGTTTCAAATTAGGCCATACAACTGAATTATGGTAATTGTAGGTGGTTGTATTGTTATAACTAGCATGTACACACACACACACACACACACACACATATATATATATATATATATATATATATGTGTGTGTGTCTGTGTGTGTGTGTGATTGTATACTTATGCAAGAAAGAAATTGGTTTTACAATGATTACAAGTACATGAACATGTTTTGTAGGATAACAAAATTAGGATGTGATTGTATGTAATTGAGTAAGGAATTAAGCAGAACATGCTTCAAAGGAATCAAATTGGTAGTATTACAATGTTCACTTTGTGTTTTCACAAACATCGATAATGGAGTTTTGGTTTTAAAACAAGTCGCATAACGATTTAAATTTTCTAAAATTATTGTTTAGTGGTTTAAACTAGTAGATGCATGTTGGGTAGTGTGTATATGTGTAATTTATATAAGTTAGTATGTTAATTTAGATGTTAGCAGTGTTAAATAGACAGAAATTAGTTGTTCGCTTTCTCGATGGTTGGGTTCTTAGAAGTTTCGCCCAGCCAGCTGAAATTTGCGCCTTCAATTCATTGAATTTTGTAATACAAAGTGCCAAATTTCGCACCCGTCACCATTAGCTAGCTTAGTCCTCGCTACCAAATAGCAGGAATTGTAGTCCGAGTGAGACGGTTTTGGTCTCCTGAGTAAAATGGCCATAACTTTCTCATACAAACTCCGATTGAGGTGATTCAAGATGATCCAGAACGAGGACGAATAGACCTACAACTTTTGTTCTTTAAGTGTTTCAATTTGAGGTCTATAACTTGGTAGTCAAAATTGTCATCGTTAGGACTTTTGTGTTTTCGAGGGGGCAATTGGAGGCGTCGGGCATGCACATATACGCGTAAAGTGCTCTGACGATAAAAGATGTTATTCTAAGTTATAAAACTTGAATATTAGTAAATATAATGATGCTTAAAATTAATAAATAATGTATTAAATAAGTTATAGAAGCATAGTAAGCATACACAAGAGATGCAAATCAGGCGTGTGGCGATTGAACGTCGAAACGCCGTGCCAAGTGTTAATGAACTTAAAAAGTGTTTCAATTCAATTGAAATGAATATTATGGGATATTAAATGGGTTTAATATAAAACCAATAAGTAGTCCTAGCAAGACTTAAGCACTTGAATGAACTTCGAGTTTGACTAAGAAGAAATATAGTGAGTCATAAGTCGAAAAGTTAACACAATCTAATTGAACATTGTGTGCTAATTAATAGGAAAGATTATGAGATGTGGAGTAGAGTTTACATTACAATTACTATGTGTTGTTATGTGACTAATAGTTGATATGTAAGATTATATAATTGTGTAGGGCACGTGAAGTGTAGATAACTGTAAGCTGTTAAACTGTTATTGGTAAACAACGATCAAGGCAAGTCTTTCAGTTCCTATTTGTTATGTGGACTTGATGAACTATTTTAAATTGCATGATATGTTATACATGTTGCAATCTTGAAATGTTAAAGTCAATTTATGACTGCATTGTTTTGGTTAAATAAGGAGGATTGAGTAAGGAACTAAATCTTTATATTTGCTATTTGAACTAAAAGCATGTATGCCATGTTGTTTTAGTTATTATGATATGTATGTTTAGCATGTTATTATGTGTTATGTGATGCATGAAGCCCATTAGATTTTCTTTGGCTTTTGTCGAGCTCAACCTTGTAAATAACCATTTTTGCGGGTTAAAGATTTAAGGTAAGGATATGTTCTACGTGAATTATAGAGATCCATATTCACGAAGATTACTTATGTTTTATGGGAAATGTATTTAATATTTTGAATGTAACATGTTGTTGAATTGTAAGTTGAGTTATCTGGTGTATATGGATATCTATTTATGATGTAAGACTTTGTATAGTCATTTTGTTAAAACGATTCATGATATAAATTTGAATAAGAGATGTAATGTAAAGGTTGCGATTTAGGGCAATACAAAAGGAAATGTATAAAAGTTTTAAATATTTCGCAATTTTAGTGATTTTAATATCGTATAATGATGTAAAATTAGAGGTTGAATGTATGGTTAACGACCGAAGTCGAGATTTAAATGGTATGAATTTTGGGGTCGTTACACAAAACATGGTTCAAGAATATATATTTAAATAAACAAATCGATCTCCTTCGATACTATTGAACTCTATCAATCAAATAGCACAAAATCTTTACCGTGAGTCCTTAACCTGCAAAAGTGGTTATTCGCAAGGGTGAGCTCGACAGCCCAGCAATTCTAACAATTTTCATGCAACACATAGCATATAATTGCATATTCAGTTCATGCATTCATAATCGATTAATATTTACTACGCATGTTACTTCTCGCATAACAGGCATAGAGGTTTATATCACAAGCATATCATCAAAGATCAACATTCACATATATCTCATATACATCTCATATATATACATCAACATTTGCATAGCATAATATAGCTCAACTAACTGTTATCAAATTCATATATCAAATAAGAACTGAATGACTTGCACGATTCAGTAGTTTATGAACTACGACTTAACTGCTTAAAGCTTATTTGCACTTCGTGTATTCCTACACAGTTATATAATCATGGATTTACATCCATTAGTCACATAATTCATACATTCTTAATGTAATAACAATGTTACATTATTTTCTAACTAGGTTCGTAAACCTACCCTTTGCTTTCTTAATAAACTCTTAGAATAGCTATGTATATATAGTACATCTTAGCTACACATGCTTCATATCAACATTCATAAATCTTTTTCACACACTTGACTCGCTATGTGTTCGACACATATTTAAAGTCTATAGATACACGATCTACATCGTCCTTACCTATTGCAAACTTTAACAAATTTAACAAATTTGGGTTTTATATAACCATTACTTGTTCTTATACTTAAAACATCATCTATGTCAAGTATTATAACTTTAGACATTCATTACACATATGCTTTAAAGTTCAAATCAAAGTTAAAATAGTCAGGCATCAATGCCAAGTGGCTTAATTGCTTATTTCAGATTTAGCCTAGGATGGTAAATTGCAATTGTCCCCGCCGCAGACCAAAATTGAGTATTTATTTTTGGTTTCATCAGAGTCCTTAGCATGCATGACTATTAACATATAACTAACCCACATGTTAAGAGGTCTTAGCATAAGTTGGGTGTCTCTTGTGTTTTACTTTAAGTTATTTTCACTAAGTAGGTTCATGTACAAGGAATGAACTACCTTAACCATTTCATCACCTATAACGCGTATGCTCGTATTTATTCAACGTATTAGTATAGTTCATCAGTTGAGAACTCATTACAATTCATACTGCATACGACTTATCACATGTATAGCTAGATGAGCACACATGTAAACCATATTTATACAAGCTTAGTTTCATAAGGCATTCAAGTTAATTTTTAAAAGTCATTCTAGACCAAGTTAAAGCAACTAGGTGCAACTTTAAATCTCATTTCATAGCTAACTAAGCCATGTATGTATGTTATTACGTTTAGAACTTTAAGTCCACAAGTTACTTTAAGTCTGTTCTCAAAGTTTCAAGTTTTCTTTAGAAAACATTTTCAACTAAGCTATTGTAAGTTGATAATAAGTAAAGCCACTTTAAATCACTTCTCATGCTTAGGTATACTCATATCTTAACAATAGGTATGTGTTAGAATATCATCACTTCAAAGACTCAAGGTTCGTAAATATTCGATTTTCCAAAACTCTAAGTTTGTTTTCAAAACACATACTAATTCGTGCTAAAGTATTCCCTTATGAGTAAGGTAATCTTATATGTCATGCCTAATATCTTTCATTTTTATGTTTTATCACTTAGAATAACATATTCCATCGCCGGGAGCACTATACTTGCGTATCTGCTCGCTCGACGCCCTCCGATCGCCGCCTATTACGTAACAGTCACAAAGATGACTATTTTTACCCTTCTTAACGATCTCCAATTAAAATACTTAAAGAACAAAAGTTGTAGGTCTATTCGTCCTCGTTCCGGATCATCTTGAATCACCTCAATCAGAGTTCGTATGAAAAAGGTATGCCTAATTTACTACAGCAGGTCAAACCAGGTCCACGATTCTATCGATGTCCAAGGAATTTGCGCCCTAATTGGTCTTGGGGCAAAGATGCTATGCCCCAGGAGGTAGAGATGCTTCCTGAGTTTTGCACTTTGCGATTTCACAGATCCCTACCCCTTCCAATTTTCATAACATGAGTTATACTCATCCAAATCAGTCCATTTTTGATTCTATGGGTTCGTAACTCATAAAACTACAACATACCAAATAATTAACCATTAACATAAACATTAACTAACCCAAACATCAATCTAAAACTCATGCTCATACTCAGTTTTCATATTTTGAAAAGTTTAGCGAGTTCATTCACTACGAATTCGTTTCTCAATCAATTTGGTTCGTTTAACTTTCGGTGTTTTCGTTTCTAACTATATTAACAGTACCAAGCATCAATTCATGGATTACAACAACATTTAGCCATCAATTTTTGGACTTAAAAAGTTACTATTTCATGACATTTCTAAGAATTTACAAAACTTAGAACTCAAGAGCATTAAGGTTGGAATCATTACCTCTTGGTTGCTCCAATTTGTTATCTATAGCTCTCCAAAACTCTAATTGCTCTCAATTCTATCAACCTCTCATAGCCAATTTCTCAGAGAAATTTTCCAACGGGAAAGAGAAGGAGTTGGCTTTATTTATAGAGGAACCATTGACCAAACAATGGCTTTGCCCAACAATTTAAACTAAAGGGAAGAAGACGAAGCTAGGAATATCGCAGTTAAGCATCATTGTCTGGGTATCCCCCATAATTATTTTTACTACTCACATAAACACATTATCATTATTTAATATTAATGTTTATTTAAACATTTAATTTCTTTCTCGCTTTTGGAATACGGATATTTAATCATTTATGTATTAAAGTTACATATAACTTCACCGTACTACTTGGTACCTTATATCATTAGTCACACTTCATGTATTCTTAGGCCATAGATATCTTATATCACTACTACCCACATTTTCCATATTACACATAGTAATACTCTTTAATGATAATGTCCACATTAATATTTTAATTGGGCTAAGTTTAATTCAATTGGGTATTCCCAACCCATGCTCATATTTTAATATCACAATGATTAATTAGTATTAATCATTTATTATCTTACAATAATTAGTATATATAACACCAATTAATAGAATATAATATTCTATAATATCACTTAATTAACTAATATTTATTTAGGGTTAATTAATCAAGTCATGTTTTTGCTAACTAAATTTTTCATGAACACTTGGTTACCATTCATGACCTTTATAAGAGTTATTAGTATACATGGCTTGCAAATCACATTTTATAAATCTGACTCGAGTTTTCTAGCAATTTGTCTTTGGTCACAGATTTGAAATGGCCTAGCCAAGCCATATACAAAACTCGATGTGCATCAGCCTGCACTAAATGTAATCGAACCCCACGCCTCCTAAATACTTTACACATCCTTCTTAAGCGTTAACTCGTCTAACATCAATCCCTCTTTGATTTCACACCACCATTTACTAATTTCCTTAATAATTTAATTATCAAACTTGAGTTTTAAACCTCTATTTTTTCTTTAATAGTTTAACCAACTATGAAATCTCTTTTAAGGGTTTCTTAGCACAAAACTCAAATATAAAACAATCAACTAGAATCACATATTCACTATTTACTTAAGTGATTCTTAAACTCCTTCAAATTATATTATTCCATAATATAACTTCCACTTTAATTTAAATTAACCAATATTTCTACTTGTTAATTAATTCTCATAATTAACTAATTTATGCTTTCTTGTCTCAATCTATCCATGGATAGCTTAAGCACTAACTAAAACTCATATTACATCATACTAGTTACTAGTATATATATTCAAGAAAATGGTGATTATCCATCAAAGAGATTTAATGTCACTAACTCACTATAATAAAAATAATTCTATAAATTATTTAATGCCAATAGATAAATCTTTTCATCTTCTTACTAATTCATCTCTACAATGTATAACAAAATATAATAATAAAATATATTTATTAAACACAACATCACATTGATCATATTACTCTATTTAACACAATATTATATACCATGTAACATAATTATATATTCTTGTTCGAACACATCTCATGCCTTAAGAATTTTATTTACTAAATTCTTATTTTAATAATTTCTAAAAATTTAGGTTCTTAAAGATTCAAGATGTTCCGGAAAGCTAAAAAGTAGATCTACAATAAATTCCAAAATCAAAGCCAAGAACATGCATCCAACTCGGTGTTAAAAGTCCTTCAATATTCTCTTCTTGCATTTGCTTGCGTATTTTAGTCCAAAAGATGTCTGAATTGCTTTTCCTTGCTTCTTCATGCCAATGCCATGTCATCGCCTACAAAATAACATAAAATATATTAAAAGTAACTAAGAAACATGAGATTAAGCAAATAATTCAAGTAATAGATACCGAATAAGTAGGTATAAAACCTACTTATCACATATACATTGATAAGCGCGATTCGATATTCCAATTATTATCAATGTGACAAACCAAGTATATGCACAAAACCTCCGCCACACAAATATTTGTACGACTTAGTCACCATATGAGTCCTCGTTGAAAACCCACCTAACATTACCTTATTCTTAAATTATTTTAACTTACCCATAACTTGCTTTCAATGCGGATTCCTCGTATGACATTATCGAAAACTTCGCGTGCTTAGCCCGCTTAGATGTTTGGACTTCCTTTTAGTTTGGCAATCGATTTACAAATGATATGACATACTTTTTTCTAAATGTGTTCCACGTTCTTTGCAAACCCTTTTGAAAA
Organism: Panax quinquefolius; assembly: GCA_020205615.1. Taxonomy (NCBI): domain Eukaryota; kingdom Viridiplantae; phylum Streptophyta; class Magnoliopsida; order Apiales; family Araliaceae; genus Panax; species Panax quinquefolius. The sequence goes on from JAINUW010000043.1 coordinate 101,835, forward strand.
TTCGATGTAAATCGTGAATCTCGATTCGATATAATTGATCTTTGAAACACCGTGCCTTGACACATTTTGTTAACATATAATCTATCACCAATAGTATTATCGAAGAAGCGATATATTTCGTGGCTTCCTAGTTGATTTAATATATAAAGTTTATGCAAAACTTCATTTTTAATTCCTAGTATTAGCGAAACCTAGTTTCTTCCTTCTACTTTTAACTATAACTATTTAGGACTTTACATTCACAATCCTTGATCAACTCCCACTATCACTTCAACGCATGCTTAAATACCCCTAGCTTTGAATCGTGAGTCGGATCCGCTTTCACCTAAAAATTTTAAATGACGTGATCCGTAAGAAATGACCATGTCATTCTGCCTAAACACACCACCTAATACATGGTATGATACGTCGCTATACAACACAAAGTTTTTTTTACTATCTGGTAGAGACAACATAGGTGTCATACTAAATTCTTCTTCAATTCTTGAAAATTCACTCTATAATTTCCTGCCCATATAAATTCCACTGATTTCCTTGTCAATTCAGCTAACTAAGTAACTATCTTGCTCTTCACATAACCCTCAAATTATTTTCTTAATAACTTCTTGTTTTACAACATCGATAAATAACTCTACCGTACAAACATCTTTCAACTAAAAGAACAAAATACTACCTTTGACTTCCTCAGAGTCTTAAGGCTTATGCACTTTCTTTGACAATAACTTATCACCACCTGGTATAACCACTTCAGAGTTTTATAAATCAAATTGGAAATAAATCCATTACGTGGCCTTTAATACCAACACGACAATTCTACACATCAACTTAAAAGGAATCACTATTCACACTTTCTATGTCCGTGAAATAGTCTAACTCTTCGAAGAGAATCTAGTTTCTAAATGAATTCATCAGCATAAATTAACAAGTGGTGGTTAAATTAAATAACACGCATTGCAGATAGATAATCGATCGGAACCATACCTTGCATTGCGTTTTGGATCTTTTATGTTGGTTGCTTGTTGGTTGGTTGACTCGACATAGTTGAATCTATAATAAACGGGTTGTTACTACCCCTTTGCTTCCACTTGCTTTTCCCCCACTTTCTTTTTTCGTTGCCCACGATGAGGAGAAATCAAGTGGTTAGAAATTTTGCAATCTAATTTCTAATGAATTTTGTTTCCAAATTTTGCAACGACTTATGAATTTACCGATTGCAAAAAGTGAAAGCTTGATACAATGCAACGAAGGACAAGTTTCGTTGCTAAACATACACTTTTTAGCAATGACTTATAAAGTCGTTGCTTGAAAAATCGTTGCTAAAGCCCCATTTTTTAGCAACAAAAGACTTTGTTGCCCACGATGAAGAAATCAAGTGGTAGAAAATTTTGCAAACTAATTTCTAACGAAATTTTTTTCCGCCAATGAATTAGCAAATTAATTTTTGCAACGACTTATGAATTTCGTTGCAAAAGTGAAAAGTCGACACAATATGCAAACGAAGGAAAAATTTAGTTACTAAAGGCCCATTTTTGTAGTGTTAGCATAAAAAGATTTTCTAAATTGCAATTAGGGTTTAGAATAAAATAAAAATAATGTTAGTTTCTAATTTTTACAAATTAGTGTTTCTTAATCGAGTTTAATTTTCTAATTACATATACAGAACATTAGGGTTTAAAATGCTAATTATAATTAAGATCACTAATTTATCAATTAGAGCATCCATTTGATAATTAGGGTTAACAATTTACTAATTAGGATTAACAATTTAATAATTAGGGTTAACAATTTATAATTAGGGTTTCTAAACACATTAATCATGATCATTAGGATTTAAAGTCCGCTAATGAGCATTAAATATCCTAAATTAGCAATTTGGGTTTCCAGTTTGTGATTAGGTTTCTAAATATCGATTAGGGTTTTAATTTCACCATTAGGGTTTGAGTCAATACTTAGGGTTAGTCATATAACGTCATAATTGGCCAACCATTATCGGTTACGTGTGAGATTCCAAATTTTATGAAATAAAATATTCAAATTTTTTTTTATAATTATTATTTTATTTCGTAAATGGTTAAATTGATAAAATGTTAAAGTTAAGGGTGATATTTGAATTTTTTTTGCAAAGTAAGCAAATTGTTATTCGTTGTGCCGGGGAATATTCTATTGGTCGGGGAATATTCGTTTTAACAAGGAATATTCGTACAACGGCAAGTAATTGCTGCATCATATCTCTCATATTTTTGATTCAATTATTGTGACAGTATCATCTGCATAATATTTATTATTATTAAATCAATAATTGAGACGACAAAGTTATTCATATTATTATTTACAATATTGACAATGTCTAGAAGTTCTGTCAAGGAGAGGTTTGGTCACCTAATTGCGCGCCAATAAGGAGAAATCCTTATCGGAAAGCCCCCTCTTTCCTGGGAACGAACTGGTTGTTAAATATTGTGAGTTATAATATTAATGATGAATAAGTTGTGTTGATTAAAATAGAATTTTGATAGTTCCATTGTGTTGGGATTATTAGTGCTAGTGGAAATCGACATCTATTCCGATGATAATTGATGTATGGGGGTTATATTGATAAATCGGGTAATTTATCGAAAAAATGAGAAATTAATTGCTACTAATTCACATGCTTATATATCTATTTGTTCACATGTGTGTACTATTGAATCACATTCTTGTACTTATTAGGGGAGTTAAAAGATTGATAATACTTGCATGACTAAGTTAAAATGGAGGTATATTTGAAGGTACTATACTGTAATTAAATTTTTCACATGATTATACTATTTATTCACATGATTGTACTATTTATTCACATTATTTACTATTAGGGGAGGTGGGGCAAGTTTGATTATACTTGTAGGACTAAATTAAAAATGAAGAAAAGTTGGAGGTATCAGATTGTAATTTTTTTAGCCCCAAACGCAATTATCGAAACTATATTTTCCTATAAATAGAAGCTCATTCTTCCTTCATTTCTCACCAATTCACAAAAGCTTTAGAGCAATTATTATAGAAAGAAATTATAGAGAGAAAGAAGAAAAGTATTCTGCTACTTCACTACTTCTATATCCAGTTTCTTCTAAGGTAGGGAGTATTATTTCTTTCTTATGCATGAAGAGAACTTCATTATTCCACTCTTTATTATTCTCACGAACATCACATGCTGCGTGCGTTTACGCCGGGACTGGTTCCATTATTTATCATTACATTTGGAACATCACATGCTATGCTTCACGCATGATTGGTTCCATTATTTATTATTCCATTAGAATATCACATGCATGCTTTTCTACAGGACTGAAGTTAAAATCTTTTACTATTACATTGGATTATCCCATTGCATACGTTTTTTACGGACCTGGTTTCACGTATTTATTATTCTATTGGGAATAACTTTTGTCTATGTGGATTACCACATGTATGGTGAACGATCCTTTCAGATTTCATTCCTTGTTAAATTTTGGAAATGATCATTTTACGTGGATTATGATGAAAGTCATAATAAAAGAATTGGACTAATGAAAATCATGGGTATATGTGGTATTAGTAAGTGTTATAATGAGTTATGTTGGTTATTATGTGAAAACATGAAAGTTTCTTAGAAATCACAAATGGTTGAAAAAATCGATTTTAGTGAAAATGGAACATGAAATTGATTGACCATATCTCTATTATATTTCGAATTTTTGGTGTGGTCAAGTTCTAGAGTTAGTTATATGAGTTTTGTAACTTATCCTAATGGAATCTTTGGAAAAGGTGTTGTAGATTTTTGTGTGTCTTGATTTTAGCAAAGTACTGAAAAAGCGCAAAATATGAAAAAGGTCGCTTCCACGATTTTAAAAAAATTGTTTTGACCACTTAATTTGTGAGAAAATTTCGCCTTTTGGGACATAAAAGTATATATATAAAGTACCATTGTAAGGTTGTGGTCGAGGAACCATGAGAGTTACATACATTTGTATTAAAACTCAAGTTTAGCGTGGTCGATATATATCTGACATTTCAACGATTAATATAAATGAAGTTAGTATCCGAATTTTGTACTATATATCTGGCGACTCGAGAATGGGTGATGTATAGCTAATTTTGGGGCGTCACATTTGGTATCGAGCTTAGGGATATGGTCATTGGCGGAGATATGAGTCTAGAACTAGGAGGAGATACGAGTAATATACTTATTTGTGTGTGACTTTCCTAAGTCGAAATTTTTAATTGATAAGTTGACAATTTGTGATATGTCAATTGACCTTTGTTTTGAAGATATATTCTAGAATGATATCCGAAATACGAGGAGATGAGCAATGGAAAATCATGATCTGAGCAAATAATAGGGAAGGTACAATCCGAAAAGAAAGCAAGGTATTCTCATCTCTTCGAATACCAAGTACGTAAGTAAATTTCGAAGGCTAAATTTCATAAGGAGGGGAGATTGTGAGATCCCAAATTTTATAAAATAAAAGTATTCAATTTTTTTTATAATTATTATTTTATTTCGTAAATGGTTAAATTGATAAAAGGTTAAATTTAAGGATGATATTTGAAATTTTTTTGCAAAGTAAGCAAGTTGTTATTCGTTGTGCCGGGGAATATTCTATTGGTCGGGGAATATTCATTTTAACAAGGAATATTCGTACAATGGCACAATCATTGGTAGACCCCCAATTGAGAAAACAACAAAAATACTTTATGAAAATAACGGCGGAAGTTTTACCGTTAACAGTTGAAACACCCGGTGTTAAAAGTACAGTAATACGCATGGTTGCATAGTAGCAATACCGGTATTGATTATTGATGCTTACGTGAGAAGTCACTAAGTTATACTCAATTATTGCTACTGAAGAATTGATGCATCATATCTCTCATATTTTTGATTCAATTATTGTCACAATATAATCTGCATAATATTTATTATTATTAAATCATTAATTGAGACAACAAAGTTATTCATATTATTATTTACAATATTGACAATATACAGAAGTTCACACGTCGAGAGGTTTGGTCACCTAATTGCGCGCTTGATAAGGAGAAATCCTTATCATAAAGCCCCATCTTTCCAGGAACTAATTGGTTGTTAAATATTGTGAGTTATAATATTAATGATGAATAAGTTGTGTTGATTAAAAATGAATTTTGATAGTTCCATTGTGTTGGGATTATTAGTGTTAGTGGAAATCGACATCTATTCCGAATGATAATTGATGTGCAGGGGTTATATTGATAAATTGAGTAATTTATCGAATAAATGAGCAATTAATTGCTACTAATTCACATGCTTATATAACTATTTATTCACATGTGTGTACTATTGAATCACATTCTTGTACTATTAGGGAGTTGGTGCAAGATTGATAATACTTTAAATGATTAAGTTAAAAATGGAGTTATAGTTGAAGGTACTATCTTTGTAATTAAATTTTTCACATGATTATACTATTTATTCACATGATTGTACTATTGATTCACATTATTTACTATTAGGGAGGTGGTGCAAGTTTGATAATACTTGCGAGGACTCAATTAAAAATGAAGAAAAGTTGGAGGTATTGTACTGTAATTTTCAAGCTCCAAAACGTGAAATTATCCAAACTATATTTTCCTATAAATAGAAGCTCATTCTTCCTTCATTTCTCACCAATTCACAAAAGCTTTAGAGCAATTATTATATAGAGAAATTATAGAGAGAAAGAAGAAAAGTATTCTGCTACTTCACTACTTCTATATCCAGTTTCTTCTAAGGTAGGGAGTATTATTTCTTTCTTATCCATGAAGAGAACACATTATTCCATTCTTTATTATTCTACTTGGAACATCTCATGCCATGCGTTTAAGCGAAGCCCTGATTCCATTATTTATCATTACGTTGGAACATCTTATGCATGCTTTTACGCATGACTTGGTTCCACTATTTATTTATCTCGTTGGAATATCCTTTTACATGCGTTTTTACGGGACTGGTTCCGCTCTTTACTATTCTCTTTGGAATATCACATGCATGTGCATTTCATGGGACTGGTTCCGTATTTATTATTCTATTGGGAATAACTTTGCCATGTGGATTACCACATGCATGGTGAACGATCCTTTGTATTTCATTCCTTGTTAAATTGTGGAAATGATTTGTTTACGCCGATTATGATGAAAGTCATAATAAAAGCATTGGACTAATGAAAATTGTGGGTATATGTGGTATTAGTAAGTGTTATGATGAGTTATGTTGTGTATTATGTGAAACATGAAAGTTTCTTAGAAATCACAAATAGTTAAAAATCAAATTTTGGTGAAAATAGAACATGAAATTCAATTGACCATATCTCCTATTATATTTGAAATTTTGAGTGTGGTTGAGTTCTAGAGTTAGGTATATGAGTTTTGTAACTTATCCAATTGGAATCCTTTGGAAAAGGTGTTGTAGATTTTTGTGTGTCTTGATTATAGCAAAGTACAAAAAAAGCGCAAAATATGAAAAAGGGTCTTTGCCATGATTTTAAAGGGCTATTTGACCACTTAATTTGTGAGAAAAATTCGCCTTTTGGGACATGAAAGTATATGGTATAAAAAGTACCATTGTAAGGTTGTGGTTGAGGCACCATGAGAGTTACATACATTTGTATTAAAACTCACATTAATCGTGGTCCTATTCTATCTGACATTTCAGCAGTTGTATAAATGAAGTCAGATTCGAATTTTGTACTATATATCTGGCGACTCAGAATGGGTGATGTATACCTAATTTTGGGGGCATCACACCGCGTATACAGTACATATTTATAGCACTGAAAAATCAAAAATATAATTAATATTATATTATTATCATTCCTTATTCCAAAACCATAATTAGGGTTTGGATTCCATATCTCGATTTACCTTGCATAAACGACTTTATTAATTAAGTTAAAATATTTAACTTAATAATCCAAGCTAAAATTCATATAAAGAAATAATACTTATAATAACTATAATAACCATTCCTTATATTATTTAAATAATATAATATCATATTTTCTTTGAAAAATAAATAATAAAAATATTTCTACAATAAAATTAATTATAAAAAATATAATTTATAATGATCATTAATTCTAAAATAAAATTATTTGTAAATATTCACGTAATAAATATATTTTATTTATCACATAAATACATATACACATTATCTTGTACAAATCCTCATCCTTAAAATAAAAAAAAATTATATCATAAAATTTCTATTTTATTTATATAAAAAATATCGGGTTATTACACTAACACTTTTACAATAATGAGATCAAAGCGACCAAAGTCCTTTGCCGAACATGTTCATCGCTTTCTTGGTTTTCAAGAAAATTAATTTCGTGTTAAACTAATGGACTTTGATGACCGTGAATAACTTTTGATATACAAAAGCAATGATCATGAACCCTCTTTCAGATTACTAACAACATTACAAACTACAACACCAAACTTTTAAAACTCCAAAACATTAAACAACCACTGATCTAAGAGGCCTGACTTTTCTATTTGTTAAGACAACTTTACAAAATTTTCCAGATTTTAGATATCTTCTATTTAGATGCATATAGATGTTATAGATTCACTATATAATGAACCTGATCACCTATTTACACTATGTCTTTTTGGCTTTATAGCGACGATCGTTATGCGTCGCTATAGACATCTATAGCTACTACCGGTACCATGACCAGCAATAATAACTCGGCCAGATAGCTGGTAAAGCGAAATACACGATTTTTCATGACCTATAGCTAGGGTTTCATGACCGTTCTTATAGGCCAAAAGACCATGGCTATAGGCTTTTGGATGGGTTCTATGGCGGCCGTCGCTAAAAGTTTTAGCGACGGTCTTTGGGCTCTATAAGCGACTATCGCCTACGATGCCTATTTATAGGTCGATTTTCTAATTAGTGTACATACTACATGTTTTAACACAAAAACTTAACATCTAACATGAGATCATACGATTTTCAAGTTGGGGTTTTATACCTCTTAAATGCTTGATCTATGATTACGATCTTGTGATCTCGATATAGAGAGCTAAGGGATGATATTGGTTTTCTTAATCACTTAGTTTCTCTCAAAATCTCAAAATTACAGAGAGAGAAAAGTCTTGGACAAAATGAAAAATAAAGTAAGTGGTTTTCTATCTCTAAATCTATATATATGACTTGATACAATGCACTTGGTGGCTGTGGAATGGCTGATGGCTGTGTTTTAGAGCACATGCTAGGCTAGGGTTGGCCACCCACCAATTATCTGGGCAAGATATACAAGTTTCCTCCAATAATGCACAAAGGGAAAATTGGTCAATTGGCTTTTAAATTTAATGGCACAAATGTTCATTGATCTAACCATAGGGTTTGGACCTTTAAGGTTTAACCTTTAAGGTTAAAACCTAAGGTTTCAAAAATTAATTTTCTAGGATTATTATTCAATCTTGCTAATTAGGATTATTATTTTCTAATTAAAATTGCTAATTTAGCATTTATGGTCAAAATGATACATTAGGGTTTATAACCCAAGAATTAGGGTTTTAAATAGAAAAATAATCTTTCTAATTTAGAAATTAGGTTTCCTAATTAGATTAGGCTTTCTAATTACTTATAACTTGAAAATTAGGATTAATGTTTCCTAATTAACCTTAAAATTATTAAATTAACAATTAGGTTTTCCTAATTTTAATCCGTAAATTAGTGTTTTCTAAATAAATTAGGGTTATCCTAATTAGGTTATTATTAATAACGTTTAAACCTTCTACTGGCTTTTGCATTCCCAATTTAGGGTTTTCAACATCCGAATTAGGGTTTTGAATTCTGAACTGAAATTAGGGTTTCCAGAACCGGGTTTTAGGGTTTCTTATAAATCGTAAGAATTTTCTAACTGAACGTTGATGTTCTTAATATAATATTAGGGTTGGCCACCGATATAGGTTATCTGGTCAACCCTTGACCCTTAACCACATCATGTACATATATCATACCATATACACATAACATAAACACTTATTTCCTTAATCCTGAATAATTTCACCACGTAAATTTTAAATTCACGAAAAATCTTTCTCGATAATCTCAAATCCATTCACATATTTTCTCTGCCTAGCTTTATTATTTAACCTTAATTCAATATTTTAAAATTTTATAAATATTTAAATTTCTCAAGTTGTCACATTCACCACTTCTTCTAAAAATTTCGTCATCGAAATTTACCTTACACCCTACACTATACACCATACACCATTCACCATTCCTTCTCATCATCACATGCTACCCAATATATTCCATACAAGAGTACAAATTTTGAAATTGTCTTTGAGGGTTATATAGACTATTATGCATCGTCATGCGAAAGGTTTTATGGAAGTTCATCCGTAAACCGTCATAACTTACTTGGACATAGTGGGTAATTATCCCGATATACCACCGTACTTATTAAAATGCTCAGCCGGTCAAATCTGTTTTAAATCCAATCGCTATAGGCTACAAAAATTTACCTCATCTTATCGTATTCCGCACCAAAATAATTTGGTTGGGAAAATTTTCAAAGAACGCTTAAAATTTTCATAAACGTTGGTCTAGCCGAATCAAATAGCTTAGACTCGTATCAATAATCAACTTCAATCAAATTATGAATGTGTGTAGCCAACGTCGTTGGAAATTAAATTTTAAAATATTTTAAAAATGACCTCATGATGTCGATCAGACACTTTTCCTGGCTTTGAGGATGTCATCGAAAGTGACTTTGTCATAACACATCATACAATAGTGGAATAATGATTTTAGATAAAATTCAACACTAAGTATTCATGCATTTACAACTCCATCAACTTTTTATCATCTCTTCACCAAAGTTAGTACGCATATAAGTGATAAATAAAAATATTTTGGTATTTCAAATCATTATCGTCTAGCTAAAATAAGTAAGCGTAGAACAATTCTTTAAGCAGTTCAAAATTTCATTTAAATTTTTTTATCATCTCAATAGAGTTACGATCGTGTCGGTGGTTCAAGTCCACGCGACATAACAATGTTCACCAAGAGCTTATATAAAAAAAATAAAAAGAAATTCATTTTCAAAAAGGCACATAGTGCATATTTAGCTTGATGTCAAAAAAATTGGAAATCTAACACAGCTAGAAGATTTGGAAAACTTATGTCTCCACTAATGATCAATCGCTTAGAAATCTATCTATTCCTATAATCCTCAATATTCCATTTACACATAGTTCTACCCAGTTCGTCAAACCACACTCATGAGTTCAGGAACTTTCCACAATCATATGAGTTTAAGAACTTGTCTCTAGTCGGACCTTTTTGGCGTCCATTCATTTGAGGGGTTCATAAACATTTCATATAATCATGAGTCACGAACGTACCATAAGTATGAGTTTTAAGAACTCGTACTTAACTTGATATTCTTTACTTATAACCTATCTATCTGATATACACATGAGAAAGGAATCACCCTCTTAACATGCATATAGCAAATAAAAGCCTTAACACAAATATTTCAATAATTATTAGTGTAAGCAACTAAGTGGTTGTTACACCAAGTACAATTCAACTCCCATAACGAAGAATCATACAACTTAGGCTAAATGACATGTAGTCCTCAATTGAAATCCCCACTTAATTCTAAATCCTTCTCAATACAAATTTCATTTAATCCAGTATTCATAATCCTTTCCACGAATTCGTGCTCATTCATGTAGACACACAACAATCTTTGCTTTAAACTTTTCAATCATTCACTTGATCCTTCTCATACTATAACCTTATCCGATCATGGGGTGATCTCATCGATATATATTACGATTCATTTCTATGTCTTGATTGTTTTGTTTTATGATCTTCTATCACTATACATTTAGTCTTTTAGACTCTATATATTCATCACTACCATTCAACTTTATTATCGAGTTAGGGAACTCTATATCTTATAACTTCATGAGATTCGCTTTGAATCTTCTTGACCAACTAACTTTATGTGAGTTAGATCTTATCCTAATTCTCGCAGGTTATTAGTCTTAGGTATTCTTACCTAAAGTTCATAACCTACAACTTTGATACCAATCGTGAGAGCCTTAAATAGGGTCCCAAATCACTACGGATGCGGTACAATCATACTATAACTATTGCAGAAGATATAAACATAAATTTCTTATACAACATACTTTACACACTTTTCCCCAAGGTCGAGTAACCTTCAATTAATACACAATTCATAACTTATTTGACTTACAATAACATTACTATATAATACTGTTACAAATCTAACTGCACACGTATACTAAAGATGGGAACCTGTCTTTGATCTTTTCTTGTATTTGACATATTCGTCTTAATCTGTACTGGTTATCATGATATAACAAGGGTGAGCATAAGTTTGCCCAGCAAGTATAAGTTCATTTAAGGATATATCATGATTGAAAGAATTTGAATAATAAGATGGCTATAATTCAACAATATAGTTGTGGAATTAGCATTGAACAAATTTTTGATTGAACAAGCATTTAACATGAACAAATATATCCGGACCGAATGGTAATGAAGGTGATCACCTTTTCATACCCTAATGAACACATGTCATACATGCGTAGGGTGCAATTTAATAATGCTTTAGATGACAATCGAGAAATGATTAACTATAAGTATAATTGAATAATACAACTCGAGGTCGTGTTAAAGAAAACGCGTGTACCATTGATTACATTACATATTTAAATAAGCTTTGTCTAAACCTAATATATAAATAATATCGATATACAAATTAGAATAATATCATCACAATATTTAAAATAACCTAAACACATTATCACATAATCCCATCCAGTTTATAACACACATACTACTTTATCCTCAAGTCAAAGTTTTACAACTGAAGTCGAAGTTCAATACAATTACGATATCTCGAATTTCCGCCCAAAAAACAGTTGGATAAAAAATTCGAGTTTAAGTTCAATTAAATCGTTTAAATACTTAACCATTATCTAAGATAACTTATTAATGGTTAAAATATTTTTTGTAAGCTCGTAATAATTTTAAATAATTATTACTATTTATCATTAATTAAATATCACTTAATTCCTTTATCATTAATATTTATTTAATACTAAATATTAATAAAAATCATAACATAATATTAAAATATATTTATAATACATCAAAGTATTTTTAATACCTTAAAATCATATTTATATGATTTTTAAACCGTTAAATTCATTATCTAATAATTGCAATTAATATTAAAATATTAATATTTTCATGACAAAATATCAAAAGTTATATTTTATAACTTAAAATATTTTATAACACTTAAATCATTTTTATATGATTTATAAATTATTAATTCTATTTTCCCATAATTTATTTAATATATTTATTAAATAAATTAATTATCATTAATATTGATTAATTAATGAATTCATCAAAAAATATTAAAAGTCATTAAAAATAACTTCAAATATTTTCTTATGCCATAATATAATTTTTTCATAACTTTTATTGTATTAAAATCATTTTTAAATATTTTATTTAATATTATAATTAAATAAATTAAATACCATTTATATTCAAAAAAATATTAAATATTTATGAAATATACTCAAAATAATTAAAAACTAATTTTCAGACTTTAAAATAATTTTAGGAATTTATTTTGTATTTTAATAATAAAAAACTATTTATTTCAATTTATTAATTAAAACATTTAATTTTCTGAAATTAATAACTAATAAATGGCCCTATAAATGAGCGAAGTAACTGGCAAGTATAGGTGGTCCCGTGTTCTTGAGCCTTCAAAGTCCTGCTTTATAGGTGCTACCTTTGACCAACAATAATTCCTTGTTCAAGATGTTTCTAGTTAGATAATGGTCAGATCCCGTAGTATTGATGCAATACTACATGATCCAACAATCAC
>JAINUW010000788.1:0-203553 GCA_020205615.1 Panax quinquefolius
GGGAAGTTCCTTATCTACTTCACAATCAAGATAACGTGAAGTCTGCTTTGGGAAGATGAATTTATCCACCCTTACTAATACGTCTACAAAGATACCTCGTGGATATGTAACTGATCGGTCCGCCAACAATAAACTGTTATTTGTCGGTTTTGGTGCCTTGAGCCTAAAGCGTATGGTAGTGATAATGGCATCAAATTAATATTCGCCCCAAATCACATGATATTATCCCCAAAAGCCCGATTACCAATGTCGCGCGGAATAGTAAAACTACTTGGATCTTTCAAACGGAGGTAACATTAGGGATAATTAATTATATGCGTTCTTGGTTAAGCATTCTCGTTTCAAAATCACCCAGTTTCCTTTTCTTTGACAACAATCCTTCATGAACTTAGCGTAGCTCGGCATTTGTTCTAAAGCTTCGACAAATGGGATGTTGATATGCAATTTCTTGAAAATATCAAAAATCTTGGCCGCCTTATCTAACTTGGATTTACGAAATCTCTGCGGATCTGGTATGGAGCGGCATTGTTATAGTTGGTTACAGGGCATTACGCTTCACGATTTCCTCTTTATCTTTCCGGTTTTCACAACTTCTTCTATTTCGGCTATTCGTTGTCCCCCTTTTCCTTATCCTTAATCTGCTTTCTTGCAAATCCTTCCCCTCACGTAAAAGTTACTGACCTTGCAATGCTCGTTTCGGCCCGGTTATTCTGTATCACTCGGGGCGTTCTAGTGGGCGGTTATTCAACGCATGTGCTATTTGCCCCAATTGATTTTCCAGATTCTTTAACGATGCCCCATGGCTTTGCAAAAGTAAGCTCTACTTGATTCAATTTCTTATCTAGTTCCTCGTTCTTTTTGTGAAAGCTCTAATGAATTTTCCAAGGCTTCTTCCAAACTTGATTTCCTCTCGGTAGTTGAATCGATTTTGAAATGGGAGGTGTTTTGTTGTCTAGGTGGTTGAGTATGATTTTGATTGTTACTCCATGAAAACCGGATGATTTTCTAACACGGATTATAAGCATTTTGAGTCGGATACGGTTGAGTTGGCGATTATAGTTTCCTAAGTAATGTGTCAATTCAGAATTTATGGCACATTGATCCGTAGCATGACCCCCATCACTTAACTCACAAACCATCGCTACCTGCTGTGTGGCTTGTGGATGCCATATTTCCATATGCTTGGCTATTGCGGTCACTTGTGCTGTTAATGTTGTCATCGCGTCCACTTCATATTTTCCCGATGCTTTTGGATGATTAGACCTCATCATGGGCCACTGATAGTTGTTGGTGGCCATTGTCTCTAACAATTGATCGCCTCATCAAAACTCTTGGACATGATCGCTCCTCCTGCTTCTTTGCATCAATACTAGACCTCGTGAATTGCGTGTAAACCATCACAAAATATCCCAAATTGCATCCACTGCGGAATTCCATGATGAGGGCACTTACGGAGCATATCCTTGAACCTTTCCTATGCCTCATATAACGATTCTGAATCAAATTGTGCGAAAGTGTGAATATCATTCCAGTAGTTTTTAAGCTGGCCGGTGGGAAGAACTTAGCTAAAAATTTTGAGCTAAGTCATCCCAAGTGGTGATTGAGCGAGGAGGCAAAGAGTGTAACCCGACTCAAAGTGCTTTATCTTTTAAAGTAAGCGGGAACATCCTCAACCCCGTAGCATCTTCCGATACATTGTTAAATTTGAAGGTATCACAAACTTCCAAAAACTCAAGATATGCTCATTAGGATCATCTATCGAATTACCCTAAATGATATGTATTTTGTAGCATCCGAATTGTTTCCCAATTTTATCTCGAAAGCGACCGCATTGATTGTTTACCTCTTAGTACTTTCATTGTAAATCCATGACATTGACATGCACGGCGTAATCCCTAAGTGATTTCTATTCGATCTCTGCCATGTTCACGAGTATTTCCTGGTTTGCCAGTTCTTCTTCCAAATGTAAAACCTCACTATTCAAACCCACTTTCCGGAACTTCTTTTCGATGTCGTTTGTATACGGAAAAAGTTCCTCTCTAGCCTTCGATCGAGTGTGCATACACGCACAAGAATTCCTGCTAATCCAAGAAGAAAAATAAATAGCGTTTAAATTAAGACCGAATTAATTATAACTAATATGAAATTAATATTAATAAAATTCCCCGGCAGCGACGCCAAAAACTTGTTGGTTGCTTTCGCAATCAAAGAATACGTGCAAGTATACATGGTCAACAAGTAACAAAGTGATAAAATAGAGTATCGTTCCCACAGAGAATTCTAATTAATAAATTCCAACTACTAGCACTATATCAATCCAATTTTATTCAAACAATGATAAATTATGATTTTTTGAAATATTAAAACTAAATTAACCAATTAAAGATATTATTCTAAAATAAGCAAATAAATAAACTAAGATTTGAGTGAATGACTTCCGATAGATAAGGATTAAGACTTCATATCCCCAATTATGAACTATAAATCAATTATCCAATTATCCCAACTATTATGTCTCTTTGAATTGTTAAGCAGGAATTCTTGATGTCAAAAGTCTTTTTCCAAGTGATCAACTAACTTCTATTTAATCCAGATTAATCTTGCTATATAACTATGCAAAACAAGTGAATTAAACTCCTTTAATCCCAATTCCTTATGTGTTACATGTGGTGAACAGATATTTCCATTCAATTCACAAACCTAATTATTCACTTTGCAAATAACTAAGTCACACATTATCAAACCCAGTTCTAACCCTAGAATTCCTCTTCCAATTCCTTCTAGAATAACAAGGTAATTATTGGCCAAATAATTAAGCAATAGATCAAGGCATGATAAACAATTCACTTCAACATAAATAATTGGAATAATCTGAATAACTAATTTATAGCCATAAAAGGTTCAATTGAAATCTTAATTAAAGAATTAGTTCATAACGGAAATAAAAATCAATAATTATTTGCAAATCATCCTTAAATAATTACAAATTGAAAATAAGGAGAAGAAGAAGAAAACTTTGTAGCCAATCCTTAATCTCCAAGTAATCCTTGTGTAGCCTCCAATGAATGAATGAATTGATTGAATGATTAGATAATAGCCCACTAATTTCAAAGACTTAATTTCTTTTTATGGCTTCCCCCAATCCTAATCCAATTAGGCTTCACATTAGCTCCCAATAACTAAGTCAAGTCCAACAGGAAGTCAAACGCGCTAATCCAGTAAATGCCAGCTCCCCGGCGCTGTTGGTAGTGTATTTTCCAGCTCCCCGGCGCTGGACTTCTCTGAAATTACCATATTGCCATTAAATGCTTGAAACTCACATAATTGCCCCCGCAGCTCCCAAATCTGCAAAACAAGACATAAACACAATAAAAATGCTACTAAATAACTTGAGAATGCAATAATTTAAGTCCAAATATATCCAATTCATGGGTATATTACCCAATCATCACCCTTTCTTTCATTGTTCTCTTGAGGAAAATGAGAGCGTAGTTGGGACTAATCGGGGAGCAGAGTGATGGTCCTAGATGCATAGTGCATTAGTAGTCCTCACTATTCGGTGAAATAGTGTGATAATAAATATAATGAGGACTCCATTGAGTGTGGATATTTTCTAGATGATAATATTTGTATTAAAACTCACAGCCTATGTTTTGTCGTATTTTACATACATTGTATAATTAAGTTGTATTTGTATTCAAGACCTTGTATTTTGACCCAAGATGGGTGATGTGAACCTGTTTTGGAGGCGTCACACACCTTATCTTGGTACAAATCCTCATCTTTAAAATAAAAAAAATTATACGCAAAATTTCTGATTTATTTATATAAAAAATATCGGGTTGTTATAGGATAAGTTCTTAAACTCATATAATTGTGGCAAGTTCCTGAATTTCCAAAGTGTGGTAAGTTTGATGAAGCATATCGGTTATATATTTGTTATGAAGTTAGAAATTTTGGTATAACAAAATTGAAGTTGATGGAGAAACATGGATTTTCTAGATCTTTCAGTCTGCTAGATTTTCAAAATTTATTGACTTACGTCTTTGATGTTTGAACTTCTATTTTCTTGAAAAACACTTTGGGTCTTGTGATGGAACCAATGTTGTTTAAAAATAATACATTTATTCTTATGTACATGCTAATTGTTTCATTTAGGACAAAAATGATTTGAAAATTTTCAAAATGTATTTATAACCATGTGTATCATTTGATATGGTGTAAAAATGAGTAAACGCATTAGTCATCAATGCGATCGAACCTAGTGTTGGTTGTGATTGAAAGATCGTCATTACTATGATATGATGTAATATGACAAAGTCACAAAATGGCGGAATCCTCAACGTCTTACTAATGCAGTGCGGTATCATTTGGCGTCATAAAAGAATTTTGGTTTTCTTTTAGATTATGAAGAAGGTCAATTAAGTTGGCTAAATTATTTCGATTGATATACGAGTTGTTGATAAAAGTCTAAGCTATTTGATTCTGGCTTAGAGCGGTTGTTGAAAAAGATTTATGGAATTCAAGCGTTCTTGAGTATTTATGCCAAACCAGTTGCTTTGCTTTGCCGGATTCGAGATGTTGAAAAGATGAGTTAAACAACGCTTTGGTTCCGAACGTGACGTATATAGTCGTTACAAAACACTATGTTGCGGCCCAACGTAATGGTACAATAGGTTGGCCCCTAGTGTATGTGTGAAGGGTGTTTTCAGTCTTTGTGATAGATAAACACTACTGGTTTGTAGTGTGGATGATTGTGTTGAAGCACTAGTTCGCGGTCTTGTGACCCTCAAAGATAAATTGGAATCGAAAGTTATTCATACTACTTCCAGATTATCGAAAAATCGTGGAAGACTCTTATTCTTACGTGTGATGAAAGTAGTAAGTATAGTGTTCCTTAGAAAGGAGAATGTGGTAGAATGCAAGTGAGCAAGTTATAATAAAACTTCCGAAAACTGAATGGATAAAATTATTCAAAATAACATTGAATAGAGGAGGTTTCGGTGATTCCGAGGATGAAATCCTTATAAGGGGGAGAGGATGTAAGAACCCGAATTTTCAAAAAATATTAAAATAAGAATTTAGTAAATAAAATTCTTAAGGCATGTGATGGGTTCGAATAAGAATATATATATATATATATATATATTTATGTGATACGAGGTATGTAATATTGTGTTACATAGGGTAATATGAGCAATGTGATGTTGTGTTTAATAAATATATATCATTTGTTTGTTATACATTGTAGAGATGAATTAGTAAGAAGATGGATAAGATTTATCTATTGGCATTAAAAAGTTAATAAAATTATTTTTATCATAGTAAGTTGGTGACATTAAATCTCTTTGATGGATAATCACCATTTTCTTGAATATATATACTAGTAACTAGTATGATGTAATATGAGTTTTAGTTAGTGCTTAAGCTATCCATGGATAGATTGAGATAGTAAAGCATAAATTAGTTAATTATGAGAATTAACTAACAAGTAGAAATATTAGTTAATTTATATTAAAGTGGAAGTTATATTATGGAATAATATACTTTGAAGGGGTTTAAGAATCACTTAAGTAAATAGTGAATATGTGATTATAGTGGGTGCTTTATATTTGATTTTGGTTGTATGAATTGTAAAGGAGATGTATAGTTGGTTAAACTAATAAGGGGAAATATAGTTTTAAAACTCGAAGTGTGATTCCTAAATTATTAAGGTGAATAGTGACTGATGATGTGGAATCAAAGAGGGCATTGATGTTAGACGAGTTAACACTTAAGAAGGATGTGTAAAGTATTTAGAAGTGTAGGTTTTAGTTCTCATCGATGCGAACTGGTGCCTCCACTAATTTTAGTATAGGCGCAATTGCGCCATTTCAATCTGTGACTAAGCCTTACTACCGGTCGATTAGAAAGTCCTGAGTCGGGTTTATCAAGACATCAAATATCTTGGTGATCTGCTTTATCCATACTTGAGCCTTAAGTGGTTTTGGCTCTCCAATAAACTCCGGTGGTCCCAGCTCCTTGAACTATTTAGCGGTAACCGTCCGAGAGTTTCCAGTGTTTCCACCTACATTTTAGACAAGAGCCGCTCTCGCTTGATGTTGCATGAATTGCATGAAGCCTCAGAACATTCCATCATTCATCATTTGGTCGGTGTTGTTGTTTGCATGAGGATTGTCGCCTTCGATGCACATTGTCTCGGTTATTAATCTGTGGAGACTCGACGGTCTCTGTGCTCCTTGATGTTCTCAACATTCTGGATGCCATTTTCAAATACCGCCACAAAACAAGGGTTAATTGACATGCAACATATTATCCATATACTCGACCAACCAATTAAATACCAAATAAACTTAGGTAGGTCATACTAGCGAAGGAATTCCCGCTCTCCCTCCTATTTCTAGTCTCACATCTTAGCCAGGATCATATCCCTAAGTTTTGATACAAATTGTGGCGCCCCCAAAATTAGGTATACATCACCCATCTTGAGTCACCGGATACATGGTAAAGAATTCAAATACAACTTAATAATACAACTGCTGTAAGGTATAATAATACGACAAAACATAAGTCGTGAGTTTGAATACAAATATTGTCTACTAGAGATTATACAAACTCAAAAGGAGTCCTCATTACAATTATTATCACACTATTTCACGAGAATAGTGAGGACTACTAATGCTATCATCGGTTCTTCACTCCGTTCTCGACTAGTCCACCTAACGTTCTCATTTTCAAGAGAACAATAAAAGTAAAAGGGTGAGCTCAACTAGCCCAAGAGGGAAATATTATGACTAAGATAATGCAGAATATATTATCGTTAGCCTTCAGTCAGTTAAAGCGATACAATATAATGACCATCAAGTTTAAGCTGCGGTGGAACAAGCAATCCATTAAAAGAGTCAAGTAGAAAATAAAATCTACTATCTTTTATGATTTAGAAGGTTTTCATCACTATTATCGCCGGGACTCAAAGCAATAAATAATCCACATCATCGAATCACCCCCGCACTACTGGCTACTGGCCAGGATATTCTTTAGTATCACGATTACAATTATCCATGCACTACGGGCCAAGAATATTTATGTATTCATTAATGGTCATGATCATGCCAACAATCTGTCCATCAATGCACTACGGGCCAATGAGGACTTTTACTACATCATTTGTAACATTACGATGGCCATGATTACAAAGAATAATCCCTAGTCATAATAATCATACCAAGTCCATCTATGCACTATAGGCCACAGATGACTTTCAAAGAAAATATAAACATAAGGATGATGACAATGATATAAGAATTCAATAAAACAAGTTCAAGAATTATTTTATCCAGGAACTAATAACGTCCAAATTGTCAACGTGATACTGCTTTGTAGAGTAAATTCAAGAATGCTCAAAAGAATATTTTCATGAAAAGATACTGGATGAAGCGCAAATATCAAGGATATTCCACTAATTTCATGGAGTATAGAAGTCAAAACTTTAACCAACTCGAGTATAATAAGGAATGGAATAACAAAAGAAATCACCGTGCATCACGATAGATCGCACAGCAAAAGTTATTCCAACAGAATAATAAATAACGGAATCGGTCCGGCAGTAAAACGCATGCATGTGAGGGATATTCCAATAAAATAATAAAGATGTAATCAGTCCGGCGTAAAACACATGCATGCAGGATATTCCAACAGAATAATAAAGACGGAATCAGGTCTGGCGTAAAATGTACAGACAGGATGTTCCAACAGAATGATAAAGAATAGAACAACAGAAGAATTTCACCAAGTATAGGGTAGCCTCGTAGTATGAGTTATTCCAACAGAATAATAAAGAATGGAAAATGAAGTTCTCTTCATAGATAAGAAAGAAATAATACTCCCTACCTTGGAAAAAAGCTGGATACGGGAATAGTGAGGTAGCAGACTTCTCTTCTTCTTTCTCTCTATAATTTCTCTCTATAATAATCGCTCTAAAGCTTTTTGTGAATTGGTGAGAAATGAAGGAAGAATGAGCTTCTATTTATAAGAAAATATAGTTTCGATAATCGCACGTTTTTGGGGCTCAAAAATTACAAGACAATACCTCCAACTTTTCTTTTATTTTTAATTTAGTCCCGCAAATATTATCAATCTTGCACCAACTCCCTAATAGTAAATAATGTGAATCAATAGTTTAATTATGTGAATTAATAGTATAATCATGTGAAAAATATGAATTACAAATTATAGTACTCCATCTATACCTCCATTTTAACTTAGTCATGCAAGTATTATCAATCTTGCACTAACTCCCCTAATAGTAAATAATGTGATTCAATAGTACACATATGTGAACAAATAGTTATATAAGCATGTGAATTAGTAGCAATTAATTGCTCATTTATCCGATAAATTACCCGATTTATCGATATAACCCCTAGACATCAATTATCATCCGGAATAAATGTCGATTTTCACTAGCACAAACAATTCCAACATAATGAAACTATTTTTATCAAAAAATATAAACTTTGAAATTTTGAAGTTTGACTTTTCCCAAAAAAGTCAAGCTGTTGACTTTTTTGACCAAATAGTGAATCCGAAAAATTTTGTGTTTATAGACTATTTTTACTAATTTAAATCGTTAGGACTCAAATATCACGTCTGCGTCTCCAAATTCAACTCTGAACAACATTCATCATAAATATTATAACTCATAATATTTATCAACCGAGTCGTTCGAGGAAAGAGGGGCTTTCAATAAGGATTTCTCCCTATGGTAGCAATTAGGTGACCAAACCTCTCCTCGATGAACTTCTAGACATTGTAAATATTGAAATTTATAATATAAATAACTTTGTCGTCTCAAGTATTGATTTAATAAAAAACATTTTATGCACGAGATGATCTTGTGACAATAATTGAATCAATAATATAATAGATATGATGCAAAGAATTCTTTGTAGAATAATTGAGTATAATCGAGTGACTTCTCACGTAAGCATCAATAATCAATACCGTGTGTTACTATGCAACTAATGCCAGACATTGTACTTTTACTACCGGGTAGTTCAGCATTAACGGTAAAACTTCCGCCGTTATTTTCATAAAGTATTTTTTGTCGTTTTCTTGTCAAATGATAATTCCGTTAATGGAGGTCCTGATGATTGTGCCGTTGTACGAATATTTCCTGTTAAAATGAATATTCCCCGACCAATCGAATATTATATAACAACTTGCGTACTTTTCAAAATTTGTAAATATTACCCACAACTATAACATTATATCAAATCCACACCATAATATTCAAAAATATATTTCGAGAAAATTTAATCTTTATTCAAAAAGTTGGGGTCTTACACTTATAATGTACATTAAGTACCTTCGTTGTCTTACATTAAGTCAATGTCCAAAATGGAATGAAAACCAACTTGGTCAACACTTTTCTACTACGGTGACTGTATTTGACATCTATGCATTCTAGTGGTGATACTGCATTACCACTCTCCAGAAAGTTTTGCGGGACTCGTGACTGTATTTGAGACCGTGTACAAATTCTGTGACTTGACATGAGTCTCAGACTTTTTATTTCTCCGGCCATAAGCTGGGCTGCGGCGTGGTAGAAAACCACAGGGGTTTTTATTTGTGGCCCAAACACAATGCACCCGATTAGCCAACAGTTTGGTTTCTTAACGAAACTCCCGGCTTCCTAAATTGTTCGTTTTACATCCGAATTGACCCATTCGAATTCCTACAAGTCACAAATTACATCTTTTACGTGTTCGTATAAGAATTTCACATTTTCGAATCCGTTAACTCAGAATTCACCTTTGAGTTCATTTTTAAGTGTTCGTTTAACGTTTTCGTCCGTTTAATACTCGTTTTCTTCATTATAAGTCGGAATGTGACGATTCTTTCGCCAACGACTCTTAATTTCCATATCTCACGTGTTGACATTGGAAACCAACGTTTTCAAGTCACACGGCAACTTTTGACCTTTAATCCGGACTTTATATGTTTTTGACGTTTAACGTCTATTTCCGTAAAATCCGCCATAACTTTGTTACTAATTTTCTCTAATCCAAATCACATGGAATACTCCATGGACTTCATATCTACATCCTAACCAAGCAATAGGCACATTCCTTGGCTATATTTATTCTTAAACGTTCATTCAAAACTAAGTTCGCATTCAAGACTTTTTATGGCTTTAACTCACGTACTTACGATTTCTATTTGGCCATGACCTATCAATGATTTGGTCATTACTAGGCATCCTTATCTCTCCTCAATAAACATGCTCCACCCATCTACGATTCTTCTATGAGAAAGAAATTGAAAAAGATGAAGATTACGGTTTATGAGAATTTACCTTTGAAGTAATTAACGTTCTTGATAAACGTCTAATGGTTTGCTTGGAAGTAGAAGGATTATAAGTTTCTAGCTCTTTTCTCTCTCTCAAATATGTTGGACAAGCTTTGTAAAAACAACAAAAATCCAAACCTAGCTTTTTATTTATAGAAAACCAAATGAGGGGCACAATTGTCCAATCCTCCACCTTCTTACTTATTTACTACTTTGTCACCAAGTAAAATACTTGGTAACCAAGTGTTAATCTTTCCTTGCACACCAAGTGGCCGGCCCACCATGCCCATGGGCCATCCCCATGGGTTTTACCCATCCCACGACCCGTCGGTTCGACCTACCGTTTAATTCTTTGGATTGGGCTTGACTTTAATAAACATTGGGCTTTAACCAATCTAATATTGGGCCTTGACTTGGGCTTGTATACTTAATTCATTGGGCTTGATATTAATCCAAGTCCAATTGGATTGGATAAAATCCTTAACTCATACTCTAATAATATAACTCGTATTCTACGCGTATTACTCACGTATTCTCTTTGTATAATATTCATATAATAATCGTATTATACTTCGTACTACTCTTCATACCATACTCGTATACATACTAGTATAATACTCATATTCCATACGTATAATAATCGAAACGACTATACACATTACATTTCCCTTTCGAAAACCTCTTTCACAAACCCTAAGGTTTTTAAGTCCGTAGGCGAAAACTTCGTTTGCCATAACGGAATTATTATTGGATATTCCCTACTTTCATCGTATTCTATCATTACGCGTTTCTCAGAATCTAAAACCCTAGCTCTGAACGAATTCGGATGAATAATGTTTTTACGCAAACATTCTCGGAAAACCTTCGTTTTCGTCTTGATACTTCACAACCATTTATTCTAGCACAAAGCCAGAATACTAACCATATATGCACATTCTAGGTCATAAAACGACCTTCGAACATCGTACTCACATAATAACTCAATTAAATTCATTTAATCCACATAATCAAATAAAATTTAATTCATTGAAAATTGAAATTTCTCAGGCGTTATAAAATGTCTAGCTTAATATATATGAGAATATATTATGATAAATATTTTTGTGAGTTATGTGAGTAATGAATATAAATATTATGTGATGGTTTATATATGTTTATAAATATAAACAAATAAAAGAAATTAATGTAATATAATTATATATTAGAAATTCAAAATATATAAACTTAAGGGTTATGATACGGGAGAATATTGGTATATAAATTTACTAATTCTAAGAGATTTATTTTATATATCTCAGTTAATTAATTTTATAATCTAATTATAACAAGTCTAATTGGGTTAAGGAAATAAATGTACATGAGTAAGGATTTAATTTATAATTAAGGAAATGAAAACCCTAATTAAATTATTTGGGTTGGATAAGAATTTAAAAGTATTAGACTATGTCAATTTCATATGGCACAAGAAATTAATTTAGAAGCCCAAAAGAATTTATAAAGCCCAAATGTTGGCCCAATTATGGAAGGAAAAAAAGGGGAAGAATGTGATGATTATTTACTTTAGTTGGTGAACTACTCTCCTAGGTGTCACTTGTTTATTTATCCAACACTTTGGGCAAAGCTTGCAGGCAATCATTTAATGATTAAGGAGAGAGAGAAAGATAGAGTGGGGTAATAATAGATAGATATATACAATATATCTATACATTTTTACTACAATCAAAAGAAAAAAATAATAATCTCTAAGCTAATATCTCTTCCATTTCATTTTTTACCAACATAAGAAAGAGAGAGAGCGAGAGAGAGAGAGAGAGAGGCAAGAGAGAGATAGAAATTCGGTGGGAAGTAGAGAGAAGGAAGAAGGAGATCCACCATTGATGCTCCATAAGTTCATCTCATACTTTGGAAATGAAAGAAAGTGTTCCCAAAAATCAAGGTGAAAAGAATTAAACTAGATTGTTCCTTTTTGGTTTGATGTGATTTTTGATAATATGAAGTTATGATCTTGAGGTTTATAACCTTAGATCTATGTGTTTATGAGTGTTTCATGTTTAGTTATACCCATATTGGGTGTTGTTTTAGTTAAAAATCAATAATAAAGAAAAGTGATTTTCTAGTTTATAAACCCTAAAATTTCTATATACTTTGGATTTCTACAATTTTTTATCTACACCTTCTTTTTGCGATCCGTCAAAGAGAGGTGCTAGATATGTAAGTTAACTACTAAACCCAAGTGGTAGCACTCAAAAATATTGATTGATTAGGCGGTCGTCTTGGTGATTTAGCAAAAAAAATAGTTTTGTGTCTTTTAAAGAAAAAGCAATTTGTTTTGGGATGGTCCGAGGTAGAAACAGTTCATCATTTTTACGACATTCAAAAATTCAAGAAATATTTGGGAGGATAATATGATAAGTTTTTTTGACATCTCCAAGTGGAATCCTTTGAAAAAGGAGTTGTAGTTTTCTCGTATGGATTATTTTTAACAAAGTACGAAAAAACTTGTTTTCCAAATTTACTCTTGCCAAGAATTTTCGGGGGCTTTTTCAGCAACTTAATTTATGATAACGATTCCAGCCTTTTTGGGACATGTAAATATATGGTATAAAGTACCTCTTGTCCAAAAATGAGGTCATTCCGACTTAAAATGACTCAAGTTATGACCATTTCAATATTTATGATTTTCCTAAAAAAAGCGGATATAACTGTAAAATTCTAGAATTTTAAATGTAAGATTAAATATTTATTGATTTATATAAATGTTTAATGGATGTAGTTATCGTTGAATAAATATTTGTTCAATTGATTTAATTTTGTTTAATTAATTATTTATTAAATAAATAATTGATGAATTAAGGAAATGATTATTATATTGATATTTCAACTTAAATGATTAAGTATTTGTATTGTGTTATGTGATTAAAGGATTTATTTAATTAATTGTGATTTGCATTAATTAAAATAAATATGAAAGTTTGATTAAATATAGTGTGACAAATAACTATATTATAAGAAGTTATTAAAATAAATTAAAGTAGTTTAATTTATTTTTAACAAACAAGGCTTAATATATTAATTCTTTAATATTTAAAGGGTTTTTTCCAAACAAGCCTTATGGCTTTTGGAATTTCTAGATTTTAAAATAAATAAAATAAATAAAATAAATAAAATAATAAATATAATATAATTATATTATATACGTTAGTTAGTAACTGAAATTGTAATTAGTAATATTATTAAGGGTTTATCAGTTTTAGAATACGCCTTCTGTTAATTGGCTTAGCTTTTGTTTACTATATGCATTCTAGTTTGCAAAGCTTGAGAGAATTGAGAGGAAACCTGAGGATTTCATAGTGATTATCAGTGGTGATAACAAGGATTTCAAGCAAATTAAAGGTATTTTACATAACTTTAGTATTGTATATATATATATATATATATATATATATGTGTGTGTGTGTGTGTGTGTGTGTGTGTGTGTGTGTGTGTGTGTGGTTTACGGCAAAAAAATTCATGTTCTGTAAATTTCATCTCATTCAAATTGTTGTTAGATAATTGGGTACTTGTGATTATATGAGTATATAGTGATTAGAGATTACGTTTAAACAACAATTGTATGCTAAATTTGTTTGACAATAGTAGAAATTTTGTCAGTGTTTATATTCTTCATATAGTCTGAGTAAGTACCAATTTTGAGGGTCAAATTGCATGCTAAAATATTAATTGAGTTTTGTTTATGCTAGTTTGTTGAAATACGAGCATAACATAATTGGAATGGAGTGATTTGGCCAAATAATGAATTCACAGTGATGATTTTTGGGATGAATATCAAAAATTGGAGTTTTATGTGAAAAACATGAAAATTGAGAAATTAAAATAGTGTTAGTAGGTGTTAAATTGTGTTAAGTGATTGTATATGTTAGCAATCATGTTTATGATAGTTGTATATTTATTTTACGTGTTATTATCAACGTTTGATGGGTTAAATTAGGTGTTAGTTGGCTTAATAAAAAGTGTCGAAGTTCTATTATGTGGCGGACGAGTTCTAGAGTGTGGTCTGGTGTGAACCCTTAAACAGTTGGTAGCAATTGTTGTCGAGCGACATCCCCATATAAAACTCTGCGGCCTTTGCGGTATTTTCATTCGGAAATCGAAATTTATTCTTCTGAGACTTTGGTTGGTTGTTCGTTGAAGCTTAGCTTAAGGTTATGGGATGTTAGAATCATGTAACAACAAGGTTAATTAGAGTTGTATTATGTGGATTATGAATTCAAAATTGTAAAAGTGATTAGTAAATGAAGAACGTGTTATGTGGTAATTTGGTATATATAATGAAAGTTAGACAAGTGTTGCGAAGTAAAACACTTAGAGTTTCTGAAATATAAATGGTAATGATCATGTTATGGTATGTTAGCATATCTAATAGGTGTTGTGGTTCTAAAATTATGTGTAGGTGATCGTGAGTTTAATTTATAGCTTACGCTCAAGGCAAGTTTTCTAACTCTACACTTTCGTTGAGCTATTTCATTTATTACGTTGTGCAAGTTTTCTAACTCTACACTTTCGTTGAGTTAGTTCTATTATTATAACTTCATGCTTTTCGATTGAGCAAGCTTTTATCTTAAGCATTATTGATTAAGTAATTGTTCCTAAAATCCATTTGAGCAAACTCTAACTCTAGTGTTATTGGAAATTCTCAATTGATTGATTCATTCTAACTTGTTTACAGTTAAGCAAGTTTCTTAAAGTTCAGGAATTTCATTTCTAATGTTATAAAACTCGAACCTTCTCTTATTTTACTGTTCAAGCAAAGGTTAACCATTTTATTCATTCTATTGAATACTTATGCTCTATAGTTATTTCAAGCATGAGTTAGATATATAGAATCAGTTCATTTATAATTCTCAAATGTTCTAAGTTATGTTGTTATTAAACAACTATTGTATTATCAAGCATTGTTGATTCAACTAGTTCCCTAGTTGATGATCATTACACTTCAATTACCCTTGAAAGCTTATCCAAACCAAACTTTCTTTTGGTGCGGACTTGTACTCTAAATACTGAGATGAACAACCCTATGTTTAGGGGTTTACGCTTAGCGTTGAAATGGTTGTTCACAATACATTGCACGAAGGATTGATCCCCATAAATCACGCGGAGTCCTTATAGTCATATGACTGTTAAAGTTAAAGTTGAAAGATTACTTATACCTGTGGACATGGTTCATGGTCATTTGACCCTCAGTAGTATATTTAAGAATGTTAATAGAGCAAATCATTCAGTTCTATTGAGCCTATGAATTGGCAAATGTTGAAATGATAATAGAACATATCATTCAGTTCTATTGAGCCTATGAATTAGCAAATGTTGAAATGATAATAGAACATATCATTCAGTTCTATTGAGCCTATTATTTTGCAAATGATATAAAGATATTTATTCTTATTTCAAGTGAGCTTTGTTTGCTCACTCTTACATATTTATACATTTATTGCAGCTATGGTTGAGAAGGTAGATAAACCTACAACTAGCAAAGGAAAGGGAAACATGTACAAGTGATGAAGAGTTGTAATTTTACTTAAATCGTTATGATGATAGACTTTTAATAATGATGTGATGTAATAATTTTATTTCCGCATTTGAATTATTGTATTAAAGGTTAGAGAACATGGGAGATAATGTTTTATTTTTAAGTAATCCTGTATGGGCAGGTTTTTATTATTCAATTATATTATGATTGAGTAGTTAGATATGAATGTTTTGATTACGTGAACACCAAATCTTGAGGTAATGAAGTACCGGGATTTGGGGGTGTCACATAACTGGAGTTCTATAACTCCGATGGCCACGAAATTTAAACTGGAGACTCACGTTAACACGTATAAGATTGTGTCAAAAGATGGGAATTTCTGGAGTTGAACATGATAGGACTAATTTCTTAAGCTACGCACTAAAAATGATTTTTGAAAAATACCAAAGAGAATTGAAAATTTTTGGAAAAATATTTTTTGTGTATGAAATATATGTATATATGTTTGGACAAAGGATAGAAAAATAATAAGTTGATTTATTATTTTTGTGAAAAGGATATGGAATCCAGCTTGCTGAATTGAATAATTTATGCAAAACAGTTTACCAAATTGAAAAATCTGTTGAATCCAGCCTGTTGGATTGAAAAACAGTTTACTGAATTGAAAATATGTTGAATCCAGCTTGTTGGATTGCAATCTAGTAGCTGTATTTGAAATCTAGTTTGCTGGATTGCAGTTTGGTTTGCTGGATTGGCCATCTAGATACTGGAATTGGAATCCAGCTTGCTGAATTCCAAATTTGGGTTGCTGGATTGATATATGACATATATGTTCAAGAAAAACTTTTAATATATGAGATTAAAGTATTTAAATCATATAAATATAATAGTAATGATTGAAAAATCATGATAAATGATAATAATTATATGAAAAAATATTATGAGCTTATGAAAAATATTTTGACTGATATTATAAGTTTCTAAGATAATTGTTAAAGTGTTAGGTAGAGTTTAATTGAATTTAAACTCAATATTTATCCGACTAAGCCGTCGGGATGTCAGAATTGTACCGAACTCGACTCAAACTGTAAAATTTTGACTTGAGGTTAAATTTTATGTGATGTATTGACTGATAGGGTTATGTGTTAATGTGTTTAGGTTATTTTAAATACTGTGATGTTATTATTCTAATTTGTATATCGATATTATTTATATATTAGGTTCAAACAAAGCTTAATAAATTGCATAGCGGTAATCAACAGTTCAGGCAAGTTTTTCTTAACTCGACCTCGAGTTGTATTATTCAATTACACTTGTGGTTAATCATTTCTGATTGACATGTCTAAGAATTATTAAATCGTACTCTGTGTATATTTCATGTATTCATCAGGTATGAAAGGTTGATCACCTTCATTACCATTCGGTCCAGATATATATATGTTCATGTTCAATGTTCGTTCAGCTATGTAAAATTTGTTCATGCTAGTTCGCAATTATATTGTAGAACTGTAGCTAGCTTTTTTTCAATTCTTTCCATCATGATATATCCTTAAATTATTGAACTTAAACTTGTTGGGAAAACTTATTGCTCACCCTTGCTATATCATGATTAACATTGCAGATTAAGGTGAATACGTTCGGATACAGGAAAGGTTAAAGCCAAGTTCAGCTTGGGACTATGTGTGCAGCTAGATTTGTAATAGTATAGTATGATAATAATGTTATAGGTTAGACAGATTATGAATTGTGTATAAGTTAAGGTTACTCGACCTTGGGGAATATCGTGTAAAGTTTATTGTATAAACAATTTATGTTTATATCTTCCGCAATAGTTATAGAATGATTGTACCATATCCGCGGTGATTCGGGACCTGGATTTGGGGCTCTCACAAGTTCTAGATGTATGAACCAAGAACACACTTGTTTGATGACCGAACATTAGATTAAATGGACTAGAAAGTACTAATCGAAGCTGTTTGGGTTTCTGGGTAACCCAGAGAACCCAGATGGTGCCTGATAGCAAGTTTAGAGGCTCAGATCTCCATGTTGAGATGTTGTATAACCAAGATAAAGATTGATAATTGTAGTGTTACATTCCTACTACAACATAAATATTCTAGTTAGCCCAGATCATGCATGAGCTGAGAAATAAATTGAGTTAAACATGACCCCTTTATCACTGGACTGTCAGTGTTCTTAAGCTCAAG
The DNA here is from genome assembly GCA_020205615.1 of Panax quinquefolius. Classification (NCBI taxonomy): domain Eukaryota; kingdom Viridiplantae; phylum Streptophyta; class Magnoliopsida; order Apiales; family Araliaceae; genus Panax; species Panax quinquefolius. The sequence goes on from JAINUW010000788.1 coordinate 18,085, forward strand.
AACACCAACAGCGATAGAAAGCGTCGCTATAACTCTCGCTGACGCTTTTGAATATTTTAATTTCTAATTTTAGGAAAATGATTAAAATAGAAAATAAATTCTAAAAATTACAAAAATGGTTTTAAAAATTATTTTAAATTCTAAAATTAACTTTTATAATTTGAGATATTTTTCATTAATATTTATAATTATTTAAATATTAATTGTATTTAATTTATTTAATTAGTATATTAAATAAATTAGAGAAAAATGATTTTAATATTATAAAAATTATTTTAAATATGAATAAAGTGTTTAAAAATATTTTGAGCCATAAAATATAGAATAAGTCTAAAGCGGGAATAGGAATAGTGAAGCAGGATTATTGGACATTTCAATTTTTATTTTATTTTTGCTTGTGACTCTCAAAGAATGTATAGTATTTATTCCAACTAGAATTTTTACAAAATATAGTGTTTTAGGTATAATTTGGATACATATATAAACACGGGGTTGTATAGTCTGTATAACCCTATTTTTGTATATGTATCCAAATTATACATAAAAACATTGTATTTTATAAAAATTCATGTTGGAATAAGTATTATACATTTCTTTAAAGTCATAAGCAAAAAACAAAAATTGAAAATGTCCAATAAACATATCTCTATGTAGAAGGACTCTAAAATATAACTTTTAATATTTTTGGAGAATTTTCATTAATAAATTAATATTAATGATATTAGATTTATTTAATTAGTATATTAAATAAATGATGGAAAATGATTTTATTGATTTAAAATCATTTAAAAATGAGAATATGATTTAAAAATATTTTAAGCTATAATTAATGACTTTTGATATTTTTATGATAAATTCATTAATATTTAAATATTAATGGTGATGGTTTAAAAATGATTTTAATTATTTTAAAATTTATTTAAGTAGAATATTGATGATTTAAAAATATTTTAAGTTATTAACAATAACTTTAATATTTTGACAAGTATGTCATTAATATTTTAATATTATTAAATATTAATGATGATGAGATTATTTGATATTTAAATCATTTAAAAATGATTACGGTGTTTGAAAAATTATTATAAATTATAATAATTGTTACAAAATTATTAAAAGCTTCCAAAAAATATTATGAACGATATTTGACTTATCTAAAATAATATTGAAGCTTTGAGACCAAGTTTAGTTGACAATATAAGTGTTAATTGTCGAATAGGGTGACTAGTACATCGAGAAGAATCAAGTGAAAACCAAGATTGAACTAGTTAGACTTGATGAGTGTTTATATAGGTTATAAACACGATGTGGCTATCGTAGTAGTGTCAGGAGAATGATTGATTTGTAAATTCTGATTGAAACATGTTGTGAATTATTGTGTTAATTGTAAGACGATATTGTGATTATAGGTCTTGTGAGCAGATAAGTATATTGAGAGTAGCGATAATCAATTTGAAGACAAGTTTCTAACTCAACCTTGAGTTATATCATTTAAATACTATGGGGTTAATTATTGTTGATTTAGACCACGTCCAAGAATTTATTGTTGATTATTCGCAGTTAGTGCATGTTTATTAATTCAAATTGAATTAGTGATTCTGAGAATATACTTGGAGAATAATTGTTGTTGGATACTTACATCCGTAGAAGCTATTATTAATAGTACATATAATTTTTGTCTATTGTTGAATCGTGTTGAGAAATGTCTTAACTAATTATTCTGGCTAGATGAACATTTGTTAGAACTTGATAGGTTCGAGAAAGAAGAAGAGAATTCAATTATTATTGATAGATCGATGCCAATTGTTTAATTTAGATCAAAAAAAGAAAACTTCGATGGGTTTTAGAAGAGAAGAAGATAAGTGATTAGATATTGAAATCATTGTGTTTCGTTGTTAAATCAAATTCGATTAAAGAGGCGAGAAGAATAACCTTTTATATAAAGGGAACATATTTGGTTGTATATTCGGCCTTTGCACGCGTTTGAATATTATGCATAATATAGGGTATAATGAAGCTGATCACTTTATATACTTGCAGAGAGGTATGATTTAATATGTATGGTTATCTAATACACCTGGGTATATCAAAGTAAATCTTTCATAGTTACTCGAGAAGAAAAGTTCTAGATCCTTTGTGATCACTCAGCATAAACTCTGGAAAATATTTCCATTCTGTTATTTGGGTATATCAGAGTAAATCTTTGATAGTTACTCGAGAAGAGAATTTCAAGATCTTATAAGATCATTTATGATAAACTCTGTAGAGTATTTCTAAATTGTTATTCAATAGAATATTGTAGAAACTTTGAAAGCATGGTATCCTTTCGTTAATCTATTACATAGGTTGCGAGAAGATTGGTTAGAGAAGAAAATTGTTCAGCTATTTCAAAGTTCCCCGAACTTTGGAGTTATTCTATCGAATTAGATAGTTTGTTGTTCTGATTCTTATACATTAATTGTATATCTTAACTTGCGGGGCAAATTTGTTGCTCACCTTGCTAAATAAAACATTTCAAATTTAGGGACGAAGTATTTGGAGGTTTCTGCGAAGAACAAAAGGCAAAAGGTGATATCTTTGTAATAGCTATGGATAACATTATTGTATATGTTGTATTTGTAAACCCTTTTGTATATCTAAAAATGCGTGTATAATATAAAGGTTAGATAACTTGGGATGAATGTATTAACTACATCGATTAATTTGGTGTAAATTTTATTCTTAATTAAATGTGTAGTTAGATGTTATTATAAGTTGGATCGTGAGCACCAAACTCAAAGGGGTCGAGGTAACTTGAATTTGGGGCGTCACATAAACAGATTTATAAACATGCATATAGTTTAAATTTGAATCAAATGACATAGACACTTTCACAATATTCAAGAACAATACCGAGTTCAACATGAATAATAGTTTTCTCAAGAGTTTAACATACTAGCTCAATTGAGCAGTAAGTAAGATAACTTGTATATTAAAGAGATAATAAGGTTTGCTTACGACATTCATCGAATAAAGTAATGCAAGGGTTTAGGATACTTGCATTCAATATATGAATCACATGAAATTCAAGAACTTGCACAAAATCCAAAGTTGTATAAGTTAGGAAACTTGCCTTAAGCGTAGTCTATCCACGTAATTTAACCAACATTTTTGAATCCTATTACAATGTATTATATTTATAGGATGCCCATTAGTTATATAAACTCATATTGGTAAGTTCAAATGTACACATAGACGTTTAACTTAGTCGTAACTTCATACACATCACATATCCTATATTTTCATAGCACAAATCAGTTTGTAAGACATCACAAATTCAAACAACGTATCATTGCTTTATATCACGTAAATATTCTTTTGGACTTAACATTTGAAAGTCATGATTAACATTTATCTCTATCACATAGCATGCTTCTTAACACATTACATAGCATATTGGTCATATATTACAAGTTAAAGTAATCATATAAGCGTGCCTTAAACTTTAGATCAAAAATAGAAACTATTCAAGATCGAGCAGCGCAATTTCATACATCTACAAACTTAGATACTGCAAGAATATGCTGCGTTGTCAGTTAGCGAGACAAGGTTGAGCTTTGCACTTTCAGTTTCTATCCAATTCTTACACACCTATGTACTAATACTCTATCATATATACATGTTAGAGGCGCTCACATAAGCATATGACCATTCTTGAGTTTATTTGTATAAGTTTTAGCTTAAAACTTACATGGTATTAAAGCATAACAAGATCAAGTGGTTACCACATCTTATAACTTAACTTATATGTCCACATAGAGATATCACAATCTATTAATACACGTGCTTATAGTATTCATAATGTTTGTTCACAACTATCAATTTTTTAACACTTTGAATCATGTTTTAAACTCATGTTTGGTTTAGTTGTCATAGTTTTCAATACATATAAATCATATCTAGGGATATTATAGACATAACATGACATATTAATCCTTTAGAATCTAGATATCCATGTGATGCAACTAGATTTTGAAAATATGTTCAAGTTTGCTTTTGAAACCATTTTAAACTTGAACAATGCCATTTAACATATACAAGACAACTTTAAGGCTCTAATCATATGTAGTCAAGTCATGTTAACATGCTCACAAGATCAAAATGTATATCAAGCAGCATTCATGCACCTTAAATCTATTATACCATGTTTTCTTAAAATCTTCTTTCACACAAGGTCTAACGAGTTTGATTATGAACAAAGGAACTATGTACACTATAGCATGCTCATTTATGTGTAAAATCAGTCATGTGTATAGTCCACTAAGCTCAAAATATGTAGAACATGAATTTTAACAAAGTTTGTTCTCAAAACTTAAAGTCCTTCTTAAAGATCTTCTACCAAATCATGTTGGACATTTCATACTACATAAGGAAACTTTATAACACATGTAATACCTATTTCTCATGTATATACAAGTCATAATACCATATTAGAAACAACCTAGCATGACAGAATCCATCAACTGGTTAGGAAGTGCGGCAAATTTACACAGCGTCGAGTTCGAGAAGCGATAAGTATACTGCATTTTGCGAGTAACTACTAACTTGATTTTCAAGCGGTTTAAGCTATTTCAAACCATCATTAAAGTGTTCATACATGTAAGTAAACTTCTTAAACACCTTATAACATGTTAATTCATATCAATTAACATATGCATTCAAGAAATTTCAAGAAATAAACTAGACCCATTTCAAGAACATAGTTAGAATTTATTCCTTCGTGAGCTTGAATTGGACCTCCTACACTCTGAGTATGCTTCTATAGTAGCTCAGCAACTTATACTCTCCAATTAGACTATCAAACAACTTCTAGAAATCACAAAATCTGAATTTAAGCTTGTATTTATAGAAGAAGCTTGGACTAGACATTGGCATTATACTAAGGTTGGGTTCATGGTGTAATGGAAGAATACATTGGTTAATCAAGAGTGGTTTAACAACCCACCACCACCATTGGCTTTACAATTATCACCTATTCCATATCATTTTGGAGAATACGTAAACTAGCTTCAAGTTATTGTTCATGTACTTTGTGACACTCAATTTGGAACAAGAGAGAAAAATCTCAGCAATTTTATTATCTAGGCTTGGTTTGGTTTATTTAATTCCCATAATATAATCTTAAGTACAATTGTTACCATATTAGGAATTTAGGGATTAAATATATACTCACATCATATAATCCATGTACAGTAAATACACACAATAAAATAACGCAGTTAGGCATTATTGTCCGGGTATCCCCCATAATTATTTTTACTACTCACATAACCACATTATAACATTATAACATTATTTAATATTAATGTTTATCTAAACATTTAATTCCTTTCTCAGTTTCTAGAATACACATATATTTTATCATTTCTGTATTACAATTACATGGGATTTCATTGTACTGCTAGGTACGTCATGTCATTAAAATGTACTCATATCGTATGGTTTATTAATGTCTCACATATCACATAAGTGTTCCATTTCATTTTTACAGAAGAAAACTAGTTTTCTCCAATCGATCATTTGGCGCAATTGCGCTTGATTTATCTTCTTGGGAGGGAAGCTTGAGTTGTGTACATTACTGACAGCGATTGCCAAACTAGTTTAGCTTCAAGCCATTTCTAGCTTTTACAGCCATACTAGTTTTACTCGTTATGAATCAATGCCCACATGATTGATATTGCAAATCTAAGAGTGTATTCATTTCTTATATGAAATCACATAATCATACCCGATTTATCTTCCTAATTCTCTTTTAACTCACTCAGCGAATTTCCTCATTTCACAATATGCCACACAAGGCGCTTTACGAATGCTCATCACACTTCACTCGAATAACTTCAATTTACACTACTTGAATTATTCATTTCACAACACATCAATATTTATATATAAATACTCACTTCCTTATGATATCAAAATAATTATCAAATCGTGCAATTCACGGTTCTTACACGATTACTTCTCCTTTATTTAGGTTTCTACTTCTGCTTGGTCCCTTTATAAATCTGTATTTATGAGAACCACAGTCGGTATCCAATACCGAAGTAGAAACTTAACTTACAGGAAGATTTATTTCATCATGAATAAACATGTATTTGTAACTGAAGCTTCACTAAGCTCCTTCTAGTTAGCCTCTACAAGATGCTTCTCGCAGTTTCTTTTCCATTGTCTAGGCTTATTGCAGTGGAAGCAAATTCCTTTGACATCCATATTAGTTTTATTCTTATTATCCTTTATTTTTGCATTTCTATTTACCTTCTTTAAATCATTCTTCTTTTCAAAAGATCTTTTGGCCCCTACTAGTAAGACTTGGTCTTTCTTGGTTGAAAAGTGATTATCAACAGTTTTTAACATGTTAAGCAAATCAGCGAGGCTGAAATCTAGCATGTTCCATATGAAAATTCACAACAATTACGAAAAGAAGTAGGGAGTAAGTGCAAGATCAAATTTAGGCTCAACTCTCCATCCATTACAAAACCTGTCTGTCCTAACTGTTCAATCAAATTGATCATCTTTAGGACATGTGGTTGTACTATAGTGTCATCGGTCATTCTAGATTGGAAGAGGTCCTTAGATATCTAATATCCAGCTGTCCTACTTTCCTCACCATCAACTACTTGATGTGTAGGATAATAGTAGGAGCATCCATAGTTTCATGTTGACGCTGAAGCTAGTTACTCATAGATGCGAGCATGATGCATTGAACCATATTTGCATCATCTTTCCACTTTTTAAAAGTAACAAACACTTCCTCAGAAGCATTGTCTGCAACCAATGCAGAGATAAACATATTAAGGACATAAGAAAACTTTTTAGCCTTGAGAAATATTCTTAATTTCCTTAACCAATCTGTTTAATTCGGTTCGGTTAAATAGCATGTAATATGCTCCATAGTGATAGTAATTTAGACATTTGTAAAATTCTGTAAATGAATTTGTAATTAAACATATTTTAGCATACATTCATTTTATTAATTACCAAAATAAATTAGATTTTGTGTAAAACCCCCAACTTTTTGAATAAAGATGAATTTTCTATAAATATTATTTTTGAATATTATGGAGTGAAATTGATATAATAGTTGTGGGTAATATTTATAAATTTTACAAAAGTCACGCAAGTTGTTATATAATATTCGATTGGTGGGGAATATTCGTACAACGGCACAATCATTAGTGGACCCTAGCGGAATTATTGTCGGATTGAAAGCGACAAAAATACTTTATAAAAATAACGACGGAAGTTTTACAGTTAAGCTGTTTGAACACGGTGTTAAAAGCCGCGATGTCTGGCGTGGTTGCATAGTAAACTACGGTATTGATTATTGATGCTTACGTGATAAGTCACTCGGTTTTGTTGGTATTATTAATGTAATAATCGAGAAAATCTTTTATATAAAGCAGAATACTTTTATAAAGTTATTCTATAAATATAATATATTATATTCTATTATGCATAGTGTTGCATAATGTATCGCATAGTATTTTGCATAGTAAAAATTTTTTATATAAAACATAATACTTTTATAAAGTTATACATTTTATTAGACAATAATTAGAATATATTATATTTTATTATGCATAGTCTTTGCATAGTGCTGCGATAGTGTTTGCATAGTAAAATCTTTTATAAAGTTATTCATTTTATTAGATTATAAATAGAATATATTATATTTTATTTAAAAGATTTTACTTTAAATATGGACCGTCAGATTAAAGTAAATCAATCTAAATAGTTCATGAGTTAATTCTTATGCATTCCATTTTTCTATAAATAGAAGCTCATTCATTCATTATTTTCTTACGAATTCTTTGAAACTCTAGAGATAAACTATAGAGAGAAAGAAGAAAGTATACGCTACTTCACTACTTATATATCAGTACTCTTCTTCTTAAGGTAGGGAATATTATTTGTTGTACTAAGTAAGAGGTGTTATTCTTTCTTATTCATGAAGAGAAGCTGTTGTTATTCCATTTCTTATTATTACATTGGAATAACTTTTGTATGTGATCTACCCTATACTTGGTGACATTCTTCTATTATTACATTGGAACATCACATGCATGTGTTTTACACGGACTGGTTAAAATCTTTATTATTATTACATTGGAACATCACATGCGTGTGTTTTACAGGACTGGTTAAAATCTTATTATTATTACATTGGAACATCACATGCGTGTGTTTTACACGGGACTGGTTAAAATCTTTATTATTCTGTTGGAACATCACAGCGGTGCAAATTTTATGCGACACTGGTTCCGTTATTATTATTCTGTTGGAATAACCTGTCTATGCGAAGTACCGCATGCATGGTGATTTCTTTTATTATTCCATTCTTTATTATACTCACTTGGTTAAAGTTTTGACTTCTATACTCCATGAAATTAGTAGAATATCCTTGATATTTGCGCTTCATTCAGTATCTTTTCATGGAAATATTCTTCCGATCATTCTTGAATTTTACTCTACAAAATAGTATCATGTTGACAATTTGGATGTTAATAATTTCTAGATAAAATAATTCTTGAACTTGTTTTATTGAATTCTTATATCATTGTCATCATCCTTATGTTTATATTTTGTTGAAAGTCATCGTAACTTTGTATGGTGCATAGATGGACTTGGTGTGATTATGACCAGGGATTATTCAGTGTAATCATGACCGTAATGTTACAAATAATGTAGTAAAAATTCTCATTGGCCCGTAGTGCATTGATGGACAGTTGTCGGCATGATCATGACCATAAATGAATACACAAATATTCTTGGCCCGTAGTGCATGGATAATTGTGGTCGTGATACTAAAGAATATCCTTGGTAGTAGTGCGGGGTGATTCGATGATGTGGAATATTTATTAAAAGTGAGTATCGGCGATAATGATGATGAAAAACCTTTTAATCATAAAAGATAGTAGATTTTATTTTCTACTTGACTCTTTTAATGGATTGTTTGTTCATTGCAGATTAAACTTGATGTCTATTATATTTTATCGGTTTAACATTGTTGGAGACTAATGATAATTTTTACGCATTATCTTAGTCATAATATTTCTTCTTTGGGCTAGTTGAGCTCACCCTTCCTTTCACCGTTTCTCTTGAAATGAGAATATAATTTGAGACGAGTGGGAGCAGTTGATGGTCCAGAGGATAGCATTAATAGTCCTCACTATTACGTGAAATAGTGTGATAATAATTGTAATGAGGATTTGTAAAACCCGAATTTTATGAAATAAAAGTATTCAATTTTTTTTTTAATTACTATTCATGAGTTCTTATTCATGAGTTTACTATTCACGATTCTTATTCATGAGTTACTATTCACGAGTACTATTCATGAGTTCTTATTCACGAGTTCTTATTCATGAGTTACTATTCACGAGTACTATTCATGAAACATGATAATGTTTTTAAAAGAAGGCATTACTCGATAATTGTTACGATAATTCTTTATTCGATATCTTATTTTATTGATTGATAATTGCTACGTTGATATTTTATATTATTGTTGTTTGATAATTGTCATTACATGTATCTTTCATTATCGAAGCAATAATTCATATTATCTGAATAATATTATTAGATAACATTATTGGCGATGTACAGAAAGTTACATACTAAGGAGAGGTTTGGTCATCTAATTGCTTGGCCAGTAGAAGAAGAAATTCTTATCGGAAAGCCCCTCTTTCACAGGAGGCGCACAGTTGTCAATATTGTGATTATGTAATATTATTTGTGAATAATTAATTATTGATTTTTATGATGAGAAAAATATTTATTTTATGTGGATATAGATGGAGAAAATTTTTAAAGTGACAATTGTTGAAAATTAATATTTTATCTTTTACGATAAAATAATTCATTTAAATATATTATTTTAATAATATATTAACGGTGATATTTTTATAATGAATGTGGGATATATGAGTATATGAGGAGGAAGAGTATTTTTGTGGCATTAAATGTTTAACACATGTTTTGTGTGTTGGTGGACACAATTATTGATAGAAATTTGATTATAGCACTGTAAAATCGCCGTTTTGGATTTGATCGATTTTTGTTTGGAATTTGGAAAAACTTTCTTACGCAAAGTTGTAGAGAATTGAATTTCCTATAAAAACTCGTGAGATTCGAATTTTCTGATGAAAGGGCTATTTATTATGAATTATTGAAGTTCAGAAGCTCTGAAATAATTGATTTTTGGGAGTTTAAATTATTTTTGTTAAGAAAAACGTTTTTGTATTTTTTGGACATCATTAACATGTGTGGCTGGTGTTTTGACCAAAAGGTGGGCTAAGGAAAATTTGTATAATTATATTAATATTATATTAAATTTTACGCTTTGGTGTTCTAAGCATTTTCCTATAAATAGGGTGCTTGGGTTAGAATTGAAAATCACATTTAAAGCTGAAGTTTTCTCTATTTCTCTCTCGATATTTTGAGCGTATTCTTGTGAGTATTTTGAGTATACTTTGAGTATTGCTATCTGGTGCAAGTTAGATTCGGCGTTATTCGATCGGAAATCTTGCTTTCTTTTGAGGTAAGGGATAGTAAGGGATTTTAAGGGTTATTATGTTTTTAGTTTGAAATTTTTCCGAACCTTCAAAAATTCTGAAAAATTTGAAATGATATTTTGATGAGTTTTGTAGAGTGTGTCCAAAATGGCGATTTTTGGATGTATAGATTAGGAGTTATGGATTTTATGAGAAAAGACTATTTTAAAAGTAACGACTTATAACTCCTTGTGATTAACTCCAAAATTGATGAAATTTTTATTGGGAGTACATCTATATAATATCAAGTATACCGTGTAAATTTCAGAATTTTGGATAAAAGTATAATTTATGATAAATGTTTAAATATTAAATTGGTTTTGGCCATATGAAAAATAGTAAATGAATTTTTAAAATTTTGAGAAAATATATATTCAATATGGGACTATGTTATGCTAAATCCCAGAAAAGAAATATTTTTGGAACTGATTTGGTATTTTTCATGAAAATATTCTAGTTATGAGTAAATGAATTAAATATGTTATGTGAAGTAAGAAAATTGGAAAATATGATTTTATGGCTTGAGAATCATATATGAGGTATATCTGATTTTTGATGAGGGTTTTGGTTATTGGTGATGAAATCTTATGAGTTTGGCATTTTATGATGATTAAATGCATTAATTAGTAAAGTGTAAACAATTTAATTAAATTGTTTATAAGTTTTAGAAATGATTAAAATATTATTATAATATTAATAATATTAGATTATGAGATTTCTAAGTGATTTATAACATTTGGATTAAGGTGTTATAAATATGGATATGAATTTTATTATGAAACTTTATCTTTTAGGTATCGAGGTTACTATGCATATATACGGTACTATATACGAATCACGAGTCTTATTCACGACAAATTGGTTTCTTCTCTACGACCAAATTATCGTTGATTTATGAATCTTACTCTTGAAATTAAAACCATGTTTTGATTATATTGTTTTTATATAACATTCTTATAACCCTAATGATGATATTTCTCTTTGACTTGAGTGTAAAGATGGGTAGATTAGTGGTATGATCGTGACCATAGGTTCTCTTTGGCCGATGGTGCAAAAAGTTGAATTGTTGGTGGTATGATCATGACCATTGAATTTACAATTGAATATTTTTAGCTTAAGTGCAAAGGTGAATTGATCAACATGGTTATAATTATTGTTATATAACTTCTGAGATGATTATGTATGAATATCTTAGCCTGTAGTGCAAAGATAAATTATTGATGAATATCTTTTGCTCGAAATGCAAAGATGACCTGTTGTTGAATATCTTTATCCTGTAGTGCAAAGATGAATTATTGATGAATATCTTTGGCTCGTAATGCAAAGATGACATGTTGTTGAATATCTTTAGCCTGTAGGGCAAAGATGAATTATTGATGAATATCTTTGGCTCGTACTGCAAAGATGACCTGTTAGCCTGTAGTGCAAAGATGAATTATTGATGAATATCTTTGGCTCGTACTGCAAAGATGACCTGTTGTTGAATATCTTTAGCCTGTAGTGCAAAGATGAATTATTGATGAATATCTTTGGCTCGTAATGCAAAGATGACTTTGTTGTTGAATATCTTTAGCTTTGTAGGGCAAAGATGAATTATTGATGAATATCTTTGGCTCGTAATGCAAAGATGACTGTTGTTGAATATCTTTGCTTTGTAGTGTAAAGATGGCTGTTGATGAATATCTTTGACCCGTGGTGCAAAGATGAATTTATTAGTATGATTATGAGCAGGAGGCGTGATTTGGTATAACCATGATATTTGATGTTTGAGTAAAAGGCGGTGATGAAAATTATCTTCGTCCTAGATGGGAAGAGGAATTTAGAATCACCATTATGATTATGAGTTTTTCATATGATTGTGGAAAGGCTGTTGATTGATGTTACGAGGGATAAAACATTGTTGGTGGACTTTTAACGTGAGAAGACAATAGACTTTATAGTCTATTTGACTCTTTTAATGGATTACTCGTTCGTTCAAGCTGCAACTATGGTTGAAAAGTTTTATCATCTACCGTATGTTCTAAATCTACGATTTATTCTTGATGAAGACTATTGATAATTTATTTATCTTTAGTCATAATATTCTTTCTTGAGCTAGTTGTGCTCACCCTTTTGTTTCACAATTCTTTTCGGGTAATAAAAGTGTAAATTTGGGTTGGCCGGAGATAACAAGGGAATAGAGCGGTGGTCTATAGTTGTTGAGGTTCTCCTAAAGAGTATGAAAATAATTTTATTGAGGGCTTTAGTGTGTTGTATTTTATACATCATTTAATAGTCATTTTGGTGAATTAAATAGGGTGAGGCGAACCTGACTTTGGAAGGGTGTTTTGTCACTATCATACAAGATGTCTAATGACATACAAACTCGTGTTATCATAAGACATGGTTGTGCTCATCCACTTCTTTGAGTATATTCTGAGCACTACCTATATGATCTTGGTGTTTGTTTGAAGTATAATTCTCAATTTGAGGCGAGTGGAGATAATGATAAATCAAGAGAAGACTCGCCATTGGGAAGAATATGATAGTAATCTTCTCGTTTTTCTTTGGGGTCTATTAGGTTGACCAAGGATAATTCTGTGGCCATATGATATCTACCATAACCTAAAAGCATGGCCTCCCGTATACGAAGGTTTCTTGAGCACTTCCCAAAGATTCTAATTTCTAAAAGCAGTTTTTTGACTGTACCTTTATGTAAGGTGTCATGGTGGCGTGTTATCCAAGTTGGTGTCGAGTTACATTTGGTATATATTGGTATCAAACTCACAACATATATGTTGTTGTTGTATTTTGCACGACAATTGTTGTAATAAAGTTGTAGTTATTTACGTACCATGTATTTAACGACTCAGAATAGGTTGGATGGAATGGACCTATTTTGGGGTTGTTACAAGGACTCCTTTTGAGTTTGTATAATCTCTAGTAGATAATATTTGTATTCAAACTCACAGTTTATGTTTTGTCGTATTGTACACGACAGTTGTATTAGTAAGTTGTATTTGAATTTTGTACCATGTATCTGGCGACCTAAGATGGGTGATGTATACCTAATTTTGGGGGCGTCACATTTTGTGTGACACAACAAACTGATAATGATTAACATATACTCACTACAAATAAATGGGACTTCAGCAATAACCGATTTTCGTTGTTAAATGTGCCAAATTTTGTTGCTAAAAGTTTTTGGCAACGACTTTACTGTCGTTGCGTCTTTCATTGCGCAATGAGCGTTGCTAATTGTTCCGCAACGAACGTATTTTTTTCGTTGTCAAAAGTAATACATTTTGCAATGAAATTTGGCTTTTGTACAAATACATCGATCCTTTAGCAACAAAATGTATTGTTGCAGAATAATTATAATTTCGTTGCTAAAAATCCCATTTCTTTGCAAAAGCTTGCTAATTGGCAACGAAATGAACTCTTTTTTTTGCAAAGACTGTGCATTTTCGTTGCAATTGACACCATTTTGCAAAGACATTTTTCATTGCAGTAAATTATGAAAATTGTTGCCTAAGCTTGCAACAATTTAGCAACAATTTTCTTTGCTGATTATATTATTTGGCAACGACATTATGCTGAATCAGCAATAAAAATGTTGTTGCTGGTTATTTTTCAATAGCAACGAAAGTCGTCGATTAGCAACGACATTATATATTACCATTTCTTTATATGTACAACGAAAGTTGATATGATTTGCAATGATAAAAAATGTTGCCTTTTAATTTAGTATTAGCTACAATATCCTCTCTGTTGTTATTAGGTTAATTTTTTGTTGCCAAATATTATATTTTTAATGTCATTAACAACAAAAATTTGTTGCTAAATGTATAAAAAATTGTTGCTATATTAAAACTTGTTCAATCCTTTGGTAACGAATTATATTATTGCCAAATCAAAATTTGACATTCTTTTTGTGTACCTGGCTGGCTCAATGTTCCCATAGCAAATAATGGCAAAAATATAAAAAACTAAAATATTATTAACTTAATAAAATCATCCACTACATAATCATTCATTATCTTTACAATTAACCATCTAAAGCTACCACAGTTCTTTAATCAAAGTATATATCTACATATATAGAGAGTACACTTCATAATTTCGTCCTTTGTCTTCCGTAAACGTAGCACAGAAATTTGATATCCAGTATTGTAAGGCAGGTCGTAGAAGTAGTCTTCCTACACATATTTAAAAATAATAGCAAGTCAGGAAAATGAATTCCAACAAGTTATTTCTGGACATGAACAAAAGGGTAAAGGATACAGTGAAGTTTTACGAAAACGATAAAAGTTTTATTTTATAAGTTCACCGACATATAATAGTTATCCAATTGTTTTAATTCCTTCATACCTGAGGATCTGATCGAAGAATTGTCTGCATTAAAAACAAATAATCATGTGTGTATCCAACCTGTGTCAAGAAATAAATGATTGTACACTCTTTAGAATTGTAATAGCAATTAAAATTAAATCTGTAGAGGATTCAAATAAACAATATATATACCAGAATTATATTATTGGAAAATATTAGGACATACTGCACTAAATTTGTCACTAACCTGCTTGGAGTATATAAGAATTTTGTCAAATTCCCTTCGCTCAGCAAAAGCTGCAACAACTTTTGGAGTTTCTCTTGCTTTAATATAAAATTTTAAAGCAAAGATCATTGTACATAGTCTACTAGGAAACACTTTAATGATGTCAGAAAGGTGCAAAAACAATTACTTAGCCGGCATGTTTAAAAAACATTTATGGGACGCATTTTGGGGTGTATTACAAGGCGAACAATGCAGCAAAAGTGCATAAAATACAATTACTGGGGCAGGAGGCTTGCAAGGCGTCCATTTTTGCTCTCAGGGCATTGCCTCCTTTTTTTAATTTTAAAAACACAGAAACAAACACAAAGGAAGGGGAGTTGGAGAAGAGAAACCTTAAAATTATACTTTTGACCACATAAATATAGAAACTTGTGTAATTCCCAACAAATATTTAAATAACAATATTGTTTTTTATTTTTACTAAAATTACATATTAGGTATAATAAATTTTGAATACCAGAAAAATTAATGCCCCTAGTTAGGACTCGCCTTGTGGGAGACAGAACACCTCGCCCTATGCATATCATATCAATATATCAAACCTTACCTTCACTAGGTCCCCAAGTTCCTCGCTACATTCCAACTTGTCCTCAACCAACCAATTCTCTAACAGATTCTTCTTGTTTTGGTTCACGACAAGATAAGTTTTCAGTCATACTCTCAAGCTGTCTCGCTCTGAGGATTGGCACAGGCTAAAAACAAACCAGATAGGAGATAACTTAACTACTGTTAATGTTCATAAGATAATCATCACTATTAAAAATATTTGAAAGCACAAAAAAAATGGTGTATTAATATTATAGCTACTAGGAACACAGATCTAGCAGAGTAAAGACATAAAAAAGGAAAAAAGTATGCTTCAACAAGAATAAGTCTAGATCTCAGATATATGGAAGTCGAAAAACAGGATTTCATACATTTAAAGTGATATTATTAAATTATTCCAATCAGGAATAAAAATAACTAGGTTTACTAGTAATTGTTCAAAATTAGCTTCCTAATTTCCCATCTGACTTTTGAATGTATTCTGCAAAGATAATATAATAATTTCAAAAGTATGATTTGTAGTTATACAAACAAGCAAATTTACTTGACTAGTTTTAGTTAGATAAACTGTGATCCAATTGAGAAAAAATGATAACATCAAGTTGGATGGGCAAAAATAGCAAACCTACATAACTGAGAAATAATATATATGCTCTGATCATAAGAAAAGAAAAACATTAAAGGGTGATAAACGAACACACTTTAGGCACATGACTAGTTGGATTGGATTGGATTGGTTTAGAAATTTAATACTGCCCATCAAACGTTTTCAACTGGAGTCCCCATGAATTTCTAAACAATATGTAGATCTTAAAACAGTCTAACCTTTAGTAACTTTGCCTTCTCTAGTTGCACTAAATTAATTTAGACAAATTGTTAATACTTATTAAGCAAATAAGACATGCCCATTAACACATAGAAACACAGAAACAAACTAAAACCATTACCGATCTACAAAGTTAGGAAACCATAAAGAAACTAAAATCATACAAAATCCAACTTAGTTCAAGCTCAAAAGTAATACTATCAATCATAAAAAAAGAACAGAATCAATATAGTCATAACAAATTAACCAATTCAATTCAAACTTATTAGAAAATAAAACCTTGAACTAGCCAATTCAATTCAAATATAAAGAGCAATATCATCTAATCATTAAAAAAATATAATTCAAGTAATAAAACACCATGATTTCAGTAGATGACACATGCCCATTAACAAATACTCCCTCAGTTCCAAACAAAGAGTCTCATTTGATTTGTTTAGAATCCTAAAACTAAAAGTGGATTTATTTTATTTCAACCCATACAATTGCGAATGTTATAAACTACTATTTATACAAGTTGTACAAATTTTGTTAATTTTAAAACTTAATTTAAATTTTGTGATTTCTGGAATTGACACAAAAAATAAATAAATAATGGCACTCAAAATTGGGAGTAAATAAAATTTGAGAGTTCTAAGCCTATGACTTACCCAAAAGTCTTCATCTTGCTAATGGTAGGGAGGCGCTGCTAAGAGGAGGCGTCGTTGAGAGGGAAGACAATTGAAGGAGATAGGGTGCTATTTTGTAGATATTAGCCATCTTTTTTGTCATTCTCTTTACTTGCTCTGCTTTCTCTTTCTCAATTTCGTCATGTTGATATTGATTTTATTTGTTCAAATCATATTAGCATTGTATTATTTTTCTAATCAGGATTTACATCAAAAGTTGAATTTCAAATGTACCAAAAATTGCTTACCTCAATCTGCCTGAGATGAACTTCTGCTGATGCTTTTTTAGTGTTCTCCCTTGCTCCAATGGCTGACAACTTATATGCCCTGCATATAAATTATAGTAGAAATAATGAATTAAATTATTAAATCAAGAAAAAAATTTGATTTGTCTAACAAAAATAGTAAAATCGGAGAATTAGTTTTTTTCTCTCTCTTTGATTTATACTTGTTCCCTGCTTTTGTTTTTTCACTTTCTTCCCATGCCTTAATCAAAGCCAATCTCTTCTCTGTTTTGACCGGTGTTGAGTGCAACAGCTGAAGGGCAGCAGACACATAGCATAATAATGAGAAATTCAGAACACAAATGATTAGTATTTCTTGAAATTTATATATGCCATGTAAAAGAAAACCATTGGCCCCTCAAGAAACACTTTTTACCTTTGTCATTTGAATTTTCTCCATTTTTTCAATACCATCCTATGCAACCCTTGTCACAAACCCAAAACTAAAATTTTAAATAAAATAGGAGTATTATAATTTATATATGTTTCTCTAACATAAGTATGAGAAAAGGAAGAATGAAAGGATAAAAAAGAGATTACTTTCAGCAACTGGAGGGGGCTTAGAGGAAGAAGGTGTTAATTCTGATTCAGCTTTATAAAAAAAAATAAGCCAGAAGCAATCGATTAAGGCAAATCATAAGGAAATCAGTACAATTAGTTAATAAATACTAGTCCAAAATGAAATGAACCCTAACTTGGTTTAAGTATATAACATTTTGTAGGAAATTTCAAAATCTTGTGAACCCTAACTAACAAATTTGCAATTATATAAGGAAATTAAATCATGGCCTTTATTCGTTATTATCAAGAGATATAGTTCACCTGCGAAGTTAGGGCATCAAGACAGAGAGAGAGATGGCGTTCGAATCTGATTGAAGTTGAATCGCTAAACACCGACTAATTGTGAGTCGATTAACAGAGGTTTTAGCTAAGATGAAGAGTAAGGATGGGAAAGAGTGGTTATAAATTTCTTAATTGAAAATAGTGAATAATATATTTGTTATGTAACTCAGTAAATGATTTGCATAAAATGTGTTAAATAAATAATTCAGTTCAAATATAATATATGTAATTATTATAAATAAAGAAAGAGTTTTGTATATCATGAGAAATGGAAGTAATTATTATAAAGAAACAAAGAGTTGTGTATATCCGAATTTAGGTAAATACAAAGAAAGGCTAAATAAGTGAGTGTGAGTCATTGAGCTAAGCAAGTAGGAGGTGGCTGAATTAGTGGATGACTAAGCCTTGCATAAGCTTGAGCTGTCAAAAGATTAAGGAGTCAGGAGGCCATTATATCATATAAATTTATCTTTAAAATTTATAAACAAATATTTATTTAAAAATTTATAAATATTTCATCTAAAATTTATATAATTTAGATATGAATATTTGTTTACATATATATATTTTTATATAAAAATATTCATAGTTACTTTATATATATTTAGTTTAATGTTGAGATTTGTTTAGTATTCCCTCTGTCCCAGGATAAAAGTCATTGTTACTATTTTGGATAGTCCCATGTTAAATTTTTATTTCCTTTAATAACCAAACTTTTACACAATTTTTCCTATTATACTCTCAACATTAAATATCTTATATTTTCTTTATTCTAATTCTCTTTCCATATTTAATAAGTATAATAAGTCACTATCTCACCTACATTGGAAATGATTAATAAAATATTATTATGGGCAATTTTGCCATTTCATTTCTCTTCTTAATAAACGAGAAAAGTCCACCAGGATTTTTATCTTGGGATGGAGGGAGTATTTTTTTTAGTTTAATAAGAAATTTTGAATAGAATATATATATATATATATATATATATATATATATATATGTATGTGTGTGTGTGTGTGGATGACGTAGCAAATATTGAACTTTATCCCAAAAAATATGTTAATGCACATATTCGATCCCAAGACCTCCAGTTTGGAATATTGATCCAATAACCACCAGAGTACCTGGGCCTAGTTGCTATTATTTTGCAATGATTATTATTATTATTAATATTATTATTATTACTATTATTATTATTATTGTTATTATTATTATTATTATTATCTTAATTTAAGGCAACATTTTAATAGTCGTTGCAAAAAGTTGTATAAAATATGCAACGAAAATAAAAATTGTTGCAAATGAATGTGGTCCATATTAGGCAATGAAATATAGCAACAAAAAATTTTTCGTTGCCCACGATGACGAGAAATCAAGTAGTTAGAAATTTTGCAACGAATTTCTAACGAATTTTGTTTCCAAATTTTGCAACTACTTATGAATTTCGTTGTAAAAAGTAAAACCCTGACACAATCTGCAACGAAGGACAAGTTTCATTGCTAAACATACACTTTTAGCAACGACTTATAAAAGTCGGTGCCTGAAAAATCGTTGCTAAAACTCCATTTTTAGTAATAAAAAAACTTTCGTTGCCCACAATGACGGGAAAGCAAGTGACCGAAAATTTTGCAACGAATTTCTAACAAAAAAATTTCCCGCTAATGAATTAGCAACGAAATTTTGCAACGACTTATGAATTTCGTTACAAAAAGTGAAAGCCTAACACAATCTGCAACGAATGACAAATTTTGTTGTTAAACATATACTTTTAGCAACGACTTATAAAGTCGTTGCCCAAAAAATCGTTGCTAAAGGCCCATTTTTTTTGTAGTGACTATCGTTTTATCATGCTAGAAGGTGTCGTTCGATATTCTAAATATCTTTGAATGTTTAGGACTTAATATAATTTCTTTGAGGGGTTTGTTATTATTTGTCTCAATCTTATTTAGCACACACACACACACACACACACACACACACATATATATATATATATATATATATATATATATATATAGAGGCCAGATCAGGTTCGGACTCCCGGACTGGACCAAAATCCGGACCTTTTTTTTTTTTGCTTTTTTTTTTAAAACAAAAAAAAATTATGGAATTGAAATTTTTTCATAATACAGTGTTTTGGGTGTGATTTGGGTACGTATAACAAAACATGTATGTACAGTCTATGCAGACTGTAGCACCATTTTTTGGTATAGGTATCCAAAACACGCCCAAAACATTGTATTATGGAAAAATTTCAGTTTCATAAAATATTAAATATTTTTTTAGTTGTTTAAAAAAAAAGCAAAAAAAAAAAGAGGTCCGTTTTTGATCAGGTCCGGACTTCTGGACCTGATCCATTCTATATATATATATATATATATATATATATATATATATAGTATAAGCATGCACATATAAAATACTATATTTTACTCGGATTGATTATGCACTTTTATTCTAGTTTGGTTCTCTAGAGCAACCAAGTGAACCAAAATGTCAAACCTAGGGTGCAATAATAAAATTTAAACATTACTATTACATTTAAACCTAGGCTCCATTATAAGTGAGTCTTCAAGCGCTCCTTGCTCATTTGTCTTCAATTCTTTAAAATACATTCTAACTACTCCTATTACAAAATTATTTACAATAAATAGAAACTTTGATCAGCAGTCAAGGGAAAGTACATAGAAGGAAGATAGAAATTACATCAAGAAAAACTAGAGAAGACGAGGTACGCAGACCCTATTTATAAAACACTTTCTTTCAAGCATTTACTTAAAATAAAATTCAATCTCATTAGTCAAAAATTCATAATCGATCCCATTTATTAACATACATATCAACATATGCATCAATAAATAACATTCATCTCATGAATAATAAAACCATTCCATATATGAATCGATGTCATTTAATGAGCAATTAAAAGTTTACTAGAAATCTAGATTTGAAACAAAATAAACTCCTTTATTTTAATTAAAATTTAAATCATAATAAACTTGTAAGACCCCAAATTTTATGAAATAAAAGTATTCAATTTTTCTATTCAGTAAATGGTTAAATTGATAAAAGTTAAAGTTAAGGGTGATATATGAATTTTTTTTTCAAAATACGCAAGTGGTTATAAAGTATTCATTATTGTCGGGGAATATTCGTTTGGTCGTGGAATATTCTTTACGCCGGAGAATATTAAATTTGACAAGCAGCGACTATTTGTGGGCCCCATAACGGATAAGCATCGGAAGAAGAAAGCGACAAAATTGAATAACTTGGCGTAGTTATTACAATTAACTTTGTTGGAATACCCGATGGTTAAAATACGATGTCTGGCGTGGTTGCCGCGATAGCACGGTATTGCATGATTGATGAATTATTGATCCTTACGTAAGAAGGCACTCTTGAATAATTGTTATAGTAGTTATTGTTCAATATTTTATTTTATTGATTGATAATTCTTTGCGTTGATATTTTATATTATTGTTGTTTCAATAATTGTCAACGCACTGATATTTCCCATTATCGGATCAATAATTCATATTATTTGAATAATATTATTAGATAGAATTATTGGCAATGCCTAGAAAAATTACATCGAGGAGAGGTTTGGTCACCTAATTTGGCGCCATGAAGGAGAAATCCTTATCTGGAAAGCCCCTCTTTCTGAGGAAACTTTGGTTGTCATAATTGTGTTTCTGTAATATTATTTGTGAATAATTAATTATTGATTTATATGATAAGAAAATATTTATTTGATGTGGATATAAATGATGTGTTTATTTATGTGGTTATAAATGAAGGAGTTAATGTTGAGGTGTTTCATCAGTATTTTGTCGGATTGGAGGTATTAAAAGATCAAATCGGTGTTATTACAGCTTTATTGTGTGAGTTATAATATTTAATCCGACCGTTGGATCGTTGTAATTTTTGGATATGTTATACATATATAAGTTGAGTATATGTCCACAAATTTTGGAACGTTAAAAATGAGCGTATAATTTGTTATGAATTTTAAGAGGTGACTGATTCGAAAATTAGGTTATAAATGATTTTGGTGGAAAATTCTAGAATTGAGTGGGCCCCACTTGTGGTTGGTGAAGAAATGTACTGAATTTTATTTCAAATATGGTGGGTGGGAATAGTAGCAGGTAAAGCCATCGGGTTGCAGGTCAAGTCTGCTAAAATTTTCCTATAAATAGAGGGCTAAGTTAGAATTAAAAATCACACCAGAAACATAAGCTTTCTCTCTTTCTCTCTCTAGATTATTGAGTGTATTTTATGAGTATTTAGATACTTGGTGAGTTGATATTCATCGGTGCAAGTTTCCTTGACATCATATCAGATATCCAAATGGAAGTCTTTGCTCTTTTGAGGTAAGGGATAGTAAGGGATTTTAAGGGTTATTATGTTATTCAGTTCGTACTTCTTCTGACCTTCAGAAAATTCTGGAAAAATTTGAAATGATATGTTGATGAGTTTTATTGATTGTGTCCAAAATGGTGATTTTGGATGTATAGATTAAGAGTTATGAATTTTATGAGAAAAGACTATTTTAAAAGTAACAGCTTATAATTCCTTGTGGTTAACTCCAAAATTGATGAAATTTTTATTGGGAGTACATCTATATAATATCAGTGTACTCTGTGAATTTCAAATTTTGGATAAAATTACAATTTATGATAAATGTCTAAATATTCAGCGGTTTTGGCCATATGAAAATAGTAAATGAATTTTAAAATTCTAAGAAAATATATGTTCAATATGGGACTATATTCGCTAAATCCCAGAAAAGAAATATTTTTGGAACTGATTTGGTATTTTTCACAAAAATAGACTAGTTATGAATAAATGAGTTAAATATGTTATGTGAAGGAAGAAAATTGGAAAATATGATTTTATAGCTTGAGAATCATATATGTGGTATATGAAGATTTTTGATAAGGGTTTTAGTTATTGGTGATGAAATCTTATAAGTTTGGCATTTTATGATGATTAAATGCATTATTTAGTAAAGTGTAAACAATTAAAATAAATTGTTTATAAGTTTAAGAAATGTTATTCTTTCAATATCATTATCTAGAAATATTAGTATAGATTTTATTGTAGAATTTTTACCTTTTTTGTGTCGGGGTTACTATTCATGAGTTACTATTCACGAGTTACTATTCACGAGTTCTTATTCACTACAAAATTAGTTTCTTTTCTAACCAAATTATAGTTGATTTATGAATATTACTCTGGAGATTAAAACTATATATTGATTATATTGATTTTATTATCATATATAACATTTTTATAACCCTGATGTTGAAATTCTCTTTCACTAGAGTGTAAAGATGAGTAAATTATTGGTATGATCATGGTAGGGTTCTCTTTGGCGATAGTAAAAAGTTGAATTGTATTTGGTATGATCATGACCATTGAATTTATAATTGAATATTTTTAGCTTAAGTGCAAAGGTGAATTGATCAACATGGTTATAATTATTGTTTATATAAATTACGAAGTGATTATATATTTCTTTGAAATATTAATATATTTGGCGCTGTAGTCTGAATATGAGCTGTTGAGAATATCTTTGGCTGTAGTGCAAAGATGAGCGGTTAATGAATATCTTTGGCCGTAGTGCAAAGATTGACTGTTGTTGAATATCTTTGGCGATTAGTGCGAAGATGAGCGTGGATGAATATCTTTGGTAGTAGTGCGAAGATGAATTTATTAGTATGATTATGAATAGGGCTGTGATTTGGTATAACCATGATCTTTGATGTTTCAGTAAAGACATGTGATAAAATTATATTCGATCACAGGTACGAAGAGGAATTTAGAATTACAATTATGATTATGAGATATTCATATAATTGTGGAAAGGAAGGCTGTTGATTGATGTTACGAGGATAAAACATTGTTGGTGGACTTTTAACATGAAGAAGATAATAGGCTGTATTATCTATTTGACTCTTCTAATGGATTGCTCATTCACGCAACTATGGTTGAAATTTTATCATCTAACATATGTTCTAAATCTCGATTTGTTATTGATGAAGGCTATTGATAATTTAATTATCTTTAGTCATGATATTCTTTCTTGAAGCTAGTTGTGCTCACCCTTTTGCTTCACAATTCCTTTCGTGTAATAAAAGTGTATTTGGGTCGATTAGGGGGGGTAACAAAGGAATAGAGCGGTGGTCTCTAGGTGTGGAGTTCTCCCTAAATAGTATAAACAAGTGTGTTGTATACATCTTTTAGTAGTTATATTTGGTGAATCATATAGGGATAAAGCGAACCCAATGTTGGAAAGGTGTTTTGCCACTATCATACAAGATGTCTAATGACATACAACCTCGTGTCATCATAAGATGAGGTTGTGCTCATTCACTTCTTTGAGTATATTTCTGAGCACTACCTATATAATCTTGGTGTTTGTTTGAAGTATAATTCTCGATTTGAGGCAGTGAAGATAATGATAAGTCGAAGAGACTCACCATTGGGAAGAATATGATAGTAATCTTCTCGTTTTTTTGGGGTCTATTGGATCAACCGAGGATAATTCGTGACCATATGATATCTATCATAACCTAGAAGCATGGCCTCCCATGTATACGAAGGTTTCATGAGCACTTCCTAAAGATTCTAATTTCTAAAACAGTTTTTGACTATACCTTTATGTAAGGTGTCATTGTGAGGTGCTGTCTATAGTTGGGACATGAGTCACAGTTGGTATATATTTGTATCCAAACTCACAGCATATGTGTTGTTGTATTTTGCACGACAATTATTGTAATAAAGTTGTTGTTGTTTTCTGTACCATGTATTTGGCGACTCAGAATGGGTTGGATGGATTGGACCTATTTTGGGGTTGTCACAAAACTTCTTTATTTTATTTTATCCAATTTTTAATAAAAATAAACTCCTTTATTTTTAATCAAATTTCAAATCAAAATAAACTCTTTTATTTTAATTAACAAGGAATCGAATTTCAAGTTCAAAATAAACTCCTTTTATTTTAACTTAAAAATGTTGGAAAAATAAAATATGTTGAATCATATTCCTTATCAAAATAACCATCTTTATTTTTCCAGGAAACATGAAATCCTATTTCTTATGTGAATAAACTCCTTTATTCTAGGAAACATGAAGTTCTATTCCATATGTGGATAAAATCATTTATTCTTATTAATGTGAAATCCAATTCCAAGTTAAAATAAAAAACTTTCTATTTTAATCGCATTCCAATTCAAAATAAACCTTTTATCTTAATTGAAATAATTAAAATAAAAAAAATTTCATAATCTGCAGACCAGCACGGCTGCGCTCCAAAATGAACTGGAGCCAGCGCAGCCGCGCTGCAACCCCAGAAATATTTTTTGGGTTTGGGCATGGCCGCGTTGCATAGCAGGTTCAAAAAAAAATTTTATGCCCAGAAAATCTGATCCTACCATACATATATGGAATCATTAAGATCGATAAATATAACAAAGTTAGGCTCTGATACCACTATTAGGTTTGTATATAGCGCGATCATGCAATCATATTACATAAAAGTAGTGGAAGTACGATGAAACAGAATTTAAAATTTTCATAAAAACCATCACCATGATCATACATTGTGCTTAATTACCAATCAATAGAAAAAGAAAAGGAGATCAGATCCATAACCTTGTAGAAAATATCTTCCTCAAGTACGAGTTCAACTCCAATTTTTTTCACGTTCTCTTGATTACATCGAGTTGGATTCCTTCCTTTGATCAACGTTATCCACCCAAATGTTTGGCCTCTAGAGGTGATCCACCGAGGAAGAACAAGTATTCAAGAAGATGAGTTTTTGACAAAACTTTGATTCTATCTCTATAGAATTATATGTACTCTTCCAACTCCTGGAATTGTCAACAACCCCAAATTAAAATAAGACTCCTCTTATTTATAGATGTAAGCAACACTCCTAAACAATTTAAGTATAAGGTTTTATTTTAATTAATTAAACTTCTTTAATTAATTATACTCCCAATCCAATTAGAAATATATGAGAGTACTTTTATTAATTAATTTATAAACTCCTTTAGGAATTAAACTAATAATAATAATAATAATAATAATAATAATAATAATAATAATAATAATAATAATAATAATAAGGCTCCTCTTATATTAATTTATATTTAATATTTCTAAAATATTAAATAATAAATATTAAGCTATTTAGTTTATTCTATCACTATAGATTAAATTAAATACACTTAACTAATTATTACAACTATGACATTTACTTCTTCAATAAATATTTTTCTTTTATGGTGTGACCCATTAGGTTCTTCATATTAATCCGGTTATGAATAAATCAAATAAAACAATTCTAATTGTCGATGCCTGAAAAATTTTCATCTCCCTTTTCCTATGTGTTTCTTACCCATTATGTTTTTACGTGATTTGATTTGATTTGATCTGAAGGGTGAGGTTTTCAGGAAAAAGGCCGACATATAATGTCGGCTATTTGAAAAGATTTAGTTTTAATGGTCCGAATTAGACAGTGTCGCCAGTTTGTATGAATTAAATGGTTGTACCAACTCAACCGAGTTTTGAAAGATTTTGCAATATGACCCAATATTGGACTTTGTTTAATTGGTCTTGGAAACATAGATTCATATAATTTTGGGGCTTGATTAAGCAGGGGGAAGGTGTTAGGCACCCCTCGACTTCAATTTTTTTTTATATTCTGCTTATTCTGATTTTATTTTCGAGATACGAAGCATCTTCGACAAAATAATATATATATATATATATATATATATTATGACAACCTAGAAAAATTGGATTGTCCAGAAATTATGTTTAAAAAATTAGTTATTAATAAAATAAATTTTTATTAATACTATTTTATGTTATGTGTTTATTAATCGTTCTAGAACCTAGAATGATTATAAGTCGGGAGGATTCTGGCTACGAGCTAGACTGAACGAGTAAGAATTTTTAAGACAAAAATAGAAATTTTTTGGGGAAAAAGACGAAATAGACACTATTCACCCAACGAAACCCTAAGGGTTAGGGTTTGAATAACCTAAGCCTTTCCGAGAGTTCGATATGTTGAAATGACATTACATCGAAAGATTTAACGATAATATATCGTGAAAAGTTAAGTAAGCCGATAAATTTTTTTTCTCAAAATACGTGCAGAAATCGGACGAAATAAAAACAACGCAAAGTACTTCTATGTACTTTTCATTTGTTTAGCTACGTTTGGGGAAAACGTGAAGGAAAATGCTTAACGCCAAAAAGTGTTTTTCACTTTTTCAGAAATCCGAAGAATACGTAAAAGTTAATCGGTAAAAGAAAGACGAAATATCCAAAAAATATTTGGATTCCGAGGATATCAGTTTTTGAACTGTCGGACGAATTCCACAAGACGGAAGCATGAAGCTTCTAAGGAAAGCTTCGTGAATAGTAAGGAGGTGGAGTACGGACTAAGTAAACTTAAAGGCTAAGTAAACTTCAGGGTTAAGTAAACTTAAAGGCTAAGTAAACTTAAGGGCTAAGTAAACTTAAGGACTAAGTAAATTGGAGGCCAAGTAAACTTAGAGCTTAAGTAATGAATAGTAAGGAGGTTTGAGGGCGAAATGACTATTTTCCCCCTAACCTTGGTTTTCTATAAATAGGAAGCTCATTTCATTGTTTTGGGATTTTGAAAATCCTACACTTTGAGAGAGAGAGAGAGAGAGAGAGAGAGAGTTCGGATGGGTGAAAAAAGAGGAAGAGGAAGAGGAAAAGCTTGCCTGAGTGCACACTTTGTCCAATGGAGGAAGATTAAAGAAGAAAGGTAATTCGAAACCTAGCTTTTAATAAATTTTCTTTAAGTTTTGTATTTTAAAAACATAACTTAATGAAGATATGAAGTAAATAAGGTTAGAGATGATTTCATATGGTTGAAATCATGAGAAAAGAAGAAATAAGAAATTTGAAGTTAGTAAATATATTTCGTAAGAAAGTGTAAGATTCGTAATGAATTAGAACGATCCGAGTGGATTATATGAAGGAGTAGGTGAAATAAGTAAGCAATGATGTTCAATAACATCAAATTCCAAGAAAAGTGAAATCGTAATCAAAATATCGATAAAAAATGAAGAACGAACGAAGAACACGCGAAGAACACGAAGAACACGCGAAGAACATGAAGAATGTTGTTGATGACAAATGTAAAACCATTTTAGTGTAATTGTTGTTGATGGACAAGTTTAAAACCATCGCGTATAAGTTAGTTGCTTATTGCTTGGTTAGGAACAGTAGAAACGTTCATGAAGAACGAATTAAACTTAGCTATAACGAAGTTATGACGAAAATTTCGTACAAGACGAACAAGAATTAGAAAGTTATTAAATGAACCCGAACGTGTAGGGTTTCATAAAAAAGTAAGAGGATGTAGAAAACGTGAGTCGTGGACTCAAGAACAAATGAGTTCCGAATTCGGATGACCGAATTACAGACGAACGAACGAAGAACGTTAAAAACATAAAATGAACGAAGGACAAAGATTAAGCCAATCGAATGGCACGTTAACGGATTCAGAATGAAGTTCTGTTTAAGGGGTATTGAGGTACGAAAGATAAGAAAGAGAATGGCTTTGGAACGACCTCGTTCCAAGTTATAACGAAGGAGTTATGAGATCGTAAAGGACCGTAGCGCCAGCTGAGCCTTGGAGAGACGGCGCCGCAGCGCGAGCTTGGCCATCAGCTACTAGCGATTGGCGCCGCAACGCGAGAGTTAATGAAGGACTCAGTGCCACATCTCCAAACTAAAGAAGAAGATGACGTAGGGTGGTGCCGCAGCGCGAGAGATAGAGAAAGGAGTCGCGACGCAGCACCGGTGCAAGGCAATGCCCATAAATGAGATTTTTATTGCTCAATTACTAGGGGATGTGAAAGAAAGGAATATGAACATGTAATTCACTTAAATAATACTTAAGCAAGCGAATTAAACCTTTAGTAAATGTTGAACGGAAAGATTGAATGGGATTAAAAGACAGAGAAGTTAAGCGATAGATTACGTAACCGATATCCGGGGACCATAGTCGTGATAAACGAACGCAGGGGATTACTATGATTGTGATTCCTTAGATGTTGAGTGACGAGAGTAATGAATAATATTTCGATGTTATGTCATGGTGATGAGAAATAGGTGTAAAGCGTATAGACGCTGTGAATGCAACGTTGTTGCGATGAACGAGCGGTCTTAGCATACAACGACCAGTATGGATTCGACATTAAGACAGAATAATGAACATGGGGTTCATGGGATTGATAACGAATGAAATCGATTAAAACCTTGAGTAAAGGTTGAATGAGAGATTAAGAGACGAGTAACGTGAACACGGATTACGTAAATGATCCTCGTGAGTCGTATTCGTGTCGGACGAACGTTCTAAGTGTACAATGATTGTATGACTTAAACATTGATGAAGGTAGTAAGTAAGATATGATTTATCGAGAAAACCATAGCGAACGGTAATAAGTGTAATGAAAGCTGAATATGAGTCGGATAGAGAATGTTAGAATGAAATATAAGCGTTAAACACTTTAACCGACGTGAGGGTAGAGTGTAAGCGAATATTAAACGAACAGAACCTACACCCCGTGTATGATTTGATTGTAAGGTAATAAAGACCAATGATTAAACTTGTGAACGTTGAAGAAGCTGAATTAAAGACAAGTACGTAT
Organism: Panax quinquefolius; assembly: GCA_020205615.1. Taxonomy (NCBI): domain Eukaryota; kingdom Viridiplantae; phylum Streptophyta; class Magnoliopsida; order Apiales; family Araliaceae; genus Panax; species Panax quinquefolius. Next base: position 48,146 of record JAINUW010000788.1, read on the forward strand.
AACGTAAAGAAGCCGAGTTAATTTTTGTAACTTGGAAGACGTTTCGAGTCAAATGAACCGGAAGTTATAAAATAAGAATAAGCTAACGTAAAATGCTTAACGCTATAAATGCGTAGAATGAACATGGAATGATCGTTCTGAGTATACAAAAGACTGTATGACTTAGACGATAAAGAATGAATCCTGAGGTATGGCATATAGTTGCAAAAAAGCCATTGGGAATAAGAAGTTGGCTTAACGAACGTTAAAGTTTAATAGTTCGAATAAGTTAAGACAAGTTTAGGTTGTGGTACAATCGTAACCTTTGATGGTTGACATATGGGAGCTGGGCTAAACAATTCCTTCAGAGAGCGAAGGTATATACGAAACTGGCAACCGATTTCACTCGTTGTTATGGGCAATGTAGATGAGATGGGAACTTGTTTGTTGGTTGTTTGTGGGAAACCACTCAGAGTACCATATGGACTACTAGCAGAGACGCGATGTGTACTGAGTTCTAGAAAGCTTATAAGAAGAAGATAAGAATGTAAATCATCAAAGATAATGATCGTATGAGTAAGACATCTTCGTATGTCATGAAGCCGTAAATCGGTAGTAAAGGAAGTTAGTCGCGTAAACTTAAATTCCAAGAACGCAAACCTTAAGAAGTAAAGTTAAGTAAACCAATGCGTAAGTCAAGTATATGACTAATTGGTGTATGTGTTATTTCCTTATATGTTATATAAGACTTGAAATGAGTAGTTCAGCGTAAACTATAAGCTGTAGCTGTGTGTAAGGCAAGTTTCCTAACTTCATTCATATTATATGCATGCTAGTTTCTTAAACTTCTCAGATGTTGAACTTGAGAAGTCTTGTCTATGTGTCTATGTGCGATGTATGTACAAAGTGGTAGTAAGTATGAGGCCTTGTGCAACAATTTTAACACTTTGGTGTTTCTATGAGATGAAATGTTTTGTGATTGAGATGTTCAATACAAGTATGTTCTGTTTATACATGAACCGTTATTATTAAGTCTGTGCTAATGATTCAAGCCAGATAGAATGTGTATGCAAAGGGTAGAAGAATGAAAGAATTTTAAAGTGCATGTGAATGATGTTTTAAGATGATAGGAATCGAGACTATTCCTATTATTCAAGTTGCTTCATAACCTTTGTTCGGTTATCGAAGTTCTGAAGAATGTTTAAACTCTTGAAGTTGTTTGATCAACTATTATGACTTGCTAGGCAATTGAATGCTCATACTTGCTTTAAATGAAAAACATTTTCAGCGCACGATGTTAGAATGAACTTAAGGATCCCGTAAAGATCAAGCTGATCGGTATCCGGATGAAGTGCCATTCAGTATGTGAATGTGCGTGAAGAGCAAGCCAAGACTTTTAATGTAGAATAGTTTAATTGAACTATAGATTAGTTTAGTGAACTGATATGTGTCCTTAGTGGTGGATAAAAGTCACTCTTGTACAATGCAAAGAATAATGTAATTATCATTATTTGTAATGAAAGAGGTTATAAGGTTTCCAAAACCTAGGATTTGAGAATATATGTTGTTATATTTAACTATATATTGACATATGTTTAGTAAGAAGTGGGACTGTGACGCACGGAATCCGGGTGTGAGAATAGACCGGATTTTAGGGCGTTACAATATGGTATCAAAGCTGATAGGTTATAACTCTTAGGTATGAGTTCCTAAGACTATAATCGTAGAGAGCACGATAAGAAGGTCATCACGTGATCATAGTAAATCGTAGTAACAGATAAGCTATTAAACGATGAATGATTTATAGCTATTGTTATGAATGAATGGTACTACAAAGTAGTACAGTAAGAAGAACTCAAATTGAGTTGTGAAGGATAACATACGAATTAAAGAAAATTCGTATTAAGTAAAGAGAAATTTAAAAGTTGTAAAATTTTAATTGAGGACTCATGTGATAGCTATGTTGTATGAACCTTTGTTATGGGCAGAGGTTTATTCTTGGTGTAACAACTGTTTATCTTATTACAGTGATGATCATTGGAATTGGTCGCGCTATTAAGATGTATATGACGAGAAGGTGAATCTTTTCTCATGTATATACTTGATAGGTAGAGAATGATAAGGTAGGTGCGAGTTCTTGAAACCCATACTTATGGTCAGTTCGTGACTCATAATAATATGGTATGTTTTCGAACGTCTCAGTGAATGGACGCCTATGGTCTGTCTAGATAGTTCTTAAACTCATATTATTGTTTAAAGTTCCTGAACTCATAATGTGTGGTAAGTTGATGGACTGTACTCAGGTATAGGAAGGTTTAGACTGAAAGTGAGTATTTTTCAGTAGACTTAGCATTAAAAGTGCTAGAGAAGATTAAGTATTGTCGCATTAAGACAATGAAGGAAGATGGAGAATAGGATATTCCAAATCATCTAGCTATGCTCGATTTCGAAGTTTATTGAAATCGTGCTTATGTGTACATTTCAAAAAGGAAAGAATTGGTGCAACTTTTGGAACCAATGGATTTTAAAAGAGCTTTTCTTGGTATATCTAAGCTAATTATTTCGGCTAGACAGAAGTTGATTTGAAATATCAAAAGGATTTGTATATCATCAATGCATTTTATACAAAGATGGTAAAAGGATGGAGTTATTAATGCAATTGAACCTAGTGTTGGATGTGCTCTTAGGATCAATAACCCGCTATGGTATGATGTATAATGATGAAGTCATAAACTGACGAAGTCCTCAACGTACTGTGGAAAGTACGGTATCGTGACGTCAGAAAACGTTTTGATTTATTGTAAAAGAATTTAAAGAAGTAGTCGATGTCAATTGAGTTGACTAGACGAATGATTCAAGTTGATATCCAATTTGTTGGTATGGTCTAAGCTATTTGATTCAGCTAGACAAATGGTATGTCGTGTTTAAAAGAAAATCGAGCTTTCTTTGAAGAAGTTGTGCCAAACCAAATAGTTTTAGTCCAAAATCTAATGATTAAGTCTGAGGTGAACATACCCCGAAATGGGGATATATGATGGGTTGATCACCTACATATGGAAGAGGTAGTTTACTTTCTTTGTGATTATAAACTGACCATTAAAGAAGGGTTTATGGCGAAATGCTGTTTAACCTAGTAAGAGTTCATGGTCGATTTGACCCATCAGCAAAAGTATGAAATGTTTTAAAAAAAATTTATATTCCACGTTATTCCTTCTACTTCATGATTCTTGATAAGTTATGGAGGTTACGAATGATGGAAAGATAAGAACTTCTTTGAAGAGAAGTTGAGAAGAAGATTAAGCTAAAAATTTTGAGGACGAAATTCTGTGAAGAAGGGGAGAATGTGAGGACCCAGGAAAGGGTTTGGTTTTAGAAATTCCGAGGATGGAATTTTTATAAGGAGGGAAGAATATGACAACTCGAAAAATCGGATTGTCCAGAAATTAAGTTTAAAGAATTAGTTATTAATAAAATAAATTTTTATTAATACTATTTTGTGCTATGTGTTTATTAATCATTCTAGAACCTACAATTATTATAAGTCGGGAGGATTCTGGCTATGAGCTAGACTGAACGAGTAAGAATTTTTAAGACCAAAATAAAATTTTTCCGGGAATAAAATATTCTTAGGGGAAAAAGACGAAATAAGCACTATTCACCCGACGAAACCCTAAGGGTTAGGGTTTGAATAACCTAAGCCTTTCCGAGAGTTCAGTATGTCGAAATGACATTCCGTCGAAAGATTTGACGATAATATATCGTGAAAAGTTAAGTAAGCCGATAAAAGTTTTTCTCGAAAAAACGTGCAAAAATCAGACGAAATAAAAATGACGAAAAGTACTGCTATGTACTTTTCATTTGTTTAGCTACGTTAGGGGAAAACGTGAAGGAAAATGCTTAACGCCAAAAAGTGTTTTTCAATTTTTTTGGAAATCCGAAGAATACGTAAAAGTTAATCAGTAAAAGAAAGACGAAATATCCAAAAATATTTGGATTCCGAGGATATCAGTTTTCGAACTGTCGGACGAATTCCGCAAGACGGAAGAACGAAGCTTCTAAGGAAAGCTTCGTGAATATTAAGGAGGTGGAGTAAGGACTAAGTAAACTTAAAGGCTAAGTAAACTTAAGGACTAAGTAAACTTAAGGGTTAAGTAAACTTAAGGGCTAAGTAAACTTAAGGGCTAAGTAAACTTGGAGGCCAAGTAAACTTAGAGCTTAAGTAATGAATAGTAAGGAGGTTTGAGGGCGAAATGACTATTTTTCCCCTAACCTTGGTTTTCTATAAATAGGAAGCTCATTTCATTATTTTGGGATTTTGAAAATCCTACACTTTGAGAGAGAGAGAGAGAGAGAGAGAGAGAGAGAGAGAGAGTTTGGATGGGAGAAAGAAGAAGAAGAGGAAGAGGAAAAGCTTGCCCGAGTGCACGCTTTGTCTAACGGAGGAAGATTAAAGAAGAAAGGTAATCCGAAATCTAGCTTCTAATAAATTTTCTTTAAGTTTTCTATGTTAAAAACATAACTTAATGAAGATAAGAAGTAAATAAGGTTAGAGATGATTTCATATGGTTGAAATCATGAGAAAAGAAGAAATAAGAAATTTGAAGTTAGTAAATATATTTCTTAAGAATGGGTAAGATTCGTAATGAATTAGAACGATCCGAGTGGATTATATGAAGGAGTAGGTGAAATAAGTAAGGAATGATGTTCTATAACATCAAATTCCAAGAAAAGTGAAATCGTAATCAAAATATCGATAAAAAATGAAGAACGAACGAAGAACACGAAGAACACGCGAAGAACACGAAGAACGTTGTTGATGGAAAAATTTAGAACCATCTTAGTGTAATTGTTGTTGATGGACAAGTTTAAAACCATCGCATATAATTTAGTTCCTTATTGCTTGGTTAGGAACAGTAGAAACGTTCATGAAGAACAGATTAAACTTAGCTATAACGAAGTTATGGCGAAAATTTCGTAAAAGACGAACGATAATTAGAAAGTTATTAAATGAACCCGAACGTGTAGGGTTTCATAAGAAAGTAAGAGGACGTAGAAAACGTGAGTCGTGGACTCAAGAACGAATGAGTTCCGAATTTAGATGATCGAATTACAGACGAACAAACGAAGAACGTTAAAAACACAAAATGAATGATAGACAAAGATTAAGCCAATTGAATGGTACGTTAACGGATTTAGAACGAACTTCTGTCTAAGGGGTATTGAAGTACGAAAGATAAGGAAGAGAATGGCTTTGGAACGACCTCGTTCCGAGTTATAACAAAGGAGTTATGAGATCGTAAAGTATGCGTCTCAAACTTGATTCAAGACTTAGAAAATTTTCTAGGGTTTGTTCTCGGTGCCGTAGCGCCAGCTGTGTAAGACCCCAGCTTTTATAAATAAAGATGAATTTTCTATAAATATTATTTTTGAATATTATGGAATAAATTTGATATAATGTTATAGTTGTGGGTAATATTTATAAATTTTGCAAAGTAAGCAAGTTGTTATAAAATATTCGTTTGGTCGGAGAATATTCTTTTTGTCGGGGAATATTCGTATGACGGTTCAATCATTGGTGGACCCCACAACGGAAGTATTGTCGTAGTTAGAAAACGACAAAATTATCTTTCTATAAAAATAACGGCAGAGGTGTTACCGTTAAAACTGTTGAACTACCCGGTAGTAAAAATACAATGTCTGGCGTAGTTGTATAGTAGCACACGATATTGATTATTGATGCTTACGTGAGAAGTCACTCGGCTATGCTCAATTATTACTACAAGATAATTTGCATCATATCTCTTATATTATTGATTCAATTATTGTCACGATTATCATACGTATAATATGTTATAGTATTAAATCAATAATTGAGATGACAAGTTATAAATGATTAATAATTGTTGAAAGATTAAATATGTGTTGATTAAAAATAAAATGATTTGTGGTAATATTTATTCAATCCTTGATGTATATAAAGAGTCATTATGAGGCGTTTGTGGTAAGTTTGATTATTTTATGGGGGCCCATATGTCATCATCTAAGAGTCTCTTCGTCGATAGTAATTACCTTCGTCGATAGTAATTACCTTTGTGAATAGTAATTACCTTCATCGATAGTAATTACTTTTACTAGACGTCAAACCACTTAACGTTTCATATTACGAGCGCCGAACCACTTGTCGTTTCACATTACTGAGCGTCCGAACCACTTGTCGTTTCACATTCTGCGCCGAACCACTTGTCGTTTCACATTCAAAGCGTCAAACCACTTTTCTTTTCACATCACCGGTCGTCGAGCCACTTGCTTTTTCACATGGCGGGTGCTAAGCTAGAAATCTTCTATAAATAGAGGCCTAGTGCTTCATTATTTTCACGAATTCATTCAAGCTATAGAGAGAGAAAGTATAGAGAGAATAGAGAGAAAGAAGAAGAGTATTTTGTTACTACACTATCTGCGATATTCAATCTCCTACCAAAAGTAAGGGTGTTATTCTTTCTTATTCATGAAGAGAACTGTTGTTATTCCATTGCTTATTATTACATTGGAATAACTTTTGTATCGTGGTTTACCCTATACTTGGTGACATTCTTTTATTATTACATTGGAACATCACATGCGTGTGTTTTACAGGACTGGTTAAAATCTTTTATTATTCTGTTGGAACATCACATGCGTGTGTTTTACACCGGACCTAGTTAAAATCTTTATCATTCTCGTTGGAATATCCTATCGTGTGTTTTACACCGGATCCGGGTTCCATCTTTATTATTACATTGGAATATCACGCTGCGGTGTAATTTCACGACTTTGGTTCCGTTATTATTATTACATTGGAATAACACATCATCGGCAACCGCATGCATGGTGATTTCTTTTGTTATTCCATTCTTTATTATACCCGGTTGGTTAAAACTTTGACTTCTATACTCCATGAAATTAGTAGAATATCCTTGATATTTGCGTTTCATCCGATATCTTTCATGGAAATATTCTTCCGATCATTCTTGAATTTTACTCTACAAAACAGTATCATGTTGACAATTTGGACGTTAATAATTCCTGGATAAAATAATTCTTGAACTTGTTTTATTGAATTCTTATATCATTGTCATCATCCTCATGTTTATATTTTTTTTTAAAGTCATCTGTGGCCTGTAGTGCATAGATGGACTTGGTATGATTATGACCAGAGACTATTCGGTGTAATCATGACCGTAATGTTACAAATGATGTGGTAAAAATCCTCAGTGGCCGTAGTGCATTGATGGACAGTTGTTGGCATGATCATGACCATTAATGAATACACAACTATTCTTGGCCCGTGGTGCATGAATAATTGTGGTCGTGATACTAAAGAATATCCTTGGTAGTAGTCGGGGGTGATTCGATGATGTGGATTATTTATTAAAATTTGAGTCTCAATTATATAATGATGATGAAAACCTTTTAAATCATAAAAGATAGTAGATTTTATTTTCTACTTGACTCTTTTAATGGATTGCTTGTTCATTGCAGATTAAACTTGATGTTTATTATATTTTATCGGTTTAACAACTCTTGTTGAAGGCTAATGATAATTTATTATGCATTATCTTAGTCATAATATTTCTTATTGGGCTAGTTGAGCTCACCCTTTTCTTTTCTTTGTTCTCTTGTGAAATGAGAACATATTTGGGATGAGTCGGGAAGCGGAGTAATGGTCGAGAGGATAGCATTAGTAGTCCTCACTATTACGTGAAACAGTGTGATAATAATTGTAATGAGGACTCCTTTTGAGTTTGTATAATATCTAGTAGATAATATTTGTATTCAAACTCACGGTTTATGTCGTATATTATACGTGATTATATTAGTAAGTTGTATTTAAATTACGTACCATGTATCGACTACCCAAGATGGGTGATGTATACCTAATTTTGGGGGCATCACAAGCTGAGCCTGGGAGAGATGGCGCCGCAACTCGAGCTCGGCCATTAGCTACTGGCGATTGGCGCCGCAGCGCGAGAGTTAATGAAGGACTAGGCCATGCCGTGGCCGCATCAAAAGAAGATGATAGGTCAGTGTATGCCACGAGAGAGATAGAGAAGGGAGTGGCGTTGCATCGCCGGTGCAGGGCAATGCCCAGAAATGAGTTTTTTATTGCTCAATTACTGGGGGATGTGCAAGAAAGGAATAAGAACATGTAGTTCACTTAAATAATACTTAAGCAAGTGAATTAATTCTTTAGTAAAGGTTGAACGAAAAGATTGAATGGGATTAAAAGACAGAGAAGTTAAGCGATAGATTATGTAACCGATATCCGGGGACCGTAGTCGTGATAAACGAATGCGGGGGATTACTATGATTGTGATTCCTTAGACGTTGAGTGACGAGAGTAATGAATAACATTTCGATGTTATGTCATGGTGATGGGAAATAGGTGTAAAGCGTATAGACGCTGTGAACGTAACGTTGTTGCGATGAACGAGCGGTCTTAGCATATAACGAACAATATGGCTTCGACATTAAGACAGAATAATGAACATGGGGTTCATGGGATGGATAACGAATGAAACCGATTAAAACCTTGAGTAAAGGTTGAATGAGAGATTAAGAGACGAGCAACGTGAACGCGAATTACGTAAATGATCCTCGTGAGTCGTATTCGTGTCGGATGAACGTTCTAAGTGTACAATGATTGTGTGACTTAAACATTGACGAAGGTAGTAAGTAAGATATGATTTATCGAGAAAGCCATCGTGAACGGTAAAAAGTGTAATGAAAGCCGAATGTGAGTCGGATAGAGAATGTTAGAATGAAATGTAAGCGTTAAACACTTTAACCGACGTGAGGGTAGAGTGTAAGTGAATATTAAACGAGCAGAACCTACACCCCGTGTATGATTTGATTGTAAGGTAATAAAGACCAATGATTAAACCTGTGAACGTTGAAGAAGCTGAATTAAAGACAAGTACGTATAACGTAAAGAAGCCGAATTATTTTTTATAACTTGAAAGATGTTTCGAGTCGAATGAACCGAACGTTGTAAAATAAGAATAAGGTAACGTAAAATGCTTAACGCTATAAATGCGTAGGATGAACATGGAATGATCATTCTGAGTATACAAAAGACTGTATAACTTAGACGATAAAGAATGAATCCTGAGGTATGGCATATAGTTGCCAGAAAGCCATAGGGAATAAGAAGTTGGCATAACGAACGTTAAAGTTTAATAGTTCGAATAAGTTAAGATGAGTTTAGGTTGTGGTACAATTGTAACCTTTGACGGTTGATATATGGGAGCTAGGCTAAACAATTCCTTCAGAGAGCGAAGGTATATACGAAACTGGCAACCGATCTAACTCACTGTTATGGGCAGTGTAGATGAGACGGGAACTTGTTTATTGGTTGTTTGTGGGAAACCACTCAGAGTACCATATGGACTACTAGCAGAGACGCGATGTGTACTGAGTCCTAGAAAGCTTATAAAAAGAAGATAAGAATGTAAATCATCAAAGATAATGATCGTATGAGTAAGACATCTTCGTATGTCATGAAGTCATAAACCGGTAGTAAAGGAAGTTAGTCGCGTAAACTTAAATTTCAAGAACGCAAACCTTAAGAAGTAAAGTTAAGGATCCCGTAAAGATTAAGCTGATCGGTATCCAGACGAAGTGCAATTCAGTATGTGAATGTGCATGAAGAGCAAGCCAAGACTTGTAATGTAGAATAGTTTAATTGAACTATAGATTAGTTTAATGAACTGATATGTATCCTTGGTGGCGGATAAAAGTCACTACGATGTAAAGAATAATGTAATTATCATTATTTATAATGAAAGAGGTTATAAGGTTTCCAGAACCTGGGATTTGAGAATATATGTTGTTATATTTAACTATATATTGACATATGTTTGGTAAGAAGTGGGACCGTGACCTTACGGAATCAAGGTGTGAGAATAAAATAGGGTTTGAGGGTGGTATATATATATATATATATATATATATATATATATATATAGGTATCCATCCTGACAATAGGTTGTTGGGGAGAAACCCATTTTTTTTACCCGCTACAAACTTTGTAGTGGCTTATAAAAAAAAATTTTAACAAGCCGCTACAGTTATGGTATGGGAAGAAAAATAAGTTGCTCCCAACAATAGGTTCTTTGTGGATGGAATCCATATATATATATATATATATATATCAACAACCCTAATTCAAAATAAGACTCCTCTTATTTATAGATGTAGGCAACACTCTTAAACAATTTAATTATAGGGTTTTATTTTAATTAATTATACTCCTAATCTAATTAGGAATATATAAGAGTACTTTTATTAATTAATTTATAAACTCCTTTAGGAATTAAACTAATAATAATAATAATAATAATAATAATAATAAGACTCCTATTATTAATTTATATTTAATATTTCTAAAATATTAAATAATAAATATTAAGCTATGAAATTTATTCTATCACCATAGATTAAATTAAATACACTTAACTAATTATTACGACTATAACATTTACTTCTTAAATAAATATTTTCCTTTTATGGTGTGACCCTTTAAGTTCTCCATATTAATCCGGTTTTGAATAAATCAAATAAAACAATTCTAATTGTCGCCGCTTGAAGGATTTTCATCTCCCTTTTCCCACGTGTTTCTTACCATTTATGTTTTTACGTGATTTGATTTGATTTGATCTGAAGGGTGAGGTTTTCAGGAAAAAGGTGACATATAATGTCGATGATTTGAAAAGATTTGGTTTTAATGGTCCGAATTAGATAGAGTCGCCAGTTGATATTAATTAAATGGTTGTACCATCTCAACCGAGTTTTGAAAGATTTTGCAATAAGGCCCAATATTGGACTCTGTTTATTTGGTCTTGAAAACAAAGATTCATATAGTTCGGGGGCTTGATTAAGCGGGGAGAAGGTGTTAGGCACCCCCAACTTCCATTTTATTTTGTATTCGGCTTATTTTGATTTTATTCTCGAGATGCGAAGCATCTTCGACAAAATAATATATATATATATATATATATATATATATATATTGTTGATCGATTTCGCAATCAATGAATGCGTGCAAGTATACACGGTCAACAAGTAATAAAGTGATAAGAAAAGTATCGTTCCCACGAGAAATTATTTAATAAAAATTATAAAGTACTAACTCTTAACCAAATCAATTTTATTAAAACAATTGATTTAAGATTTTAGAATTAAAATAATTAATACAACTAAATCCTAATTACCACTAGTTTAGAATCAAATTATGGAGATTTAAGATCACAACTTCACTTATTGTTTCACTTATATTAAAATACTTCTTATTAATTATGCTCACTATTCTGGATTGTTAATCATGAACTTATTAGTATTTATAACCACCTTCCGATGCATCACAAACATATTAATCCAAATCCACAGTTGATAGAATTGAATCAAACACCCTATTAAACTAATTCACTATATTCATATGTGAATTACAATTAAAAAGAATTTAAAGCACATGTTCCCTATAAGATTACATGCGGCGTAAAGGCATATCCCTATCCTAAACACAAATCATGAATTCCAACACCATGCAGAAAACACAATCACATGCTATTATGATCGGATCTAAATCTATATTTCATCTCCCGAATTCATATAAATTATCATGGTAATTGTTAGCTAGACAATTAAACAATTGAACGCAATCATAATAGACAATCCATAGAATCGATCACAGTAATTAACATAGAAACATACTAAAATAAGCTACACAATAAGATCCGTTGCAATCTTAAATAAGAAATTTAGTTCATTGTTATTGAATTAAAATCAAGAATCCACAACTGAATAGACATTAAAAGACAAGAATAGAAGTAGAGTAAAGAATGGAATCTGTTGTCTGCAAATTTGATGCTCCCCTCTTGCTCCTGCTCTTGATCTTCAATGATCTCCAAGATGCTTCAATCTCCAACAATCCAATATAAACTAGGGTTTATGTTCTAATCTAATGGAGTGTTTTATCTAAGCTAATCTATCTAATCCTCTCTTTATTTTATGCCTCACATCATGTATTTATAGACTACAAGTCCAATTTCTAGCTTAGGAGGAAACCCAATCCAATTTGGAGTTAAAAAAGTGTCAAAATGCGCCCCAAAATGCATCCAAGCTTGACCAGGCCCTTTACCAGTGCCCCAGCGCTGCTAACGGCATTGGGATTCTGCCCCCTAGCGCCCTAGCGCTAGAAATAGGCAAGGAATGGGAGTCCTCACGCTGGCCTCTTTTCCAAAAATTTTCTACTCTGACATCTTTTGGGAAAATGGTCATAACTTCTTCGTCCAAACTCTGATTTTGATGATTGAAGATGTTCCGAAAAGAAGAGACGTATATCTACAACTTTAATTATTTAAGGTTTTCAAAATAAGTTTATGAGAAATGTTAAAATTGGCCCTGAAGTGGCTGCTGTGTAAATGGCAAGCCGAAAATGCGAATCTAGCTACCCCAAACATCGATCCAAGTAATTTTTGTCCCAATTCCTATAAAACAACGTAAAACATGCATGAATAGACACAAACACTTAAAAACATCCAAAAGATTAAACTCAAACACACTCAATTCATGTGTATTAAACTCACTTATATATATATATATATATATAGTGTCGGGCTCCTTATGGGCATGAAAAGCTATCAAAGTATTCCTGAGCACTACATATAAGGTTTTCACTATTAAAGGGACCTTAAATCCGGATAACCGTTTTAAGGTCTTATATTTATAATTACAAAACTTGCAGGCTAGCTGTACAACGGAAAAGTGTCCATCATGGGAACCAGATCTAGATCCGTCAGCTGGATCTTAGACCATATGGCTCCTAGACTCACATGATATCACATAAACAATCTTCATAGCACATATATTTAAATTAAACAGACATATTTACACGTAAACGTTGCAAAATAAAAGGATTCATCAGTCAAATCCTCGAATGCGCGTAACCAAAGCTTCCAGCTTTGTCTAAATACTGATCTAGAACCGCATGGTTGCTAAATATTTACAAAAACTAGAAAGAAAACTATATCTACACAGATCTTAGCCATTCTAGCTTCCAGGTTTAGGCTAGATCCAGTATAGATCTAGTCAATACAGCTCACATATTAACTATTTACAAGAAACAAATGGTTAAAACTTCAGATCTAACAAATATTAACCGTTAAAAAGCTATATAAAGCACTTATATGCATATTAAAGCAAGCTAAGAAGCCAAATCTGGCGAAATCTTACAGTTAGGCACGAGAAGGGCAATCAAACGACTTTTGGCACCTCAAAAATTATTTTCCACTAGTTAAAACTTGATACATTTTAGTATATATGTATATGATTGTTAACAAAGAAGTTTTACAAGAATCAGAGCACGATTTGAGCTCTTTTAAGCTATTCTGGCCTCTATTTCTCTTGTTTGGGCCCTCTTCTTTCCTAATCTTCTCTTGGAAGCCAAAGGGGGAAGGAGGTATATATAGACTCGATCAACAGCATGTCTACCTGCGACTGACCCTAGTAGGCCCGGCCTGGTGGGTCCCATCGTCTTGAAGTATTTTCACTTCGACCAACGCGCAGTTTGATTGAACCTTCATAACTTTCAATTCGGGAATCCAATGGAGCCATGCTATACCTTTCTGGAAAGCCCTTTCCGAGAGCTACACAATGATATGGGATTTAACATTTTCCAAATCTAGGAAGATGGGTCCATGACCAGACCTTCGAGTCTTTGCAGTCCGTCGGTTGAGCTATCTTGTACTGTTTTCACTCGAGATTGTTGTTACGGTCTTACATGACTTTCTTCATGGTAATTTAATTTAATTTGATGTTGATTTGACAAAATTACTCTTTTGCCCTTTCGAATTGATTTTCGTGCTTGATGTGTTGCAGCTGTCTTTCCTCAGGGTTATCTCTAGGGTTTAACTATTGTCGACTCTTGTCTATCTTCAGGGTTATCTCTAAAGTTAGTTTGATGTCCCAGGGTTATCTTCGGGGGTTTGGTTTAATGATTTCTCGGGGTTGTCTCCGGGGATTGGTTTAATGATCTCCCGGGGACTAGTTTGATGATCTCCCAGGATTATCTCCGGGAATTGGTTTGTTGATCTCTCGGGGTTGTCTTCGGGGACTGGTTTGATGACCACTCGGGGTTGTCTCCGAGGATGGTTTGATGATCTCCTTGGTTGTCTTCGGAGACTGGTTTGATGATTTTACCCTCATGCATAATTAGTAACAAGAATGCGAAATTTCGAGTGTCTATAGATGTCCCTCTTTATCATGTTTATGCAATGTAATGAAATGAACATGATAAAGATTGCTAGACACTAGAAATATGCTAAATGAAAATGTTATGCAATGCATGGTGTGATATGCCATAAAAGTTATATGCCTCTGTGGGGTAAGCTGCCACAGGTTGTATCAACGACCATCCTTATTCTCTACTAGGGATGATTTTCATGGCTGATACCACTGGACCTTTCTGAATTCAAGGTTGGCATTATCACTAACATTATGTGTCTTCAGATACATTTCCTGACTTTATCTCCAATGAGGATATTCTTCTTTTTTTGAGTGACCTCATTGGGGATTCCCGATGCTCATCCTGCTGATAGCTTGCACCGGTTTACATCATCGGATCCTTCCCAATGCTATACTAGGGCTATCTCCAATGGTTTGGATCTCTATCAAGTTAATGCTGACATTGTTGTCGGGGATAGAGCTTACAATGATTACTATCAACGCCTATTCGAATAGTAGTTTCCAAAGTTTACCCATCACTAAACTTTTCTTGATGCCTACTCAAATGGTAGTTTACAAAGGTTGATCATCACCTATCCTTCTCGATGCCTACTCGAACGGTAGTTTACAAAGGCTTTCATCACCGAAATGTTTCGATGCCTACTCGAACGGAAGTTTGCAAGGGTTGATATAACCGAACCTTCTCGGTGCCTCAGTTGGAGATTTCTTTTATAATAGATTCCATCATCGGTCTTTCCCGATGCCACACTGGAGTTGTCGCCAATGGTTTGCAGTACCGTATTCTTTGATCTTCGCTGAAGCAGTTTCCAATGGCTTATAGCACCGGACCTTTCCCGATGCTACGTTGGGTTGATGCCAACGGCTTATAGTATCAGAACCTCTAATCTTCGCTAAAGTAGTTCTCAATGGATTTCATTACCAGACCTTTCCCGATGCTACGCAGGGGTTATCGCCAACGGTTTGCAGAATCAGGTACTCTGATCTTCGCTAAAGTAGTTTTCAACGGCTTTCATCACTAGACCTTTCCCAATGCTACACTGGGTTGATGCCAACGATTTAAATCACCGGATCCTTCTCCGATGATACAATGGAGTTGTCACCAATAATTTGCATAAGATTGTTATACTTCAAACTTTGACGCGGGTTTTAGGCTCTTTCTGCTCAATCGTGTAGAACCTTTTTTCTTGATTTGACTTTTCAGCTTCAGGGACCTCTGCTATAACTCAAATTTGATCGAACCGGAGGTGGTGGGGCCCACCCTAGGTTACTTCAGGTCTACCTGTAGTTGCTGCATGTCTACCTGCGGCTGCCGCATGTAGAGTCGTGGCAAATCGCGGTTGGATTTAAATTCCCCTGGCCCTTCAAAAGTCATTTTTAACTTGAACCCTCTAAAAAATCTGAACCTTTTCTCTTAGATTTACGCAGTTCAGGCTGGTTTTCGCAAAATCCATCACTGTACAAATGTTTTGCACAACCCTGGTAACGTTTACATCATTTCTTTTCAAGTTTTGATCGCTAGAATGTTAAATTCCATGCAGTATGGGTTTAAACGCAATGTATCAAATATGTATACACATATGACTTGATAAAATGAATGGGCCTAGTAAATGTTTGTATTTTACCATGCCAAACATTCTGATGTGAAAAGAACTGATTTCTAAAACAATCATTTTACACCCTTTTTGGCCACTTTATTTATCTTATTTGAGGACAAATGAGCATTGATTTTCAAGTACAATGAATATGGTGATTTAGCTGCCATGGTGAGTTTAATCTGGATGTTTGTTTATACATATGAAATGATCATGATTTTGGGTCGGTGTGCTACTGAATGGCCACTTAGTCATGCCTATGTGCATGTAGATAGTTCATTTTACAAAGGAGACTCTAGCGAAATTTTTTCAAGAGTATGGGCATTTAATATGCATGTAATTTTAACTCTGTTGGGGAAGTATGTTAAACTAATGCATGTTTTCACATAGGATATGCATGATGCAATAACTTGAATTTAATTGCTTTCATTTTAAAGCGTACCTTACCCTTTCTGAGGTGATTCAGAGACTTTGTTCAGGACATGGACTCAAATAGGCCTTGCAGTTTTTGTCAGGTTTCCTCAAGTATGAGGAGAAAGAGGGCTTCTGATGTCCTTATGCCTTGTCTGGCCCGTTAGCCTCGCTGGTTGACGGAGTCTGTGATTCATCCCATTCAGGAGGATATGACGGAGGCTATAGATGAGGAGGATGATGTTCCTATTGAGGATCCAGCTTCTTATTCTTCTATTCCTTGTCAGGAGATTCCAAATAATAACATGACGATTCCAGATCGTCTAGATGATTTGAGACGTCATCCATTGATCTATCTTTATGCGAATGAGGTAATAGTTATTTTCATTTTTTGTTCTTTTTCCCTCTTTCAGGAAAAAGGTTTGATCTTGATTTTGAACTTGTTGCAAGTTCCCGACTTTACTCAGCCCAGGGGGAACTGGTTTAACATTTATTCTTTATACCAGACCCTTCATTCGGACTGCCAGGCCATTGTCTATTATTAGGGTTTTGAAGACTTCTTTTCCATTCTTCCCCGTCGCTGCCCCTGGGGTTATCTAAGGGCTTTGTCTGAGCGCTAGTTCCACCATACTCAGTCTCTCCATTTATTGGATTGTGAGGTGATGATGACACCGATGGATTGGCGGTTCATCACGGGGATGGAGTTTACAGGAGAGCCGGTGCCTTTGGTGGCCAATATTTCCCCAGCTGCAGTCCGATCCCTACTGGGAGTTCCTGCTTCAGCCCTCAAGGGTCGGGCTGTCCATTCTAGCCCATTGAGTGTTGATACTGTGAGTGGCGATTTGTCCGAGCCTCTACTTGTTAATTAGAGGGAGAGAGATATCATCCTTTAGTGACTATTTTTGATCATCATCAGGGGTTGTTTCAAAGCGAACAAGTCCTCAATGGTGTTTTTTGCTTTGGTTAGTGCCACTCATGATGTGGACCGCATTAGAGATTTTGATTGGGGCTCATTTACCTTTTCCTATTTCCTTCTAGGGATGCACAGATGCTCAGAGGAAATGACAGAGGCTTGGCTAAGCTTTTACCCATTTCTACTGGTGAGTAGTTTATCTTTATCTTTCAGTTTCCCTCGCTCGGGTGTCCATCTTTATGACTGAGGATGTTTGATCTTTTCATTTGCAGTTTTGGGCATATGAGAGGCTCCCTTGCCTATGCCCAACTACTACTTTAGGTTTGGAGACCTATCCATGAGGACGACACTGTCATTATTCCACTTTGGCCGAGGTCCCTATAGTAGAGGGGTTCACCCTTTCTCGCTTGCAGTTGGAGCTGTTGATCACCGATGTCGTTACATGGGTTCCTTATACCCCTGATCATCTGACAGTTGGCTTTGAGGATGGGTTTTTGATCAGGTTAGAGTATATATTATCCGCTCGTCGGATCCCTTTCTTGACAGAGGGAGGCTGGGAGCTCTATTTGGGAGAGCGTGGTATTAGGAGCACTACAGGGGAGATTCACATTCCATATCTTCCTCCTGATAGATGCCATTAGTCTTTTATCTCAAGACAGTCACCGAGATTCCCCTGGTGGGTTTAGATGGCTTTACTTTATCAGAGGGCCCCTATACTCAGGATGCCTTTTATCACTGGAGAACTCCTCGCACCATTGGGGCTCAAACTCGTGCCACTACGTTCATGGGGGACATGGTTCCCGGGTCCGTGATGATGACATACTGGATCGACTGTGTCAGAGAACCAACTCATTTGGAGTAGATTACTAGCTTGACCTAGAGGTTGGACTGGGCATAATTTTTCATCAGGCATTTGGGCAGAGATCCGTTAGAGGCAGATTCTTGTGATCCATCCAGCTCTGGCATTGGCCCCTCAGGTGGCCCATATTCTGATAGTTTCACTGGAGTAGATCCCCCTCTGTATCGACCCGATGTTCATTCTGGCAGAGATACAATGACTCATGAGGAGTTACAACAGGTTGATCAATTAGATGATGTAGACATCATAGACTTCTTTGAATAGACTCGTTATCTCTTTTGATAGGCCTCAGTTAGATATTGGGCGGCTATGCCACATTTACATGTACTTTTTATTTTTCAGTTGTAGCAAGAGATGATGTATTTAACTTTTATTTAGATGATGATATATCTTGGAATTTATGTATAATGCTTTATATTCCTTACATCATATTGTCATTTATCATTGTCATTTATTATGATGCATGCATTGTATATTATGGATATACATTTGATGAGTTTAGCATTGACCCCTAGATGGTCTCATGATACGGTTTATAAATATCTTCATCCATTGTCACCAGTATTGAGCATAATCCACCCACCTTTGATAGCATCGTTTTTGAGGTTTTGGTTAAGAGTTTGCCTTATTCAGATAGGATGAATGTTGATCACATGCTGAGACATTCCATATCCCTCATGACCTTCCAAGTTCCGGTGGGTTTTATAGAGGGGTTGGTGTCCTGCTGGATTCCCGAGAGGCAGGTTTTCAAATTCAGGACCCATGAGTTGACTTCTTAATATGGAAGAGTATGAGCGCATTACGGATTTTTCGCTTGATCGGCATTGCACTAGAGTGGCTATTGGTGAGTTCAGGCGGCAATTTATGACATTGACAGGTTTACGCCGTACAGTCGTCTTGGACGAGATCACCTCATGACATGTTATGTCTCTGGATTTCTTGATTGATCATTTTGGGTCGACAGATATCTATTTTGTATAATCAGGAGATTTTACCACTTCTGAGGATGAGTGATGGGTTGCCTGTGATAACCCAAAAAACCGAATTGTCCAGAAATTTAAGTTTAAATAATTAGTTATTAATAAAATGAATTTTATTAATACTATCCTGTGTTATGTGTTTATTAATCGTTCTAGAACCTAGGATGATTATAAACTGGGAGTATTCGGGATACTAGCTATACTGAACGAGTAAGAATTTTCAAGACGAAAATAAAATTTTTCTGAGAATAAAAATATTTCGGGGAAAAAGATAAAATATGCACTATTCACCCGACGAAAGCCTAAGGGTTAGGGTTTGAATAACCTAAGCCTTTCCGAGAATTTAGTATGTCGAAATGAAATTCTGTCAAAAGATTTGACGATAGTATACCGTGAAAAGTCAAGTAAGCCGATAAAATTTTTTCTCGAAAAACGTGCAAAAATCAAAAGAAATAAAAATGACGAAAAGTATTGTTATGTACTTTTTATTCGTTTAACTACGTTAGGGGAAAACGTGAAGGAAAATGCTTAACGTCAAAAAGTGTTTTTCAGTTTTTTGGATTTCCGAAGAATATGTAAAAGTTATATGGTAAAGAAAAGACGAAATATCAAAAAATATTTTGATTCCGAGAATCGCAGTTTTTAAAACTGTCGGACGAAACCTGAAAGACGAAACCACAAAACTTGCAATGGAAGTTTTGTGAATAGTAAGGAGGTGTATTGAGGAGGTGGGAATAGTAAATCTAGGGGCGAAATGATTACTTTACCTCTAGCTTTGAAAATCTATATAATGAAAGTGTTAGTTGATTTTTTTCAAAATCAACCAACACTTTGGAAGAGAGAGAGAGAGAGAGTTTAAGAGCTTTGAGAAGATGGAGAAGGAAGAGAATGAGCTAGATTGATCTAATCGAAAGTGTTCATGAAATAGAAAAGCTAGTGAATTGCCGGTTTTGTCTAAAGGACGAAAAAAAGGAAGGAAGGTATTAAAACCTAACTTCTGAATTAATTTCTTTAAGTTTTATATTTTTAAAACATAGCTTAATGAGAATATGAAGTAAACTATGTTAGTAATGATTTAATATAATTGAAAATCATGAGAAAAAGAAGAAATAAGAATTAGAAGTTTAGTAAATAAATTTCTTAAGGAAGTATAAGTTTTGTAATGAATTAGAACTATCCGAGTGAATCATATGAATGATACGGTGAAATAAGTAAGGAATGGTGTTCTATAACATAAAATTCCAAGAAAAAGTGAAATCATAATCAAAATATCAATTAAAAATGAAGAACGAACGAAGAACACAAAGAACATATGAAGAACACGAAGAACGTGCGAAGAACACGAAGAACGTTGTTGATGGACAAATTTAAAACCATCGTAGTATAATTGTTATTGATGGACAAGTTTAAAACCATCGCGTATAAGTTAGATGATTATTGCTTGGTTAGGAACGGTAGAAACGTTCATGAAGAACAGATTAAACTTAGCTATAACGAAGTTATGGAAAAAAATTCGTAAAAGACGAACGAGAATTAGAAAGTGTGTAAATGAACTCGAAGGTGTAGGGTTTCATAAGAAAGTAAGAGAATGTAGAAAACCTGAGTCATGGACTCAATAACGAACGATTTCCGAGTTCGGATGACCGAATTACGGACGAACGGGCGAAGAAAGTAAGATAAAGAAGATAATGGCTTTGGAACGACCTCGTTCCGAGTTATAGCGAAGAAGTTATGGAATCGGTAAGTAAGCATCTCAAATTGGATTTAACACTTAGAGAATTTTTCATGAGTTAGGGCTTGGTGCCGCAGCGCAAGCCATGCTTTGTAAGGTGGCGCCGCAGTGCCAGACTGGAGAGCCAACCACTGGAAACTCACACCGCGCCGCGAGAGATAGTAAGGAGGGTGGTGCCACAACGCCAACCCAGGATGTAAAGCATTGCAGAGTGGCACTGCAGCGCGAGAAGAAAGAGGGGAACCAGCGCCGCAGAGCCGGTGCAGGGTAAGGCACAGTAATGAGCTTTTAATTATTCAGTTACTGCGGGGAAGTGTAAGGGAAGATAAAGAACATAAAGTTCATCGAATGTAACACTTAAGAAAGTAAATTAAACCTTTAGTATAGGTTGAACGAAAATATTAAACGAGATTAAAAGACAAAGAATGTAAACGTGGGTTACAGAACCGATATCTGGGGACCGTAGTCGAGATAAACGAACGTGGGGGATTGCTATGATTGTGATTTCTTAGACATTGAGTGATGAGGGTAATGAATAACATTTAGAAGTTATGTTGTGGTAATGCGAGATAAGTGTAAAGCGTATAGACGCTGTTAACGAAATGATGTTGCGATGAACAATTGGTCTTAGCATACAACGAACGGTATGACTTCGACATTAAGAATGAGTAATGAACGTGGGGTTCATGTAATGGATAACGAAAGTATTAAGTAAGATATGAATTATCAAGAAAGTCGTAATGAACGGTAATAAGATTAATGAAAGTCGAACGTGAGTCGGATAAGAATGAATCCTGAGGTATGACATTTAGTTGTCAGAAATCCATAAGGAATAAGAAATTAACTTAATGAACATTATAGTTTAATAGTTCGGATACGTTAGATGAATTTAGGTTGCAGTATAATCATAACCTTTGATGGTTGACATATGGGAGCTGGGCTAAACAATTCCTTCAGAGAGCGAAGGTATATACGAAGCTGACAACCGATCTAACTCACAGTGATGACAGTGTAGATGAGACGAGAACTTATTTGTTTGTTGTTTGTGGGAAACCACTCAGAGTACTATATGGACTACTAGCAGAGACACTATGTGTGCTGAGTCCTAGAGAAGTTATAAGAACAAGATAAAAATGTAAATCATCAAAGATTATGAACGTAAGAGGAAGAAATCTTTATATGTTATAAAGCCATAAATCGGTAGAGAAAGTTGGTCGCGTAAACTTAGGTTGAAAGAACGTGAACCCTAAGAAGTAAAGTTAAGTAAACCAATGCGTAAGTTAAGTATGTGACTAATTGGTGTATGTGTTATTTCCTTATGTGTTTTATAGGGATTGGAATGAGTAGTTCAACGTAAGCTATAGCTATGCATAAGGCAAGTTTCTTAACTTCATTCATATTTTACATGAATGCTAGTTTCTTAAACTTCTCAAATGTTGAACTAATGAAGTCTTGTCTATGTGCAAATGTGTGATATTTGTACAAGGTGGTAATATGTATGAGGCCTTGTGCCATAATTTGAACACTTCGGTGTTTCTATGAGATGAAATTTTCTATGACTGAGCTGTTCAATACAAGTATGTTCTGTTTATACATGAGCCAGTATTGTTAAGTCTATGCTAATGATTTTAGCCAGACATGATGTGTATAAAAAAGGTAGAAGAATGAAAGTATTTCAAAGTGAAAGTGATTGATGTTTTAAGATGATAGGAATCGAGATTATTCTTATTATTCGAGCTACTTCATAACCTTTGTTCGGTTATGGAAGTTCTAAAAGAATGTTTAAATTCTTGAAGTTGTTTATTTAACTGCTATGACTTGTTGGGCAATTGAATGCTCACACTTGCTTTAAATGAAAAACATTTTTAGTGAACGATGTTAAAAAGATCTTAAGGATCCTGTAAAGATCAAGTTGACCGATATCCAGACGAAGTGCCATTCAGTATGTGAATGAGCGTGAAGATCAAGCAAAGACTTGTAATGTAGAATAGTTTAATTGAAATATAGATTAGTTTAATGAACTATTCTGTATCTTTGGTGGTGGATAAAATTCACTCTTGTAAGATGGAATGATTAATATATTTATCATTATGTGTAATGAAAGAGGTTATAAGGTTTTAGAACTTGGGATTTGAGAATGTATGTTGTTATATTTCACTATATAATGATGTATGTTTGGAAGATGATGTACTTGTGATGCACATAATCTGGGTGTGAAGATAGACCAGATTTTGGGGCATTACATTGCCCAAGTAGACACTTTGTTGATGTACGTTGTAGCCTATCTGTACATACTGCTCTACATGGATCACTTGATCATTGGCTTGATCACTGTAGTGAGGGCTCTAAGGGAGGGTCATAGCATCCTTCCTATGATCTTGGCAGAGACTCTGATGTTGGCCACGTTTTACCATACCCATCCTACTTTGTTTTTCAGAGGCAGTGTTGTATTGTTATACATCTGGTTTATGATGCATCTGAGACTCATAGGCATTTTCAGACATCACGAGTATTGCTTTACACATTAGATATCTGCGTCTCATTCTTTTTGACCGACTGATTGTGTAGATGCATACATGTCTTGATTGGGGATTTGCTAGCTATAAAGCATGAGTTAGAGAAGAAGATAGCACAGTTGGAGGCAGAGAATCACATTGTGAAGTTTACGGAGCAACAATATAGGGATGCTGCATATCTGTTGGTCGAATTATATATACGTTCAACACACAAATGCACATGGTCAACAAGTAATATAGTGATAAGAAAAGTATCGTTCCCACAGAGACTAGTATGAAATTAAACCTAACAATTACCAGTTTTATATTAACCCAATTTTATTAAACTATTCAAAGTAATGATTATAATTAATGTAAGCTAAGAAATTCAGAATTCCAACCAATCAACACAACTTAATAACTGTAATTTCAAGCAAATAATGGAGAATTAAGCTTACAACTTCACTTTAAGTCTCACTCCAATTATCACACCTTATTCCAGTTCAATTCACTATCTCAGTTTATTATCAAGAACACTCATGTAGAATAAGACATCTCTCAATGCACTAACACCATATTACCTTAAATCCACAAATTAGATAGAAGTAAGCCAAACACCCTAATTAATTAATTCACTATTTCTCTATGTGAATTAAAATCAAAGAAGGTTTAAATTCAAGTTCTCTACACGATTACATACAATGTTAGGTATATCTCTATCCTAAACATTCATCAAGATTCCATAATAACACAGAATTCAAGAACACATACTATGGTGATTAAGTCTAGATTAATATATCATCTCTCGAATCCACATAAATCCACACAGAATTGGTGATCAAGTAACTCATACATTAAAGTTCAAATTAAAAGTAGTATGCATACAAGCCAATCATGTTTGATGATAAAACATATACTTTGTAACAATCTTATTCATTTATTAATAAAAAGTATTAATTTATTAAAGGCTTTTAATTATCTACATGATGCTGTTTTATAATATGTGATAAACCCATAGTTTTAAGCAATGCTTTTAGAATAATGATGATGATCATTCTAATGAGATCTAAATTCTTAGAAAGCTTAAAACTAAAATAGTTCCCAATCATTGGATTACTAAATTGGGGATTAGTGAATCCAGGATAGATTGGTACATACGTTGCTTGCTCATTGGATGAGGATGATTGATCTCATGATCATTTGTGTGGAGACACTAAAAGCAAGTATGTAGGTGCTTATTAGAGAATAAGTTCATTGAGCGTGGCTCGCTAAGGAATACCTAATGGAGTTTTATTTGCTGTCGATAGGAATTCTGTAGTGATAGTAGTACAAGTAATCCTTGGACTTGAGATCATCATAGTATCTTATGTATGATGAGTTATACTTTGACTTATTCCTTAAGACCCTTAGGGTATATCAAAGGGTATGTTTGGGTATAATAAGTTATACATGGAGATAATCATGATCGATAAAGAATCTACCACTTCTAATAGAAGAAGAGAAATGTCTATGTGATTCGATAAATGACAACCCAAGTAGTCCTTGGTAAATGAGAATGAAATTAGAAAGGAGTTTCTAATTTGCATTATTTGAGTTGTGCATTTAAGGATCGAAATACATATAATTAAATAAAATAAGACTTGTGGTAATTCCATGTCTTATATTTAATTGGGACGTTGTATGGTGGAAGGATTGAATTGTGCAGTAACTATTTACTCAAAGGTTCTTTTATGATTAATGTTGAAATCTATATTATCGGAAAGTCGTTGATCATTAGGAGGCTTATCCTTTTGTAGAATAAATATTATTTATTTAAATAAATTAATTATTTAATTTATTTATTTAAATAAGATTAGAATTGTTCTAATTGATTTATTCACAATGGTTTAATATGGAGAACCTAAAGGGTCACACCATAAAAGGAAGAATAATTATTTAAGAAGTTAATGGCATAATCGTAATAATATGTTATGTATATTTAATTTAATCTATGGTGATAGAATAAATTAAATAGCTTAATATTATTATTTAATATTTTAGAAATATTAAATATAAATTAATAAGAGGAGTCTTATTAATATTATTACAATTATTATTATTTTAATTTCTAAAGAGTTTAGGAATTAATTTAATATAAGTACTCTCATTTATTCCTAATAGGATTAGGAGGAAAATTAGTTAAAGGAGTTTAATTAATTATCCCTAATAAGTTTAAGGAGCTTAATTAATTAAAAGAATTTAATTAATTAAATAAAACCCAATTCCTTAATTGTTAAGGTGGGTTGCCCACATCTATAAATAAGAGGAGTCTTATTATGGGTGATGGGGTTGTTGACTTTTACTAATCGTAATAATTCCAATTTGTTGGAGAATGCCCCTTTCTATAGAGATAGAAAACTAGGGTTGAGCCAAATACCCTTCTTCTTGAATCTTTATTTTTCCTTGGTGGATCACCTCTAGAGGCCAAACATATGGGTGGCTAACGTTGATCGAAAGGAAGGAACCAAACCCAGTGGATTGAGTTGAGCGAAAGGATTTGGAGGTGAACTTGTACGAGGGAAGCTCGATCTTGAGGTATGATTTTATTCTTTATCTTTTCGTTTAATTAATAATTGTGCATAAAGGGTGATCCGGGTATATGGTTTGTAAAATTTTTAAACTCTGATTTTTACACGTTTCTGCATTATTTTGCAATTTGATTACGTTCTTTAATATTACAAACCTAACAGTGGTATCAGAGCCAAACTTTTATACAAATTATTAATTGTTTTAATTTAATATCTATATTGATATGTGTTTAGAACAATTTAATTGGGCATAATTTTATTGTATAAAATTTAAAATAATAAAAAAAAAAAAACGGTACAGTTTTTTTTTTTCTCTCGCCGGATTTCATAATTCACGTTGCAAGGGAAATCACGTTGAAACAAAAATAAAATAAAATCTGGCAGCGTGGCAACCTTGTTAATAAATCACGGAAATCAAAGGATCCAAATTAATATGAGTTAACAGGATTCAAAAGTAAGTCACGGTTTTTTTTTTGAAAAAGTTAAGGAGCTTCATGAACGTGGCATTTAATATAATTATATATTATTATGAGCACGTGGCCCATGTAAAGAAAAAGAATTCGGCACAACATGTATAGATTTTATAAATAACTATATATGTAATAGTTTATATAAGACTTTTAACAGGATTTCCGTGGCTCAAATCATGAATTCTTATTATATATATATAATATATTCGGTACTAATATATATATATATTATTATATATCTGGTTAATATATATATATATATACATATATATTATTCTCAATAATTTTATAATTAAAATAAAAGGTTTATTTTAATTTTAAATAAAAAGTTTATTTTAATTTTAAAATAATAGGTTTATTTTAATTTTAAAATTAAATTTCATGCTAACTAATTAGAGTTGAAATTGGATTCCATGATAACTAATTGGAGTTGAAATTGGATTCCATGTTTTGCTTAAATAAAGGAGTTTATTTAAATATGAAATAAAATTTCATATTATTTAAAATAAAAGAGTTTATTTGTGAATAGGAAACAAAATCCTAATTTCCTTAAATAAAGGAGTTTATTTAGATATGGAATAAGATTTCATATTATTCAAAATAAAGGAGTTTATTTGTGAATAGGAAAAAGAATCGATCTTTCCTTAAATAAAAGGAGTTTATTTAGATATGAAATAAGATTTCATATTATTCAAAATAAAGGAGTTTATTTGTGAATAGGAAAGATAATCAAGTGTTTCCTTTAATAATTTTTTTATATATATGGAATTGGATTCCATAATTAATTAAAATAAAGGAGTTTATTTTGATTAAAATTTTGATTAAAATAAAATAGTTTATTTTATTCAAAATTGGATAAATTAAAATAAAATAGTTTTATTTTGATTTAAATTTGGATTAAAATAAAGGAGTTTATTTTGATTCAAAATTAGATTTTATACTAACTAAATTTGCCCAATAAATGATATCAATATATATATTAAATGTTTATTATTCATGAGATAAATGTTATTTATTAATGCATATGGTGATGTGTATGATAATAAATGGGATTGATGATGGACTATTGACCAATATGATTGGATTTTATTTTAGTTGGATGCATGAATGTATGGGTTTTATTAAATGGGGTCTGCGTACCTCGTCTTCTCTAATTTTTTACGAATGTAAATTCTATCTCCTCTATGTACTTCCCTTGGCTCACGATCGATGTTTCTATTTATTTTAAATAGTTTTGTAATAGGAATAGTTAGAATTAATTTTAAAAATTGGAGATCAAGGAAGCAAGGCGCTTGAAGACTCGTTTGTAATGGAGCAGGGTTTAAATGTAATAGTTATATTTAAATATTATTTCTTGCACCCCTGGGGTTTGACCTTTTTGGTTCACTTGGTCGCTCTAGTGAACCAAACTAGAATAAAAGTCCATAATCAATCCGGGTAGAATATAGTATTCTATATGTGCATGCTTATACTATATATATTATATATTATGCAAACATGCTTCGCATGTTCATTAATATGACACGTATTTTATATATATATAAATGCTGCGCTAAACAAGATGAGACAAATTAATAACAAAACCCTCAAATTTTATATTAAGTCCTAAGCGTTCAAAGATATTTTGGAATATCGAGCGTCGCCTTCTAAGCATGATAAAATTAATAGAGTATTAAATATTTATTATGAGTTTGTTGTGTCACCACAAGGCAAGTATTAAGTATTTAAGATGTTAATTTATCACATTTGATGCTTATAAAGAAAATTTGAATAATATTGTTTTGTTGTGTCACCACAAGGATGATATTTTCTTTTTGAATATATGGAGTGCTAGGTCGGACTTAACTTGGATAATTTTGATTCGGATGTGCCACCACTTGATCAAAATAATCTAAGAGGCAAAAGAAAAGGAGTTGCATAGTTGATGTAATTGACAAAAGTTGTCTACCTATTTATTTATATATAGTTTGTTGTGTCACCACAAGGCTATATACATTTGAAATGGGATCCTTATTCTCATTAGCAAATCTTTAATTAGATTTTGCCGAACTATATAAGTGAGGGTAATATAGTTTGAAGAAAATAGTGGGAGATACCAATTTAAAACAAGACCTAAATTTTTTGGTAATTAATAAAAGAATGTATGTTAAAATGTTGTTAATTACAAATTCATTTCTGAAATTTTACAATGTCTAAAATTACTATCATCTGCGAAGCATATTAGATGCTAAATTAATTGAAATAAGAATTAAGCGGATTGGTTAAGGAATTTGAGAATAGTTCTCACGGCTAAAAAGCTATCTTATGTCCTTAATACGCCTATCCCTGCAATGGTTGCAGACAATGCCTCTGAGGAAGAGATTGCTACTTTTAGAAAGTGGCAAGATGATGCACAGTTGGCTCAATGCATCATGCTCGCATCCATGAGTAACGAGCTTCACGTCGAGATGAAACTGGATGGATGCTCTACTATATTCACGCACATCAAGTAGTTGATGGTGAGGAAAGTAGGACTGATAGATATCAGATATCTAAGGAGCTCTTCCGATCTAGAATGGCCAATGGCACTATAGTACAGACAAAAAGTTCTTAACATAATCAATTTGATTGATCAATTAGGACAATAGATTTTGTTATGGATGGAGAGTTGAGCCAAGATTTGATCTTGCACTCACTCCCGAACTGGTTGCAATGGACCTTTTGGTACTTGATGCTCCGCCTTGACTCGTTGACACGTTAGACACCTTGAGTTAAACATCGCTATCTCTCTTTTCATATTGCCCCACCAAAATGTATGTCGAAGATCATGATACATTTTGGTACTCCCAGGATGGATTGCAAATGGTGTGTTGTGCGCTTCCATCATGATTTTATACTTTAAATCAAGGTCGTTAGGAACACAAAGTCTGGAGTTGACTCAAAGTATTCCTTCTTCATCGATTCTTCCTTCCGCCATAGCACCTTCTTGCACTTTCTTCCTCATACGCATCGGCTCAGTGCAGAGTAGAAAGCGACTTTAACTTTATCAATTAAAGTCAGTTCTACTCGTATATTCGCCATCATCACATGGGTCCCTGGAGTCTTTACCTCTATCTCCATCCTTTGCAAGTCACACAGAATAGGCCTTTACGTTGACAATATCGCACTCGTACCCACATATAATCTTCTATTCAATGTGTCAGCTACCACGTTCGCTATTCCAGGATGGTATGATCATAATATTTCAATAGTTCAAGCCAACGTCGTTGTCGCATGTTGAGTTCCTTTTGAGTGAAGAAATATTTGAGGCTTTTATGATCCGTAAAGATATCCACTTTCTCCCCATACAAGTAATGCCTCCAAATTTTAAGTCACGAAGACAATGTTTGCCTAACTCTAGATCATGAGTAGGATAATTCCTCTCATATTCTTTGAGTTGTCTTTAGGCATAAGCTATGACTTTCCCATGTTGCATGAGAACACATCCCAACCCTTTGCGAGAAGCATCATGTGAGATGACTGAATCCTCAAGGCAGGATGGTATCACAAAGCAGTCTTTGAAATGAGTCTCCTCTTGAGTTCTTGAAAACTCTTCTCACATTCTTCGCTCCAACCAAACTTTGTATCTTTCCAAGTCAGTTGAGTTAATGGAGTAGCGAATCGAGAAAATCCTTCCACGAATCTCCGATAATAACCAGCTAAACCGAGAAAGCTACGTACTTCGGTCACTGATTTAGGTTGCTCCCAGCTTTGAATTGCTTTAATTTTTGCTGGTGAGACAGATATTCCATAACTTGATACTACGTGCCCAAGGAATGCTACTTCCTCAAGCCAGAACTCGCATTTCTTCAACTTGGCATAAAGCCTGTATTCACGAAGCATTTGGAGTATCAGCCTCAAGTGTTGCTCATGATCTTCATGGCTTTTGGAATAAATATGGATGTCATCAATAAAGATGACCACAAAGTGATCCAAATATTCCTTGAATACTCGGTTCATAATATCCATGAAGGCAGCAGGAGCATTAGTCAATCCAAAAGACATGACTAGGAATTCATAATGCCCGTACCGAGTTCTCAAAGCCGTCTTTGGAATGTCATTGGTTCTAATCTTTAATTGGTGATATCCGGAATGAAGATCAATCTTTGAAAAGAATTTGGCTCCTTACAACTGGTCAAACAGGTCATCAATACATGGTAATGGGTACCTATTTTTTATGGTGACATGATTCAACTCCCGATAATCAATATAAAGTCGCATACTCCCATCCTTCTTCTTCACGAATAGAACAAGAGCACCCCAAGGAGACGTACTAGGATGAATAAAAGCAATGTCTAACAATTCCTGCAATTGAGTCTTTAACTCCTGAAGTTCAATAGGAGCCATTCGATATGGGGCTTTGGAAATGGGTTTTGTACCGGGTTCAAGGTTGATACAAAATTAAATTTCACGCTCGGGGTAGGCAGGGAAGTTCTTGAGAATATGTCGAAATTTATTAACAATAGAAATATCATTCAAAACTGATGTATTTTTGTTTAGATCCGTGACATGAGCTAAGAAAGCTTGACATTCGTTTTTAATAAACGAATAGCTTTATGGCTTGAGATGACAGTGATTGATTTTAATGGTTTGGTTGCTTGAATTCACATAATAGGTTGGTTAGGAATATGAAAGCTAACAACCTTACAAAAATAATCAATTTTTTGCATGATAAGTAGTTAACCAATCAATCCCTAGAATCACATCAAATGCAAGTATTTTTAATGAAATAAGATCGACAGGTAATGTGAGGGTACCGATTTGAACCAAACAAGACTTATAAACAGTGGATGTAACGAAGGTTTCTCCCAACGGAGTTTCCACAGATAAGTCAAAGTCTAATTTCTCCTATTCTTTGTCTTTCAATTCGATTGTTGTAATTGGGATGATGAATTTCTCTACCTTTTCAGTTTTTAATTTATCTATGATGAACTAATTTACTTTTTAAGCTTACAATGAATCTTTATTGTTAAACAATGATTGTCATGCCTTGTATTCAGTTTAATATTACTATCAATTCAGTTTATCTATTGTGATTTGTGTTAGGTTTGTAATATTAAAGAACGCAATCAAATTGCAAAATAATGCGGAAACGTGTAAAAATCAGAGTTTAAAAATTTTACAAACCATATACCCGGATCACCCTTTATGCACAATTATTAATTAAACGAAAAGATAAAGAATAAAATCATACCCTCGAAGATCGAGCTTCCTCAGGTACAAGTTCACCTCCAAATCCTTTCGCGTTCAACTTGAATCCACCGGGTTTGGTTCCTTCCTTTAATCAACGTTAGCCACCCATATGTTTGGCTTCTAGAGGTGATCCACCAAGGAAAAATAAAGATTCAAGAAGAAGGGGTATTTGGCTCAACCCTAGTTTTCTATCTCTATAGAAAGGGCGTACTCTCCAACAAATTGGAATTATTACGTATTAGTAAAAGTCAACAACCCCATCACCCATAATAAGACTCCTCTTATTTATAGATGTGGGCAACCCACCTTAACAATTAAGGAATTGGGTTTTATTTAATTAATTAAATTCTTTTAATTAATTAAGCTCCTTAAACTTATTAGGGATAATTAATTAAACTCCTTTAACTAATTTTCCTTCCTAATCCTATTAGGAATAAATGAGAGTACTTATATTAAATTAATTCCTAAACTCTTTTAGAAATTAAATAATTGTAATAATATTAATAAGACTCCTCTTATTAATTTATATTTAATATTTCTAAAATATTAAATAATAAATATTAAGCTATTTAATTTATTCTATCACCATAGATTAAATTAAATATACATAACATATTATTACGATTATGCCATTAACTTCTTAAATAATTATTCTTCCTTTTATGGTGTGACCCTTTAGGTTCTCCATATTAAACCGGTTGTGAATAAATCAATTAGAACAATTCTAATCTTATTTAAATAAATAAATTAAATAATTAATTTATTTAAATAAATAATATTTATTCTCTGATAGGGATAAGCCTCCCTAGCGATCAACGACTTTCCAGATAATATAGATTTCAACATTAATCATAAAAGAACCTTTGAGTAAATAGTTTCCGTACAATTCAATCCTTCCACCATACAATGTCCCAATTAAATATAAGACATGGAATTCTTTGTCAAGTCTTATTTTATTTAATTATATGTATTCGATCCTTAAATGCACAACTCAAATAATGCAAATTAGAAACTCCTTTCTAATTTCATTACGCGATAACGAGGACTCTTTGGGTTGTCATTTATCGAATCACATAGGACATTTCTCTTCTTTTATTAGAAGTGGTAGATTCTTTATTGATCATACATTATCTCCATGTATAACTTATTATACCCAAGCATACCCTTTGATATACCCTAAGGGTCTTAAGGAATAAGTCAAAGTATAACTCATCATACATAAGATACTATGATGATCTCAAGTCCAAGGATTACTTGTACTACTATCACTATATAGAATTCCTATTGACAGTAAATAAAACTCCATTAGGTATTCCTTAGCGAGCCGCGTTCGATGAACTTATTCTCTAATAAGCACTTACATACTTGCTTTAGTGTCTCCACACAAATGATCATGAGATCAATCATCCTCATCCAATGAGCAGAACAACGTATGTACCAATCTATCAGGATTCACTAATCCCCAATTTAGTAATCCAATGATTGGGAACTATTTTAGTTTTAAGCTTTCTAAGAATTTAGATCTCATTAGAATGATCATCATCATTATTCTAAAAGCATTGCTTAAAACTATGGGTTTATCACATATTATAAAAAAAGACATCATGTAGATAATTAAAAGCCTTTAATAAATTAATACTTTTTATTAATAAATGAATAAGATTGTTACAAAGTATATGTTTTATCATCAAACATGATTGGCTTGTATGCATACTACTTTCAATCTCCCATTTGCACTAAAATCAATCGTCATGGTATCTCATACTCTTCTTCTCTAAGTGACGATTATCCCGGCATTGGATAAGCTTTAGTTAATGGATATGTAATGTTGTTCATGAGAGTCCACTATCTCTATAGTGATTTCCCATCTTTCAATGATTCTAATAATCAAATGAAAGTGCCACAACACATGTTTAGATCCAAGATGAGACTTAGGAACTATTCCTAGTTACGTAATGAACTTTTAATCCAAACAATCAACTTGTAGCTTCATTTATAGCTATATACTTTGTCTTTATTACTAAACCAAAGAACTCTTTCTTCATTTGGAACCTTTCAATTCCACTGCTGCACCACTGATTCAAGGTAACACTTTACCTTAAAGTGGATTTTACGTCGTCTTGGTGCATTCGAAAAACTTAAGTCTGCATTAAGCCCTCTAGTTTTAATTAAGACCCACCATGAATATGATCACATCCTTAGTGTCGTTAAGCACTTTAAGATGTTTTCACCGACTCATAGTGAACTTCTCCATAATTTGTTGATCAACATCGGGTCTCGTACATTTCATTGCATACATGATTGTCACTCATGCGACCTCTCTTTCGGAGTCTGTGGGGACTATTAAGAGAGATACACTCCATAGCTCATCGACATGAGACATCTCTTGAGTTTGCCATGCTAAACGACTTTAGCATCAAATGAATATCGTTTCTTGGGTTAAGTCGAGCATCCTCTTAAATCTATCTATATAGATTTATATCCCCAATTAAGATACTCTTCCAAATCATTCATGGAGGATTATTTGAAACAACTTTATCTTTCTTGATTGTAGCATTGGTATGTAATTCCTCATCCGTAGTATATCAACATATAATACTAGAAATTTCACGACGCTCCCACTGACCCTTTTGTACACACTAGAACTCTGATTTTTGATAAAATCAAACTCTTTTGATTGCCTCATCAAAACGAATGTTCCATATTTGAGAAACTTGCTTCAATCCATTTCTCTGAGTGTCTACAACACTTACCTCATCGTATGTAACTGGATCATCATCTTCTATGATGTGTACCTCATCATCATCATCTATGATGAATCCATACCTCTTAGGTATCTTCGGTACTATTCCAGATTTACGATTCGGTTGTGGTACAACAGGTCTATCTATAGGTTCCTCTTATTTGACTTATAGTGTTTTGTGGTTCTTGAACTTTTCAAGATCTATTATCCTCCCACTAGCCCCTTCAATAATAAACACATTTATCTTAGAAGGCAGCATGTTTCGCAACAAACACCTTTTGCTAAGTAGGATTATAGAACATATACCCTAAACTTACTTTAGGATGTCCCACAAATTGTACTTGTCAAATCTTGTCCCAAGCTTATCCTTTGAAACCTTTTCACATAAGTTGGACAACCCCTTATCTTAACATACTTAAGATTAGGAATCCTCCATGTCCATAACTTTTATGGAGTCTTGGGGCCGGATTTTGAGGTTATCATTTTCGTAGATATGTAGCCATTTCTAGGACATGATCCTAGAAGGATACTGGAATGTCGGTAAAATCATTATGGACCGTACCATGTCCAACAAGGTATGATTTTTCATTCAGATACATCAATCAATTATTACGTATCAGGATGTGTCCATTATGAGAAAACCATTTGAGATGATCTAGAAACTTATTGCACAAGTATTTATTCCTTGATCTAATCAAAGAATCTTAATACTTTGCCAATTTGTTTCACTTCTGAATTCTTTGAACCTTTCAAATAATTCACACTTGTATTTCAGCAAATACACACATTCAACTCTTTGAATGATCATCTCCTTTTCTTATACTAGTTTGTTCAATTTGCAAAATATATTTTTCACGTAAAGTCAGTATATAAAATCCATTAAGTAATATTCGATTCTATACAAAACATTATTATTATTATAAATAGAATAACAATTGTTCTTAAATATAATACCAAAGATTTCATTGTCCAACAATAAAATGGAAATAATGTTTCTAACAAATCTTTGGAATCAATAACAACTTATTGACTTAATAGATTTGCTAGTAGGGATTGCTAAACTATAAGTTTATATGGCTAATCAAAGAACCTTTGCTTCATTTTCCACACATAGGATTACTTATATTTGTTTAGTTTTCTACTTACATTTGGTCCTTCATAAATCTATATTTATGATAACCAAAGCCGGTATCCAATACCCAAGTAGAACCTTGACTTAAAGAAAATTTATTTCAATCATGAACAAAAGCGTATTATGTAGAAACTTCACTAAGCTTCTTTGGTTAGCCTCTGCAAGATGCTTCTTCGTAGCTTTCTTTCCGAGTGTCGAGGCTTATTGCGGTAAGGGAAGCAAACTCCTTTGCTATCCAAGTATCAATTTTGTTCTTATTATCCTTTGTTTTTGCCCTTTCTATTTATACCTTCTTCGAATCGTTCTTCTTTTCAGAAGATCCTTTGGCCCCTACCAGTAAGACTCGGTCTTTCTTGGTTGGAAAGTGACTCTCAACATTTTTCAACATGATAAGCAAATCAGCGAGGCTGGTATCTAGCTTGTTCATATGAAAAATTCACAACAATTGTGAAACAAAACCACCCTGATCCTCGCTCCAATTTGCAATCTTCATGATCTTGACCTTCAAATGTGTTCCTCCAATGTTCTTCTGAAATTAGGGCTTGAATCTTGCTAATTGATTGATTGGTGATTATTTTCTTTTGTGATGCCTTGTCCCTCATGTAATACTCATGTAATTAGTTCATAAATGATGCCCAATAGAGTTCTAGTCCATGCCAAATTATTTCATGTACGCAGCTGCAGAGTTCCAATTCAAATAGAAAACTTCTCTTTCCACGTACCCCCGCCCCAGTAAGGGTTTTTCCACTGATGAGGCCCGCCCTGGCGGGGGTTGCTATTGTAGTTGGGTTATGTACCCCCACTATGGCAGGGTTTCCTTTGTAAATGTGCCCACCGCATCGGGGGTTATGTCTCTACAGTTCTGATTTTTTCTTTTTCATGCCATTTCTCGCCATAACTCCACCATTATACCACCATTATGACGCCCCCAAAATAGGTATACGTCACCTATTTTGAGTCGCCGAATACATGGTACAAAATTTAAATACAAACTTCCTTATACAATACGATAAAAAAATGTAGCTGGGAGTTTTTATACGAATATTGTCTAATAGACAGTATCCAAACTCAAATGGAGTCCTCATTACAATTATTATCACACTATTTTATAAAATAGTGAGGACTACTACAACCATAATCTCGGACCGGTACTCCATTCCCCGACTAGTCCCGGCTACGTTCTCATTTCCTGAAGAGAACAACGAAAGGAAAAGGGTGAGCTCAACTAGCCCAGTAAGAAATATTATGACTAAGATAATGCAGAATAAATTATTGTTAGCCTTCAACAGTGTTAAACTGATAAAATACTATAAACATCAAGTTTAACTGCAGCAGAACAAGCAATCCATTAGAAGAGTCAAGTAGAGCATGATTTCTACTATCTTCTATGATTTAAGAAGTTTATCATCAATTTTATCGCTGAGACTCAGCTTAATAAATAATCTACATCATTAAATTATCCATGCACTACGGGCTAAGGATATTCATTAGTATCACGTCCACAAATTATCCATGCACTACGGGCTAAGGATATTCGTGTTATCACAATGGTCATGATCATGCCAACAACTGTCCATCAATGTACTATAGGCCAATGATGACTTTTACCACATCATTTGTAACATTACAGGTCATGATTATACCGAATAATTCATGGTCATAATCATACCAATCAACAGTCCATCTATGCACGACGGGCCAAAGATGTCTTTCATTACAATATAAGTATGAGGATGATGACAATGATATAAGAATTCAATTAAAAGAAAGTAAAGGATAAATTTTTAAAGATTATAATATAATTTATCCAGAATTCAATAATGTCCAAATTTTCAACATGATTCAGCTTTGTGGAGTAAAATTCAAGAATAAATATTGTATCAAAAATTACTTGGACAATAAAGAAATCAATTTTTGTCATGAATAGTACCTCAGGTGAATATTACTCGAGTGAATAGTACCCCATGAATAGTAATTCGGGAATAGTGCCCCGTGAATATTATCCTAACATGAAAAGATCAAAATTTATCAAGAATGTTCATAATAATATTCCCATGAAAAGATACTGGATGAAGTGCAAATTTCAAGGATATTCTACTTATTTCATTAAGTATAGAAGTCAAAACTTAACAAAAGGAGTATAGAATTCGGAATCTAAAACGAAATAATATTACTTACATACTACAGAGTATGAAAGAAAATATTATTTCTTACTAATATTGAACAAAAATAATATCCCTTACCTTAAAAAGCAGAGTATTCCAACTTGTATAGCGGGAATATTCTTGAAGAAAACTTTCACTGTTTTCTACACTCAAAGCTTCCTAAAACTCGAAAGAAATATGCTCAATATTATAGAAGAAGAATTTTCTAATTCTGGTGTGATTTTCAATCCTAAACTAAGGATCTTATTTATAGGAGAATGGAAGGATACTATTTAGGGGAAATCATGGACGCATAGTAAAAATTCGGACGAATTTCTTTGTTCCAACGTATCAGTATTTTCTTTTCAAGGTGCGGACCAACGAGGAAAACTAACACATGCCAATTTAGATCCTTGACCAATTAGGAAGCATCCTAATTCACAAGTTATCAATAGTAATGCATGATTTGAAAAGTTTGGCCAATAAGGTCCAAGCTTTGAAAAATCATCACATAACCTGCCAAATAAAGCTAGCAGATGACATTCTTTGAAAATAATTGAGGGCCCCCATCATAAATTAATCTACATACTTAAAAATTAATTAGAACAAATACCAGTTTAACAAAAATAATTGAACAAACATCTTCCACTCATCAATTATTATTCTTATCTTTAATCAACACAAATTTTCAACAATTAATCCTTATTAATACTATAACTCACAATATTAACAACCAGATCATTCCCAGGAAAGAGGGGGCTTTCCGATAAGGATTTCTCCATATTGGTCCGCAATTAGGTGACTAAACCTATTTCCTCGATAGAAATTTCTAGACACCGTCAATAATGCAAATAATAATATGAATAATTGTGTCGTCTCAATTATTGATTTAATAATATAAAATATTGACAATAATTGAATCAAATAACGTGAGATAATATGCAGCAATTACTATAACAATAATTGAGTATAACTGAGTGACTTCTCACGTAAGTATCAATAATCAATACTGTGTACTACTATGCAACCACACGTATTACTGTACTTTTATCACCAGGTATTTCAACAGTTAACGGTAAAACGTTTACCGTTATTTTTATAAAAAGATATTTCTGTCATTTTTAACTCCGACAATAATTTTGTTATGGGGTCCACCAATGATTGTGCCGTCATACGAATATTTCCTATTAAAATGAATATTCTCCGACCAATTGAATATTTTATAACAACTTGCATACTTTGCAAAATTTGTAAATTTTACTCACAACTATAATATTATATCAAATCCACACCATAATATTCAAAATATATATCGAGAAAAAATTTAATCTTTATTTATGAAAGTTGGGATCTTAAAACCTCCCCTTCTTATGAAATTTTATCCTCAAAATTAGGGTACGTACCTGGTATGTCGAAGAGGTGAGGATATCTTGATTTCATTTTAGATTCTAACTCCCAGGTCATTTCCTCAACATCGTGATTTATCCACAAAACTTTGACTTGAGGTATAACGTTGGAGCATAGAATATGTTCCTTCTTGTAATCTCCGAGATTTTCTATGTAATTTAATAATTATCAATAAACAAACTTATGTGAAACTCTTGTGTGATTTCATTTATTAGATATATATGTGTTATGTTAAGATATGTGATGAGATGTATTTAAATGGTTGGTTTAGTTTTATTTAACTATTTAAATTAATTAAGTGGGGAATTAATTCTTTTTATTACGTGGGTTGGTATTAAATCATGAGCTGGAGTTCGAAGTGGAATTTAGAGACGCGGACTGCGTATTCGAGTCCGGAACGTCAAAATTAGTCAGGTTAGACTGTAACCACGAAAATGTGTCACAGTTGACTTTTTGGTCAAAGACAACCGATTGACATTTTCAGGAAAAAAGTCAATCACAAATTTTGGAGATGATTTTTACGAAATGAATAGTCCCATGACGTCCAAAACGTTGACTTTTGTAGGAATCGATATAAGTATCGAACACGTTTGGCTACAGATGGTAAAATAGTCAAATAGCTTATTAATTGATTAAAATAATATTTTTCTAATAATAGAAATCAGTTGAACTGATGGGACCCATGAGACCATTAATTTGGGACAAAATGGAGGAGTATATTACGTGTATTACCAAATTGAAGAAGATGGAGTATTTCATTTTCTTTAAACCCAAAATCTCTTTATTTTCTCAACTCCCACTTTCTTTTTATTAAGTGATGAAACTTATGAATGGGATTAAATTGGATGCAATTGATGACTTGGGGTTTGAAAGGGTGGGGGTTCATATTTTATTAATTTCTATAAGTACTCCCCACTCAAAACACCATTTTTTTTTACTATAACCTTCTTAACCGATAGTAAATTGTGAGCTTAAGAGAGTTAGTACGAATTCTGGAGGATTACTGAGGATTTGACAAGCAAAGAGAAGGAGCATCAGATTAAACTAAGAAGGAATTCATCAAAAGGTAATCCATGAACCCATTTTATTTTTATAAGAAAAATGAGAAGAAAATGCATATAGAATTTGTAAATGATTTGTTGTGGCTTTGTGTTGCCATGTTACTGTTGTTTGATGATTATAGATCGTTAACAACAAAAGTTCTGGGTTAATCATGCATCAAATTCGCAAAAAATCAAAGAATTAAGCAATGCATGCTCTACGTTTGATAAAATGCCTCTAAGATTCTAAATTAATCAAATAGTGGAAATTTGTTAAAGTTTGATGTTGTGAAATATGAAAAACGTGAGAGTAGATGATCTGGACATTAGGAAAAGTTTAATTGCATGCAAGAAGCAAAATCATGGATTTTTGTCAAATTGGGTTTAACTAGTAATCTGTGACTTTTCAGGTTTTTCGGACCATTAAGTCCGTATCTTTGGTAATCCGTTTGATGTATGTACTGATTTTGTAAGATACTAGGAAGCATGATGTCTAACCTGACCAAGTTTGAATGTAATCCGAATTAAAACGAGCAAGATATGAATTTTGGGAACTAGCATGAAAATAATCAAAATCTGTAAAACCCAAAAATTTTTCTAACTCTAGAAACAGTCCGCGCACAATTATCTAGGCGTCCGGTTTGTGGTCTTATTTTGGTAATTTCATGAATGTCATATTTTTGTAAAATACCTTACTGTATGAAGTTTATTGTGTCCAAATATCATGGTCATATCATCTGTAGATTAGTGGGAATAAAATCGCAAAAGTGGCTGCAAGAAACGAAAATTTGATGTCTTTGTTGGGCTTTTATTTGAATGGGTATGTAATAGTTATTATTATTATTATCTATGAAGTTTATTTTGTTAGATGATGGTGTATGATGTATCGTGAGCACCATATCCTGTGTTTGATGTTACACGGATTTGGTGGCTTCACATGTTGGCATCAAAGTAATAGGTTATAAACCTTAGGTGGGGAACCTTAGACTATAACCTTAGGGAAGTTAGTGGAGAAAATAAGGAGATGAACTCACGTAGAGTTCTAGGGGTTGTGTCAGCTCTATTTTTCTAAAAACAAAAACATCTATTTTAAACTACTAATCGAGTTATTTTGTCTTGTTTGAAGGATGTCAAGAGAAGAGGAGGTTAGAGATATTCACGTTGTGAGTGAGCAATTGGTGACGGCTGTACTTGAGCCTATAGCTGAGGCAGCAGCTGAGTCAGGCCCAGAGGAGTATCCTGAAGAGGAATAGGAGACCGAGGAGGACTCCGAGGAAACTATTGGGGATGGTCTACTAGACGAGTTGATGGATAGGATTATGGAGTTGAAGGAGCTGTATAAGGGGGAGCAACAAGCTACAGCATTGCTTGAGGCATTGGTGCACCACCTGATAATTAGGAACGGAGATCTGGCTGACAAGCTGCGGGCATCAGACCAGAAGGTGGATAGGCTGGAGGATGAGAAAGAAGCTATTAGGACCCACTTGGGGCATACCATTAATGGGTTGGAGTCGAGGATACAGAGTCTCCAAACTGACAAGCAGATTGTTACTACATTCTGGGGAGATGAGAGGAGAGGCCGTGTTCGGGCCGAGAAGATAACTGGCGAGTTAGAAGAAGAGGTGAGAGATAAGAAGGTTAAGATAGACAAGATGAAGTACGCGTTTAAGTCAACACATGGAATGTTCCAGCATAGGGTGCATCACTTTCCAAGTAAGGAGCACCGGTCTAGACATGTTATAAGCCGTGGGCTTGTGCTGGAGATGGCGGATGAAGAACACGAAGACGCCATTAGGCGAGGTCTTTAGTTTATTCGTGATGAACTTTTACTACTAGCGTATAGAACGCTTATCTATGAATAAAAAGCTTGGTTTCAATTTTTACCAAGTATATTTGTTTAAAGTGATGTAAATGGCTTAATGCCATAAGACGATGAAATACCTTGGGTGTTATGTTTATAAATAAATATGCTTTTATTTAGGTATGTGATGTGATGATTAAGTTCTCTTCTTATGAATGATATATTCTGTAGAGTAAGTTATAAGATAATAGCATTAAGTTCATTTTAAACAAATAGATGGCTAGAGGAAGACGTCGTCAAACACCCGAGGGGTCAGGTGGTAATGTTGGGGATTCACCGAACCCTATGCAGTAGTTTGTAGACATGTTAGTGGGGGCACTTCAGAATTAAACCCTGAATGCCAATAACCCTCCAGTGGCCCAAGTGGCACACTTTAAGGACTTCAAGAGCGCGGGACCCCCTAAGTTCAAAGGAACCACTAAACCCATCGAAGCTCAAACTTGGGTCAAAGAAATTGAAAAGGCGTTCACTATCGCCCGAGTAGGTGATGATCAGAAAATAATATTCGCCACTTACATGCTGAAGAGTGAAGCCAACTTCTGGTGGGAGGCAAACCATACCAAGGCTAGAGAAGGTGTGATACCTTGGGAAGGGTTTAAGAAAATCTTTTTTGAGAACTATTTTCTGGTTAGTATCTGAGTCGCGTGGAATGCGATTCACGGAGTCAAGCAAAAAGACATGACGGTACCTCAATATGCAGCAAAATTCAACGAGCTGGCGAGGTTCGCACCTCACCAGGTCGACACTGAGGAGA
Source organism: Panax quinquefolius (assembly GCA_020205615.1). Taxonomy (NCBI): domain Eukaryota; kingdom Viridiplantae; phylum Streptophyta; class Magnoliopsida; order Apiales; family Araliaceae; genus Panax; species Panax quinquefolius. Next base: position 90,716 of record JAINUW010000788.1, read on the forward strand.
GAAAAACGAGGAGGTTTGAGCAGGGTCTCAAACCATGGCTATATCTCTCATGAGACTCTCGATTATTACAACGAATAACCCAACTCTCCTGGAGAAAGCTATAATCGCTGATGGCGGAAGTGAGGCCCTAATGAAATTTAACTAGGAGAAAAATAAGAAGAATGATGGAGGGAATCGTGGGGAAGGTAGCCACAGTAGTGGTGCATACAAGAGGAAGTGGAAAAATAACAATAGTAGCAACAACAATTTTAAATCGGGAAACTCTGGGGGAAAATTAGGGGAAGCAAAGAAGAGAACTGAGGCATGCAAGGAGTGTGGGAGGAATCACTCGGGGGCATGTCTAAAAGGAAGAATGTCTATTTCAACTGCGGGCAAGAGCGGAACATCTCTCCCAATTACTTTGCACCAAAGAGAAATGGATGGTTCAACTGTGGAGCATTGGATCATCATGCAAGGAATTGCCTAAAGAAGAACTCAGCAGGAGGAAATGGAGGAAGGGGACCAAGCGGTGGAAATCTCACGATTTAGTGGACCACCAACTCAGAATCGACCCACAACTAGGACTTTCAACATGATGGTTCAGGATGCGGTCGCATCCATGGACGTGGTTTCAGGTATCATTCTGATTAATGATATATCTGCTTACATATTATTTGATTTGGGTGCTACTTGTTCCTTCCCATCACATGAATTCTCCCAACGACTAAACTTACCCCAGGAAGAATTAGAATATCCTTTGAACATAGAAGTTTCTAATAAGGAAATATTTCCCGTTAGTATGTCTATAGAAATTATGTTGTAGACATCAGGGGATATAAGTTACCTGTGGATTTAATTCCAATTCAATTAGGAGAATTTGATGTAATTCTATGAATGGATTGGTTATTTAACCATGGAGCGATGATAGATTGCCAGAAGAAGTGTATAAACATTAGGACTCCAGATTAGTCTAAGGTAGCGTTCTATGGAAGTAGGTCACCGAGACACTCAAGTTGTTTGACGGTGATGCAAGCTATGAAGTTACTAAGAGAGGGATGTGTAGGATATTTGGCCCATATTGTCGATACGCAAAAAGCAGAGATAGAGATGGGACAGATACCGTAGTGAACGAATTTCCGGAGGAATTACCAGGACTTCCGCTGGATCGGGAGGTCGAATTCATTATAGATTTAGTACCAGGAACAACACCGATTTCGAAAGCCCCTTACAGAATGGCACCGACAGAAATGAAGGAGCTGATGGTACAGTTGTATGAGTTATTGGATAGGAAGTATATTCAACCGAGTGTGTCTCCTTGGGGAGCACCGGTTTTATTTGTGAAAAAGAAGGACGAATCAATGAGACTATGTATCGACTATCGAGAGTTGAACAAGATGATGATTAAGAATAAGTACCCGTTACCTAGGATAGATGAACTGTTTGATCAGTTGAAGGGGGCAAAATATTTTTCCAAGATTGACTTGAGGACGGGATATCACCAGTTAAAGGTGAGGAAGGAGGATGTACCTAAGACAACGTTTAAGACTCGTTACGGTCACTATGAGTTCCTGGTGATGTCGTTCAGGTTAACAAATGCGCCAGCAGCGTTTATGGACATGATGAATCAAGTATTCAAGAAATACTTAGATAAATTTGTAGTTGTGTTCATAGATGATATCCTGATCTATTCCAAGACTCAAGAAGATCATGCTGAACACTTAAGGTTAGTGTTGGGGGCGTTGAGGAAGGATAAGTTATATGCAAAATTCTCGAAGTGTGAGTTCTAGTTGGAGAAAGTTCAATTTCTGGGTCACGTGATCGACAACGATGAAATTTCTGTTGATCCAGCGAAGGTGGAAGCGGTTCAAAATTGGGAACAACCAAAGTCACCGACCGAAGTAAGAAGTTTCTTAGGACTGGCAGGCTATTACAGACGATTTTATCCAAGATTTTTCAAAGATAACGGGAACATTGACGAATTTAACGAAGAATTCGGTAAAAACAATTTGGATGGAGAAGTGTGAAGAGAGTTTTAAGGAACTCAAGAAAAGACTAAGTGAAGCACCCGTGTTGACTTTACCTGACGATACAGGTGACTTTGTGATTTTCAGTGATGCATCACACAAACGACTCGGATGTGTACTTATGCAACATTGTAAAGTTATTACGTATGCATCGTGTCAATTGAAGGATTACGAGAAGGGATATCCTACCCATGACCTGGAATTGGCAGCGGTAGTATTTTCCCTAAAGATATGGAGACACTATTTATATGATGTAAGGTTTGAAATATACATGGACCATAAAAGTATGAAGTATATCTTCATGCAGAAAGAGTTGAATATGAGACAGAGAAGATGGTTGGAGCTTATAAAGGATTACGATTGCGACATCTTATATCATCCGGGAAAAGCTAACGTGGTAGCGGATGCGCTAAATAGAAAAGGCAGTGGTAGGTTGGCAATGCTAATAGCTCAAGAGGAGTTAATTAAGGAGATGGCTAGATTAGAACTCGAGATAAAGAGTTCGAGGGAGCCAGATGGGAAATTTTTCGCAATGGAGGCTCATTCGACTCTATTGGACAAAATCAAGGAAGCACAAGGCAGCAATGAGGAATGTGAGAGGATGATGAAAAGAATTTCTGACGAAGAGGAGCTCAAGTTCAGTATGGGTGGTGATGGATTATTAAGATTTGAGGAGAGAACTTGGGTGCCAGCGGTATCTGAATTAAAGGAAGAAATCATGAAGAAAGCTCATAGTTTAAGTTACTCAATCCACCCGTGAAGTACAAAGATGTATCAGGATCTTCGCCAACATTATTGGTGGCCCAATATGAAGAGAAAAGTCACAGAGTGCGTCAGCAAGTGTTTAACATGCCAACGAGTCAAGGCGGAACATCAGAAATCGAGCGGGTTACTTCAACCTTAAGAAATTCCAGAATAGAAGTGAGGGCATATCATGATGGACTTCGTGGTAGGACTTCCAACTACGCAGAAGGGTTGCGATATAGTATGGGTGATCGTTGATCGATTGACCAAGTAAGCACATTTCTTGCTAATTAGGATCAGATATACCTTGGATCAGTTGGAAAAACTTTACATCAAAGAGATCATTTCCAGGCATGGAGTACCTATATCAATTGTGTCGGATCGCGATCCGCGATTCACATCAAATTTCTCAAAAAGTTTTAAAGAACGCATGGGAACGCAACTGAGGTTGAGGACCGTGTATCATCCTCAAACAGATAGGTAGAGCGAGAGAACTATTCAAATGTTAGAGGACATGCTGAGAGCATGTGTTATAGATTTCAAAGGGAGCCGGGATGACCACCTACCATTGGTGGAATTCGCATACAACAACAGTTATCACACGAGCATCAGTGTGCCACCTTATGAAGCTTTATATGGAAGGAAATGTAGAACGCCATTGTGCTAGGATGAAGTGGGAGATTGGCAATTGCTAGGGCCATAATTGGTGCAGCAAACTGCAAATGTGATCAAAATAATACGAACGAGGCTAGTGATGGCTCACGGTCGACAGAAAAAATATGCAGATCAACATCGGCAACAACAAGACTTCCACATCGGCACTTATGTGTTTTTGAAAGTGTCACCTTGGAAAGGGAACATGAGGTTTGGGAAGAAGGCAAAACATAATCCTAGATTCATAGGACCCTTTGAAGTGTTGAGGCAAGTCGGTGAGGTAGCTTATGAAATAGCTTTACCTACAGAGTTAGGACATATACACAATGTGTTCTATGTTTCGGTCCTACGACCCTATAAGAAAGACTAAAAGCATGTCATAGAGTATAAACCTATTCAATTTGAGAAGGACTTAACCTATGAAGAGGTTCTAGTACAGATAATTGATAGAAAAGAACAAGTGTTAAGAAATAAGATAATACCTTTTGTTAAGGTAGTGTGGATGAACCACAGCGCCGAAGAGGCTACATGGGAACTCGAGGAGAAAATGAAGAAAAACTACCCTAATATTTTTGTTTGATGAGTAATGATTCCGGGGACGGAATCCTTATAAGGGAGGGTGAATGTAATATCCGAGATTTTCTATGTAATTTAATAATTATCAATAAATGAACTTATATGAAACTCTTGTGTGATTTCATTTATTAGATGTATATGTGTTATGTTAAGATATGTGATGAGATGTATTTAAATAGTTGGTTTAGTTTTATTTAACTATTTAAATTGATTAAGTGGTGAATTAATTCTTTTTATTATGTGGGTTGGTATTAAATCATGAGCAGGAGTTCAGAGCAGAATTTAGAGATGCGGACTGTATATTCGAGTCCAGAACGTCAAAATTAGTCAGGTTAGACTATAACCACGAAAATGTGTCACGGTTGACTTTTTGGTCAAAGTCAATAGATTGACATTTTCGGGGAAAAAGTCAACCATGAATTTCAGAGATGATTTTGACGAAACGGATAGTCCCATGACGTCTGGAACGTTGACTTTTGTAGGAATCGATATAAGTATCGAACACATTTGTCTACGGAGGGTAAAATAGTCAAATAGCTTATTAACTGATTAAAATAATATATATTTTTAATAAATAGAAATCAGCTGAACTGATGGGACCCATGAGACTATTAATTAGGGACAAAATGGAGGAGTATATTATGTGTATTACCAAATTGAAGAAGAAGGAGTATTTCATTTTCTTTAAACCCAAAATCTCTTCATTTTCTCAACTCCCACTTTCTTTTTATTAAGTGATGAAACTTATGAATGTGATTAAATTGGATGCAATTGATGACTTGGGGTTTGAATGGGTGGGGGTTCATATGCTAATAATTTCTATAAGTACTCCCCACTCAAAACACCTTTCCTTTTTGTTAAAAACTTCTTAACCGATAGAAAATTGTGAGCTTAAGAGAGTTAGTACGAATTCTGGAGGATTACTGAGGATTTGACAACTAAAGAGAAGGAGCATTAGATTAAACTAAGAAGGAATTCATCAAAAGGTAATCCATGAATCCATTTTATTTTTATAAGAAAAATAAGAAGAAAATGCATACAGAATTGGTAAATGATTTGTTGTGGCTTTGTGTTTCCATGTTACTGTTGTTTGATGATTATAGATCGTTAACAACAAAAGTTCTGGGTTAATCATGCATCAAATTCACATCAAATCAAAGAATTAAGCAATACATGCTCTAAGTTTGATAAAATGCCTCTAAGATTCTAAATTAATCAAATAGTGGAAATTTGTTAAAGTTTGATGTTGTGAAATATGAAAAATGTGAGAGTAGATGATCTGGACATTAGGAAAATTTTAATTGCATGCTAGAAGCAAAATCATGGATTTTTGTCAAATTGGGTTTAACTAGTAATCTGTGACTTTTCAGGTTTTTTGGACCATTGAGTCTGTATCTTTGGTAATCCGTTTGATATATGTACTAATTTTGTAAAATACTAGGTAGCATGATGTCTAACTTGACAATGTTTGAATGTAATCCAAAATAAAATGAGGAAGATGTGAATTTTGGGAACTAGCATGAAAATAATCAAAATATGGAAAACCCAAAAAAGATTCTAACTGGAAACAGTCCGCGCATGCTTATCTAGGCATCTGGTTTGTGGTCTTATTTTGTTAATTTCATGAATGTTATATTTTTGTAAAATACCTTGCTGTATAAAGTTTATTATGTCCAAATATCATGGTCATATCATCTGTAGATTAGTGGGAATAAAATCGTAAAAGTGGCTGCAAGAAACTGGACAAGAGTTATGAAGTACTATTGAGAATTCAAAATAGCACTTCTTTTCATTCAAAACGTTTTACAACAACAATATTCAGTAAAATATCAATTTCGGTTCAAGACCGTAAGCATTTCATAAGTACTTTGAAAAGGACGTTCTGGCACTAAGTCCATAAGTCCGACATAACTTACGAGCACGTCTAGGTGATCAGCCTATAGTACTCTATGTTGATCAACACTACATTCATTAAACGTGTATATGTTTAAGTTGTGGCAACCTCATGTGCCTGTCGTTTGACGACAAAACAATTTGAGCATACACAATCTACTTTTACAAACCACAACAATATTAGTTTGGTAAATTCTTATCAACACTAGATAGAATAACATAGCATACGTCTAGTCGAAAGAATTGGCTTTGACTTCCTCAGATACTAACTCATGCAAAGAATACATGAATCATAAAGACTTGTCCAAATCGAACTGGAACAAGGTTTAGAGTACTTGCCTTTAGCGTCTGCTTATAGATATAACACGTGAACGTTACGTCTTTAAGGTCTCTACATTAGAAGATAGCATAACATAGAACATTAGGTCATGAATGATCATACATGGTTCCTAAAGAATCTTACCCTTCTTCTCAATCTAATTACGTATTAGATTTGTTATTATTGGTTCCAGCTTTCCATTACATCACTCTTACGTTCATAAGTAATTTACTTAATCTTAACCTTAAGTGGGCATACTTAAGTTTTAATATGTCATAACAATGTTTCAATAAGATCTTTATTTAATTTCTTAACCATTACTCTTCATGTTCAGTTTGTAAACATTCTTCACTATCTAGGTTATGAAAATTTGGCGTTGTATGCATTTATCAGACTATTACACTGGTGCCACCCCTTACTGCGGTGTTACCACTCATTGCTCAAAAATCCAGACTAGGCGTCATGGCATGAAGTCTTTGTGTTATATGCCATACTGTATGACACTCTGAGGTGATGGCCACTTTTAGGCAATACATGGGATAATTTTCCTTGTCTTTGGGTATGGTGCATGACTCTGCACTGAAACTTGGACATTTTTAGAAATTTTGTGAAAATTTCGGACTCGTAACTTCTTTGTTATAAGTCCGAATTGGCTCGTTCAAGAGCCTATGGTTCACAAATTACGTGCTCTATGCGTTCATGTAAGAATTTTATCTATTTTACTTCATTTGCTAAAATTTCACCTATTAGTTCATTTTAACGAAAATGATAAGCGTTTCATGAACGTTCGGCGCTTTCGTTCTTCGTTCTAAGTCAGAATTCGGCCATTTTTGAGTCCGCAACTCTATAATGCCAAATATGACTTGTCTCCATCGAAAACCAACATTTACGACTTCAAGCACAAAATACGACTTCCATTCCGAGAATTTCACGAATTCGACAATTATCGTCTAATCGTGTAAATTTCGGCGAATCCTCATTACTAATCATTCTAGGTGGATTTTAATCAACATGTAGACATTACAAGTTACTTATTACACCAACTTATCATCAAAGTAGGTTTTGACTTATTCTCATAAGTCCATGACTTGTTTAACTCATTAACTACAATTTTCATGCTTATGACAACAAATAGCAAATCTTCATAAGTTCATCAACTTATTTAAGTTCAAGTTGCTTATTCAACATTTTCGGCTTAAGTTCATTCATCAATGACTTATGACATGTTATCATTAAATCATCCCACTTCTCTATCAATCCTATTATGATAGAGATGGAAGAGACAAGATAATTTACCTTTGATGAACTATTACTTCACTTCACTTTGGAAAATCTAGCCAAAAGTTGAGATGACTTATAAGTGCTTATATGACTTATTCTCTCTAACACTTAAGTTGTTTATCTTGTAAGAAGTTGGATGAAATTTGAACAAGCAACAAATGAATTGAAGCTTGGTATATATAGGCAACACAAAGTTAGGGTAGTATGGTCATTAAGACCTTCCACCTCCTTAAGTAACCTCCTTACTATTCACTTGCATAATTTCTAAGTTTACTTGCTAACCACAACACTTATCTCTTACTTGGTTATTACATAAAGTTCTTTCCCACCAAGACTACCCATATTACACTTGGTTTGCTCCATGGGTCATGACCAATTCATGGGATTGCTAATTAATCTAGCTAATTACTTATTGGGCTTCATTAACTAAATACTTGGGCTTGATAATAAATCCACATAGGTTACATCTCATACATATTGGACTTGCTCTTTATACAAAATCCACCATTCCATTTCATTAGATTTTTAATTCATATATTCTCAATTTAAGTCCGCATGCGAATTATTGCGTTTTCCATACTTAGATTATTATTACATAATCCATCTCGCCTCGATATTCTAACGTTACGTATTTCTCGAAAGTTCAAAAATAATTCTCGAGCGATAAACGGCAAATAGTGTTTTTCGTAAACTTTCTCGTAAAACATTTATTTTCGTCTTGGAAATTCAAACACTTTAATTCACTCACGTGGTTCAAATACTACGATCTTCCGATGTTTCTAGGTTATAGAACAACATACATCTTATTAACACATATAATAATAAATAATATTATTTTATTCATTATTTAATTCTTCCAAGTCTTTTACAAAGGATCCGAATTTCTCGGTCGTTACATTCTTCCCCCCTTATAAAGATTCTGTCCCCAGAATCTCGCCCTACATCACTCAAACAAAAGAGGATAATTCTTTCTCATCTTTTCTTCAAGTTCCCACGTTGCTTCTTCAACATCGTGGTTCTTCCACAACACCTTTATAGACGGTATTACCTTGTTTCGCAGAACTTGCTCTTTTTATCGATTATTTGAATCGGCATCTCTTCATATGTTAAATCTTTCTTGATTTGAATAGGCTCAAATTCTATCACGTGCTTGTAATCTGGTTTGTAAGGATGTAGCACTGAAACGTGAAATACATTATGTATTCGCTCTAGGTCTGGAGGTAACGCTACCCTATAAGCTACCTCACCTACCCGTTCTAATACCTCAAAAGGTCCTATAAACCTTGGGCTTAGTTTTCCCTTCTTTCTAAAGCGTATCTTTCCTTTCCAGGGAGATACCTTTAGAAATATGTACGAGCCTACCTCAAACTCTTTATTCTCTCGATATAAGTCCGCATATTTCTTCTATCTGTCTTGAGTTACGACGAGATGCATACGTATTAACTTTACCACTTTCGCTGTTTGTTGCACCAATTCTGGTCCTAGCATTCGGCGTTCTCCTACTTCATCCCAATACAACGGCGTTCTACATTTCCTTCCATACAAAGCTTCATATGGCGGCATACCTATGCTTGCATGATAACTGTTGTTATACGCAAATTCTACTAATGGTAGATGATCATCCCAACTACCCTTAAAATAAATGATGCAAGATCTCAACATATCTTCTAACGTCTGAATTGTCCTCTCGCTCTGTCCATCGGTTTATGGATGATATGTCGTACTCAACTTCAACTGCGTCCCCAACTGCTCTTGAAGACTTCTCCAAAAGTTCGATGTCAATCGTGGATCCCGATCTGACACTATTGAAACAGGTGCTCCATGTCTAGAAATAATCTCCTTAACATAAAGTGTAGCTAACTGATCTAAGTTATACTTAACTCGAATTGGCAAAAAGTGAGCCGACTTCGTCAACTGGTCCACTATTATCCAAATCGCATCATATCCCTTCAGAGTCGTCAGAAGTCCCACCACAAAGTCCATCGTGATATGCTCCCACTTCCACTCCGGAATCTCCAATGACTGTAACAAGCCACTTGGTTGTTGATGTTTGACTTTAACTCTTTGACAAGTCAAGCACCTACTCACATACTCCGCTATTTCTCTCTTCATGTTCGGCCACCAAAAACTTTGTCGGAGGTCTTGATACATCTTAGTGCTACCAAGATGAATCGAGTACCTCGAACTGTGAGCCTCATGTAATACTTGCTCCTTTAATTCCGTCTCATTTGGAACCCAAATTCTTCCTTCAAATCTTAATAATCCCTCATTATCAAGACGAAACCTAATATCTTTTTCAGTGGTCAACGGCTTCTTCATTTGATCACACTCATCAGTTTTGAGCTGCACCTCCTTGACTCTCTCTACGATGGTAGACTGAATCTCCGTCGCAAACAGTCTCTGATCCGCCTCAATTGGCAACTTGACCTCTAACTCCATTCTAGCCATCTCTGTTATTAACTCAATTTGAGTTGTTAACATAGACAACTTCTCCCGACCCTTTCTACTCAAGGCGTCGGCCACTACGTGTTTTTTCAAGGTGATCTGAGATTTCACGATTCGTAATCCTTTATCAACTCCAACCATCTTCTCTGTCTCATATTCAACTCCTTCTGTGTGAAGATATATTTTAGACTCTTGTGGTCCGTGTATATCTCACACTTTTCCCCATAAAGATAATGTCGCCATATTTTTAAGGCAAACACCACTGCGGCCAGTTCTAGATCATGAGTAGGGTATACTTTCTCATAATCCTTTAACTGCTTAGATGCATTCGCAATGACCTTGCCATGCTGCATGAGCACGCAACCCAGTTCTTTATGTGAAGTATCGCTATAAACTATGAAATTTCCTGTATCATCGGGTAATGACAAAATAGGCGCTTCACTCAATCTCTTCTTTTGTTCTTGAAAACCATCTTCGCATTTCTTAGTCCATACGTACTTCACCGTCTTCCTTGTCAAGTTAGTCAGCGGAGTAGCTATCTTTGAAAAGTCTTGAATGAACCTCTGATACTAACCCGCTAACCCTAGGAAACTCCGTACTTCAGTCGGCGTTTTCGGTTGTTCCTAATTCATCACGGCTTCCACCTTCGCTGGATCTACTGAAATCCCCTCATGGTCAATAACATGACCTAAAAATTGTACCCTCTCTAACCAAAATTCACACTTAGTGAACTTCGCATATAACTTCTCCTTTCTTAATGTCTCCAACACTATTCTTAGGTGTTCAGCAAGATCTTCTGGCGTCTTAGAGTAGACTAGAATATCATCAATAAACACCACAACGAACTTGTCCAAATATTATTTGAACACTCTGTTCATCATATCCATAAATACAGCAGGTGCATTAGTCAACCCAAATGACATCACCAAAAACTCGTAATGACCATAACGAGTTCTGAATGCTATCTTTGGCACGTCTTCATTCCTAACCTTCAGCTGATGATACCCCGTCCTTAAATCTATTTTTGAAAAATATTTTGCCCCTTTTAACTGATCAAAAAGATCATCGATCCTGGGTAATGGATACTTATTCTTTATCGTTAACTTGTTCAACTCTAGGTAGTCGATACAAAGTCTCAACGATCCGTCCTTCTTCTTGAAAAATAGTACCAGTGCTCCCCACGGCGAAACACTCGATTGAATATACTTCCGGTCCAACAATTCCTGCAACTGTACCATCAACTCCTTCATCCCCACTGGCGCCATGCGATACGGTGCCCTGGAAACTGGTGCCGCTCCTGGCACAATGTGTATTACAAACTCGGTCTCCCTATCCAGCGGAAGACCCGATAACTCACTTGGAAATACATCCATGAACTCATTCACTATAGGTACTTGTTCCATGGTCGCTCCCACTCTTTGGGTATCAACCACATAAAACAAATAACCTACACACCCCTTCCTCAATAATTTCCTAGTTTGTGTCATAGTAAGACAACACGAACGTCCCGGCGATTTATTCCCGTAGAATATTACATGAGATTGAATTGATGTTTTAATATTTAAGCATTTCTTTTGACAATCTATAATTGCACCATGATTTATCAACCAATCCATTCCGAGAATTACATCGAATTCTCCTAACTTTATCGGTATCAGATCTACCGATAATTTACAACCTCGAATGTCTACGCAACAACTCCTATGAATATCTTCAACAGGAATTATCTCCTCGTTTGCTACCTTAATGTTCAAAGGTATATGCAACTTTTCGGGAAGTAATCCAAGTCGTCTAGCAAAATCACATACGATAAACGAACAAGTAGCACCCGAGTCAAACAACACGTATGCATTTAAGTAGTTGATCAGAATAATACATGCGACTACATCCCCCGAGGCCATCGCGTCTTGGACGGTCATATTAAAGGTACGGGCCATCGATTCTGCCCATTTACTTATTTGGACCCCAATTGTTAACTTACCACTATTGGCACCCTTATTCACGTCTGTCCCCTTCTTTGGTCAGTTCTTTGCCATGTGGTCCGTTGACCCACATACAAAGCATCCATGGTTCTTCTTCAGACTTGGACAGTTTGGCGCAATATGCCCCTCCTGTCCGCAGTTATAACACACGGCCTTACATTTGAGATAGACTCCTAAATGAGTCTTCCCGCAGGTCTTGCAGCCTCCATCTTCTTTTTTAGGTCCCTTAGTTTCACTTCAGGATTCCCCGAGCTACTCACCTTCCGCTTATACCCTTCGCCACTCCCGCTGGCACCTTCAACCTTTATTCCTCCATCTACATTCCCCTTAATTTTCTTATCCTTGTGGTATTGGCTCAACGCCTCGCTACCACCTTCGGCAATTATTGCCTTCTCTAAAACAACTCCAAAGGAAGTACTTTGGAACACAGAGATATGGTTATAGAGCCAGGGTTTCAAGCCCTGCTCGAATCGTCGAGCTTTCCTCACCTCGGTTTCCACTTGGTGTGGAGCGAACCTTACCAGTTCATTAAACTTGGCGGCATACTGGGCAACCGTCATGTCCCCTTGTTTCAAATCTAAAAACCGCATCTCCATCCTTCCCTGCATACTCGTGGGAAAGTAGTTCTCGTAAAATATTTCCTTGAACCTTTCCCACGTTATAACATCTATTCCGGCCCTTGCCTGATTGGCCTCCCACCAAAAGTTGGCCTCTCCCTTCATCGTGTAGGTTGCAAAGGCAACCTTTTGGGCCTCGTCAACATTTGCTATCACAAATGCCTTCTCAATCTCTCTTACCCATGTTTGGGCTTCGATAGGGTCCGCAGTTCCTGTGAACTCCGGCGGACCCACACTCTTAAAGTTCTTAAATGTAGTAGCTCGTACTTCACCAGGATTTATAGGAATATTAGCCCCAGTTTGGTTAAACGCTGCGGTTAAAAGGTTCAAAAATTCCTGCATGGGGTTAACTGGACCTCCCTCCGGTTGATTCGTGTTCGCACCTTGGTTACGTGGTACTCTTCTTAGCGGCATTTTGCTGTTACAATAAACACATTTTTTTCGGTAATATTCATTTCCTGTCAGTTAGTTATTATTCAATGTTAAACAATAACTTAAACATCCGTTACTCCACATTTTCGAAAAAGAATACTTATATTAATTCATTGTAGTATAATACTACATTATTTACATAACACAGCCTAAGCTGAATACATTACTTCCCACCATTGCTTTCCGAAATTTGGGATTTACAAAAGACTACCTTTGATTATACAAAAGAGGGTTTTACGTCACTACTAGATTCAAAAAAATATGTACATATCTAACTACTCTAGTCACTACTAGATTACATTTACCTTAAAGCATTTTCAAAATCTGCCTTGGCAAGACCGGCGATAATATCACGGCTGATAGTATGCCGTGTCTGCCCTGTCTCTACGGGGTAACCAGCTACCTGTAACCAAAAATCCTTATGAGAACTCCTATGAATATAGGGCATTCTCCCTATCTTCTGTTTCTTGGTCTTTAGCTCGCTCCTAAGCTCAAAGATCTCCTATTTTAGCTCATGGACCTTGTCCTTAGCCAAAACTCTCTCGTCATGTTCCTGTTCCCACATGGACTCCACGTCAAAGTCTGTCCTCTCTATAATGACTTGGAGCTCGACCTTGACTCCTTGACCTCCTGACAGTAGTGTACGTTCCTATCTATCACTAACATGAACAATGACATCATTGACTCCCCTAGAGTTATCTTCACTACTATTGCTACTAGGTTAAAAGACACTGTTTTCGCTTCTTCTTCTATCATGCCGTCAAATACGGACATGAGATCTAAACTTTCTGAGTCTCCAGACTCCACCACCACTATCTCTGGTTCTGCTGCCATGGGGTTCGGTATGATTTCTATCTGATTTACCGACCCTTCGCTGACTACCTGCACATCTCTATTTTCACCTGACATCTATAACAACACAAAAGTTGATTAGTACACGTTAGTAGAATAATAAAAACACATAACATATATAATGCATTTTTACAAGGTTAACTTCCATCGTTTATTCTTTGGCTTTTCTTAAGGTTATGACTTAAGGTTTCATTTCCCCCCTTTAAGTGTTATAACCTAATGCTTTGATACCAACCTGTGAAGCCCCCAAATCCGGGTATCTTCGACTGAAGCGGATGGTGTTACTGCGGTCTTCTGATTCACATAAACATCCAATTGAAATACCTCAAAAGAACAGATATGTCTTATATATATATCAAAAGAATATTTACATACACCAGGTTCTTTACAACCAATACATTGTCTTTGTCATAATATCAATATTATTCCTTACAAAATCTATACTATTACATATGCAATCTACGGGTTCACCTTTGCTTTCCCTTTATCCTTGCCGGATCCATCGGTCCGTTCGGTCTAAGATGCGTTCATATGGTTCAAGCAAGAATGAGCCTAACTAGCTCAGCAAGTACAACAATTCTAGTAAAATAGCATGCTTGAAACATAGAAATCGTATATCTTCAATAACTGGACAAGAGTTATGAAGTACTATTGAGAATTCAAAATAACACTTCTTTTCATTCAAAATGTTTTACAACAACAATATTCAGTAAAACATCAATTCCGGTTCAAGACCGTAAGCATTTCATAAGTACTTTGAAAAGGAAGTTCCGGCACTAAGTCCGTAAGTCCGACATAACTTATGAGCACGTCTAGGTGATCAACCTATAGTACTCTATGTTGATCAACACTACATTCATTAGACATGTATACGTTTAAGTTGTGGCAACCTCATGTGTCTGTCGTTTGACGACAAAACAATTTGAGCATACACAATCTACTTTTACAAACCACAACAATATTAGTTTGGTAAATTCTTATCAACACTTGATAGAATAACATAGCATACGTCTAGCTGAAAGAATTGGCTTTGACTTCCTCAGATACTAACTCCTGCGAAGAATACATGAATCATAAAGACTTGTCCAAATCGAACTGGAACAAGGTTTAGAGTACTTGCCTTTAGCGTCTGCTTATAGATATAACACGTGCACGTTACGTCTTTAAGGTCTCTACATTAGAAGATAACATAACATAGAACATTAGGTCATGAATGATCATACATGGTTCCTAAAGAATTTTACCCTTCTTCTCAATCTAATTACATATTAGATTTGTTATTATTGGTTCCGGCTTTCCATTACATCACTCTTACGTTCATAAGTAATTTACTTAATCTTAACCTTAAGTGGGCATACTTAAGTTTTAATATGTCATAATAATGTTTCATTAAGATCTTTATTTAATTGCTTAACCATTACTCTTCATGTTCAGTTTGTAAACATTCTTCACTATCTAGGTTATGAAGCTAGTATTTACATGTAAATCTATTACACTTGGGGGTCGTACTTTGGCATCACCACTCATTATTCAAAAATCCAGACTCGGCGTCGTGGCGCGAGTCTCTATTTTATATGCCATGGTGCGGCGTGACTATCAGAAGTGATGGCCACTTTAGCAACTTAAGTGATGGGATAATTGCCTTGTCTTTTGGTCTTGTGGCCTTGATCTCATGCACCGAAACTTGGACATTTTTAGAAATTTTGTGAAACTTCCGGACTCGTAACTTCTTCGTTAT
The DNA here is from genome assembly GCA_020205615.1 of Panax quinquefolius. Classification (NCBI taxonomy): domain Eukaryota; kingdom Viridiplantae; phylum Streptophyta; class Magnoliopsida; order Apiales; family Araliaceae; genus Panax; species Panax quinquefolius. Next base: position 106,252 of record JAINUW010000788.1, read on the forward strand.
AAGTCCAAATTGGCTCGTTCAAGAGCCTACAGTTCACAAATTACGTGCTCTATGCGTTCATGTAAGAATTTTATCTATTTTACTTCGTTTGCTAAAATTTCACCTATTAGTTCATTTTAACGAAAATGATAAACGTTCGCGAACGTTCAACGCTCGTTTCTTCGTTCTAAGTCGGAATCCGGCCATTTTTGAGTCCGCAACTCTATAATGCAAAATATGACTTGTCTCTATCGAAAACCAACGTTTACGACTTCAAGCACAAAATACGACTTCCATTCCGAAAATTTCACGAATTCGACAATTATAAATCGATTGTGTAAATTAAGTGAATCCTCATTACTAAATTAATTTTAATATTTATTGAATTAAATAAATATTTTCGATGATTTAATTATTAGATTAAATAATTAATTAATAATAATAATTATGTTTTCCAATTGTGGTAGATTAATTTAATTATATGTGTTACATTTATTAAATTAATGTAGAGAGAGTTTTATTATCAAAGTATGTGATTATGTGAGCTTATTGTATTAAAAGAAATATTTTAATAAAGCATATTGGTATTTTAATTAATTTAATTATTAATTAGAGAATTAATAATTTGACATTATTTATTAATGAGAAAAATTATTTATGTGACTATGTGAATTTATGAGAAATTATTATATTTTATTTAAAATATATTAAATAAAATATTGGATTTATTTTATAAAGTGTGACATTTTCAAACTATATGATAAAGCTTTATTAAATTAAATGACTTTGAATCAATTAAGGGTTGCCAAACAAGGCCCTAGTAGTGGTTGGATCACGATTACCCGTGTTTTGGGTTAGCTTGACCATTCTGTACTTGTCGATTCTCTTCTCCCTACTGTTATATTCGTCTTCTTTTATTATTATTATTCTAAGTGCGGAAGCGGAGAAGCGAGAGAGAGTTTGAGAACTTTGAGAGAGATTGCGAATCTTGTGATTAAAGGTGAAGAAGTGTGAGAAATTGGGAATTGTTGTCACCACTGTGTAATCTAAGCGAGTATTAAGAGGTAATCCCTTCTTCCCAAATTTAAAGATTCGTCATTTAGTTTTTATAAAAATGGCTTTCATATATTTTGTAAAATCTACGTAATTGAAAAAGGGTTTGATTATGAGTTTATATATGGGTTAAGATATATATCAAATAATTAATTATATATGATTATATATATATATTATGTGAATTATCATGTCATCGGTTTCATAATACTATGAATTGCTATTTCAAAATTCTGAGTTTGGGTTTTGGCCGTATGGCCTTATCGTGATATTTCATGTATTGAGCGTATATTATCCTAAATTTTACATTAAGTATGTTGTTATGCATGTTGATCTGAAGAGACCAAAGTTTAAATAAGCGGATTGATTGTTATACTTGAATCCAAGTAGTGACAATTTTCATTTTTTTATTTTCAAAACCTTGAGAACATCAAAACGGTGGAAGTAAATGTGTTGATTTTGCAAATTATGTGTTATAACTTGTTAAAAATCATGCTAGATGGGTTAAGTAATGATTATATATGTATTACAATGATTGGGTAAGTCTAAATTAGGTGTAAAAATAACTAATTGGAAGTTATGGCCATATTAGTATGTATAATTTTACGTGTGATTGATTTTTGGCCTAATTTGGCCTTATTATGTTCATGACTATGCTATGAGCTGAGAAAGAAACAGAGAAAATGAGCACAGGTAACCCACCCCCCCGTGGCGTTACCAAACTACGATACCACTTACGTGATAAAAAAAAAAAAAAATAAAAAAAAAATAAAATAAAAAAATAAAAATAAAAATAAATATTAGATGAAAATTATTATTAAAATATTTATAAAATAAATTAAATATTTTAATTGAGATATTTATGGAATAAAATAAATATTAGATGAAAATTATTATTAAAATATTTATAAAATAAATTAAATATTTTAATTGAGATATTATGGAATAAAATAAATATTTGATGAAAATTATTATTAAAATATTTATAAAATAAATTAAATATTTTAATTGAGATATTTATGGAATAAAATAAATATTAGATGAAAATTATTATTAAAATATTTATAAAATAAAGTAAATATTTTAATTGAGATGTTTATGGAATAAAATAAATATTCGATGGAAATTATTATGAAATAATTTATAGGAGTGTAATAATAGTAAGAGAATGAAAATATTCTAATTTAATTAAGTAATTAAATTAGAAGGGTAATAATTTGTTAAATAAAGTAGAGTTTATATTAAATAATTAAGTGAAAATGTAACTAATGAATATCGTGAATATATATGGTATGTGTGTAGGATTTGTGGTGAGCGGAAGTAGTAATCGTTTAGCTACTACTTGCGAGGCAAGTTTCTAACCTACTTGTCATTATTGTTCGAGTTTATTATTTACCTCGAGTAAATTATCATTACTATTATTCAAGTTCAAATGTTATATTAAAGATTGATTATCTTTTCAAAGCATGATTGGTTATCTGATAATTGTTCTATTGTATACTTCACGAGATTATTATTCAATTTGAATATCATTATTATTGAACCTTATTAGACTAGCGAACCCTTATTGATTCGACTAGTCCATAGTTGATAAGCGTTCTAAATTTGAGAACCCTTGATGAATTATCGAACCAAACTTCCTTTTAGTGCGGACTCGAATGTCAAATTGAGATGAACAACCCCTGAAAGGATTTACTTATCGTTAGCGTTAAGATATTTGTGCGATATGGTACTAAAGGTGATCCCCCAAAATCACGAGTAGAAAGGTCCATAGTCTTATAGTATTAAAGGTTTCAAGTATAACCCTTGATAACTGGGACATAGTTCAAGAGTCTTATGACCCTCGAAATCTTTTGATTCTTGTTATTCATTCTTGATTCAAAAGTTGAGCTTTTATTAGGATGTCTTTGATTCACTCGCATGTTATTATATTTTGTTATTTCATTGTTATACTTGTGGGCATTTGTGCTCACTCTTGCGTAATAATAACATTGCGATTAAAACGAAAAAAAGCAAGCAGAACCTTCTACTAGTAAAAGCGAGAGCAAAGGTTAACAAGTGATGAAGACTTGTTGTTTTATATGATGATGTATTTGTTTAAGACTTAAGTTAATGATGTTGTTTTAAGACTTAATTGTTTATGATTTCATACGGATGTTTAAGGTTAGAGTAACTTTGGGATTGTATTTATTATGTAGTTGATGTAACCCATAAGGGGAGATTTATTATTATTTCTATCTATTGCATGGTTTGCATTTATTATGGGTAGATAGATAGATGATATTTATCTGATGAACACCAAATCCGTGGAATTGAAGTACCCGATTTGGGGGTGTCTGAAGTTAGTATCAAAAGTATGGGTTATGAACCTTAGGTGGGGAACAACCTTAGGTAGTAGCCTTATAGAAAGAAGATAGTGATGGAAAACTCTTATCGAGTTATAAGAAATGAATTTATGTAATTCATTGAAGATAATAAAAGACCTTATGTGTTTATGTGTTAAAGTATCGTTAGATGATCGACTTAGTAACTAAAACTTAAAATTTTGTTGTCGGGATGTGAATGTTGGAGAAGCTAGTCAAGTGGGGAGGAAGAACCCGTGTACCTATAAATGCAAGCGGAGGAGGAGCCCAGAGACATTCATATCGTTAGGGAAGCGAAATTTAGATGAGAGAGAGTCGTCTCCATTGATCACCAGTTTGTGGTCGGGGAGCATGAGGCGAGGCCGATCTGAGGAGGATCTGAGGAGGAATTTGTTGAGGAAGAGGAAGAGGAAGAAGAGGAGTTACCACGGATTTGCAGTTGATCTTTGAGATGTATGACCGTTATCTGACCAAGTAGCGTGGAGTTCTGAGGCGAGTCGAGATTTGGTGAGCGGCGGTTATTGACATATTACTCAGAAAGCGAAGGAGAGGAGATTTCGACTCTTCACTCTCGGTGGCAAATGTAGAATGGGATTTGGTCCATGAGAAGGTCAAGCCCGAAGATAAAGCCAGAAGAGAAGCGAAGAAGGGCTGAAGGAAACATCAAGAAAAAATTTGAACATAGCGAGAGGAAAATTTGGGTAAGAGAATCGCGTCGGTGATCGATGCGAGAGGATGATAGTCGTCTGAAAAAAGCGAAGATTGGGGAAACATACTCTACACTTAATCAATACGATGGATGAGGCCCAAGATCGAGTTTTGAGATACCCCATCCGATTCGAAGGACTTCCATCGTATATGTTGGATCGCGGGGCGATGTCTCGTATCATGGATGAGGGCGTGGCAAGGCTATTGACACCTTGATGAGACGGTGATAGAATTTGTTTAATTATGTGAAAGACTTAATTAGTTTTTATATATAAATTACGGCGTGTTTATGAGCGAAAGAATATTTGAATGTTTTAAATCACTGTGGATTCTTTATTCGAGGATAGTTGATGTAAATAGCGGTTATCTTTATCGTTTAATATTAAAACTTTGATTTGAATGCAAATATATCAAGTTGTTTGAGATGATGTGTTAAGTGATATGTTAAATTGTTGAGTAATGCCTTAACTATTTAGAGAAATAAATAAAGTTCTAATAAAGCGTTTATTTAATAGAAAAATGCCATGAGGAGAAAACAACAACGTCAATGGCTCGGGGAAAAATCGACCAATAATAACAATTATGCAACAATAATCCGTGCGGCGGTTGGTGAACTTCTTGTTGGAGCCATGAATAACCAACCTCAAGCTCCACGAAACACAGCGTTTAAGGACTTGGCGGTGGGACCGCTTGAGTTCAAAGGTTCCATGAACCCGATCGAGGCTCAAGCGTGGGTTATGGAAATGGAAAGGTTTTCGGCGTTGCTAGGGTTAGAAGACGAAGGAAGACCGCTTTTGCAGCGTTTATCTTTGAAAATGCGAGGCTAGCTCTCTTGGTGGCAAGCAAACAAAGTGCGAGGAGGTGAAGGTGTAATTACGTGGGAGAGATTTAAAGAGATGTTTTTGAAATGTATTTCCCAACTAGTTCACAGAAACCGGATGGAGGTTCAATTTCTAGAGTTGAAGCGGGGAAATATGGCGTGCTGACTATGCGGCTAAATTCAACGAGTTAGCGAGAGTTACGCCCGTATCAAGTTCCACGGATGAGAGGAAGGCGAGGCGGTTTGAGCGAGGACTAAAGCCTTGGGTGTCTGACAAAAGGTATCGATGTTTGATTAAACACGTTTCTTTGGAGTCTTTGAAAAGGCCATCCTCATTTGAAGGAGGAAGCGATCACGGTGACCAAGTACAATCAAGATCAAAAGAAAAGAAGAAGAAGAGTGAAGGTGAAGGAAATAATGAGGTCGGTGGAAGTGGTGGCGGGGAGGTGGAAATTTCAATCGGAAGAAAAGGTGGAGCAATGACTCATCATCGGGGAATCACAAGGTAGTCGGAAGAAAAGAATCGAAGCATGCGGAGCTTGCGGGAAAGCCCATCTGGGAGTTTGTATGAAAGAAAAAAAGTGTGCTACAATTGTGGGCGGGAAGGCCACATAGCACCAGCTATCAAACCGAAGAAGGGTGCTTGTTTTACTTGTGGTTGAAGGACCATCTGGCGAAGATTGTCCCAAGAAGGGATCGGGAGGTCGGGATCGGGGAGAAGCAGGGAAATAACGGTGGAAATGCCTTAACCATCAGGACCAGCCATGACAAGCCAAGGCAAAAGCCTTGGGACTTTCAATATGGCGGTGCGAGGATCTGATCCGGTCTCGTGATGTGGTGTCGGTATCATTAGATCAATGAAATTAATGCTTATGTTTTATTTGATTTGGGTGCTACTTGTTCCTTTATATCAGAAGACTTTGCTAATAGTTTAGATTTGCTTATGGATGAGTTGGAATATCCCATGAATATAGAAATTGCGAATAGGAGATAATTCACATTAAATGCGTGTTTAAGAAGCGTAGAGTGGATATTAAGGGTAATATCATGAGCGTAGATCTTATCCCTATTCGACTTGGGGAATTTGGCGTTATTTTGGGAATGGGTGGTTATTCAATTACGAGTGTAATTGATTGCCAAAAAAAAGCGTATTAACCTTATGACTCCATCGAAAGGTTGTGTTTTATGGTAGCAAATCGCTAAACAAAGCGAGTTGTCGGCGATGATGATTGGCCGGGAAGTTGTTAAAAGACAAATTTGTGTAGGATACTTAGCTTACATAGTCGACGATCGAAAAGAGAATCAGAAGGTAGAAGAAATACCGATTGTGAGGGACTTCGATCGGCGTATTTCAGACGATTTACGGGACTTCCACACGGATAGAGAGGTAGATTTTCGTAATCGATTTGGCGCCGGGCTGCTCGATATCGAAGGCACCATCTAGAATGGCACCGGTAGAGATGAAGGAATTAATGGTACAACTACTGAGAATTGTTGGACAAAGTACATTCAATAGGGCGTCGTAGTGGGGGGCCCGGTGTTGTTTTGTGAAAAGAAGGATGGATCGATGCGACTCTGCATTGACTCTGAGAGAGGCTGAATAAGGTCACGATTAAACGGATATCCATTCACAGAGGATCGACGACTGTTTGATCAATTGAAGGGCGAGATACTTTTCAAGATAGACTTGAGAAGCGGTTATCATCAATTGAAGGTGGTAGGAGGATGTACCAAAAGCTGCGTTGAGAACACGATCACGGTCTCTCTGAATTTTTAGTAATGTCGTTTGGTCTTACGAATGCTCTGCGGCATTTATGGGACTAATGAATGGTGTGTTCAAGCCATTTTTGGACAAGTTAAGTAGTGGTATTTATAGATGACATTTTGGTACATTCGAAAACCAAAGAAGAACACGAAGAGCATTTGAGATTAACGTTGGAAGTATTGAGAAGGGAAAAGTTGTATGCGAGTTTTTGAAATCGAATTTTGGATTGAGCGAGTGCGATTTCTTGGAGCGCGTGATCGATAAAAGCGGAATTTCGGTAGATCCATCAAAGTCGAAAGCCGTGATTAAGCTGGGATCGGTAGGGGGCGCCATCGAATCTGAAGTTTTCTTGGATTGGCGAGGATATTATAGAAGGTTCATACAAGACTTTTCAAGATCGCAACTCAGATTAGCGAATTTAACTCGAAAATTTGTGAAATTTGTTTGGACGGATAAGTGTGAGAAAGTTTTCAAGAATTGAAGAAGAGGTTGAGTCTGACCCCTGTGTTATCTCTTAGGATGATGATGAAATTTTGTTGTTTATAGTGATGCATCGCATAAAGGACTTAGGCGTGTGTTGATGCAAAAGCGGCAAAGTCATTGCGTATGCATCACGACGATTGAAGGATTACGAGAAGGGATATCAGACCCATGACTTGGAGTTAAGCTGCAGTTGTTTTGCTTTGAAAATTTGGAGGCACTATCTCTACGGGGAGAAGTGTGAAATATATCACGGACCATAAAATTAAAATATATTTTCATGCGAGAAGGACTTGAATATCGTCGAAAGAAGGTGGTTGGAGTTAATTAAGGACTACTGTTGTGAGATTTTATACCATCGGGTAAAGGCGAATGTCGTTCTAGATGCCTTAAGTAGAAAGGGTCGGGAGAAGTTGATGATGTTATTTGCTCGGGGCGAGCTAATTGCGAAATGGAAGCTGGAATTGGAAGTGAAGTATCCTATGGAGATTGATGAGAAAATATTTGAGATGCTGATCTGGTATAACCCTCTTGGATAAAGTTAAGGAGGCTCGACGAGACGAAGAATGTAAAAATGTGACAAAGAAGATATCTGAAAGGCAGACAAGATTTAAGATGGATAAGGAAGGAATCTTTGAGATTTGATAATAGAATTTGGGTGCTGCTTGATTCGAGAGATTAAGGAAGATATTTTAAGCGAGGCTCATAGTTCACGATATTGATTCACCTGGTAGTACCAAGATGTACCAAGATCTTAGACAACATTTACGGTGGCCGAATTTGAAGCGTGATGTTGCGAGAATGTGTTGCCAGAGTGTCGACTGTCGAGAAAGTGAAAGCGGAACATCGGAGGCAAGGTGGATTACTACAACCGTTAGAGATCCCAGTGGAAATGGGAACATATTACAATGGACTTCGTGGTTGGCCTTAAGCGACTTCGGAAAGGCTCTGACAGCGATATGGGTTATCGTTAATGGTGGCGAAATCGCACACTTCCTTCCGATCAAAATAAGATTCAACTTAGATCGGTTGGCGAGGCTATCGTAAAAGAGATTGTTTTGAGCACGGAGTTCGGTATCAATTATTTGAGATAGGGATCCGCTTCACATCAAATTTTGGAAGCGTCTTGAGGAATGCGTAGGTGCGTGATTGCGAATGAGTCTGACTTACCACCCTCAAGCAGAATGAGACGAGTGAGAGAGCGATTAGGACATTAGAAGATATGCTAAGAGCTGTGTGATGGACTTTAAAGGAAATTGGGATGATCACCTACCATTAGTAGAGTTCGGCTACAACAACGGTTACCACGCTAGTATAGGCATCTTGCCTTACGAAGCGTTATATCTGGTGAAAGTGCGAGAACTAAAACTTTCTTTGGGATGAAGTTGGTGAAAGACAATTCTTTAGGGCGAATTAGTGCAATGCAATGACGGCGAGCGAAATAGTCAAAGTGATCCGAAACACGGTGGTAGCGGCTCAAAGATCGACGGAAGAAAATGTTGATCCACATCATCGTAAAAATATCGAGTTTGAATCGGTAGTTATGTTTTCTTGAAGGTCTCTCCTGGAAGGGAAGATCGAGTTAGGAAAGAAAGGAAATTGAGCCCAGATTCATTGGACCCTTTGAAATCTTGAGAAGAATCGGAGAAGTTGCGTCTGAGGTAGCCTTACCTCCGGCACTCGAGAATGTCCTAGCGTCTTCCATGTTTACGTATTACGACCTACAAAGTAGATTACAAGCATGTAATTGAATATGAACCCCTACATTTTGAGAAAGACTTATCTTACGAAGAAATTCTGTCAAATTGTCGGCCAAGAAAAGAACAAGTTCTCGAAATAAAGTTATACCTTACATTAAGGTAATTTGGAGGAACCACTATTTGTTGTGAAGCTACGTGGGAACTCGAAGAGAATATGATGAAGAATTACCCTCATTTATTTACTTAATTATATGTATAGCAGATTAGGGACGAGAATCTTTTAAGGGGGGGAATATAGCAGGTCGAGATTTATTGAGTCGTGATTTAGGGGCAGAATCCTTTTAAGGGGAAAGATGTAATGACGAGAATTTTGTAATTAATTTTAATATTTATTGAATTAAATAAATATTTTTCGATGATTTAATTATTAGATTAAATAATTAATTGCCTTGATTGTGGTAGATTAATTTAATTATATGTGTTACATTTATTAAATTAATGTAGAAATTTTATTATCAAAGTATGTGATTATGTGAGCTTATTGTATTAAAAGAAATATTTAATAAGCATATTGGTATTTTAATTAATTTAATTATTAATTAGAGAATTAATAATTTGACATTATTTATTAATGAGAAAATTATTTATGTGACTATGTGAATTTATGAGAAATTATTATATTTTATTTAAAATATATTAAATAAAATATTGGATTTATTTTATAAGGAGTGTGACATTTTCAAACTATATGATAAAGCTTTATTAAATTAAATGACTTTGAATCAATTAAGGGTTTGCCAAACAAGGCCCTAGTAGTGGTTGGATGCGATTACCCATGTTTGGGTTAAGCTGACCATTCTCTTATCGATTCTCTTCTCCCTCTGTTATATTCGTCTTCTTTTATTATTATTATTCTAAGTGAAGGAAGCGGAAGCGGAGAGAGTTTGAGAACTTTGAGAGAGATTGCGAATCTTGTGATTAAAGGTGAAGAAGTGTGAGAAATTGGGAATTGTTGTCACCTGTGTAATCTAAGCGAGTATTGAGGTAATCCTTCTTCCCAAATTTTAAAGATTCGTCATTTAGTTTTTTATAAAATGGCTTTCATATATTTTGTAAAATCTACGTAATTGAAAAAGGGTTTGATTATGAGTTTATATATGGGTTAAGATATATCAAATCGTATTTGATATATATATATATTATGTGAATTATCATGTCATCGGTTTCATATACTATGAATTGCTATTTCAAAATTCTGAGTTTGGGTTTTGGTATATGGCCTTATCGTGATATTTCATGTATTGAGCGTATATTATCCTAAATTTACATTAAGTATGTTGTTATGCATGTTGATCTGAAGAGACCAAAGTTTAAATAAGCGGATTCGGTGTTATACTTGAATCCGTAGTAACAATTTTCATTTTTTTATTTTCAAAACCTTGAGAACATAAAGAAACGGTGGAAGTAAATGTGTTGATTTTGCAAATTATGTGTTATAACTTGTTAAAAAATCATGCTAGATGGGTTAAGTAATGATTATATATGTATTACAATGATTGGGTAAGTCTAAATTAGGTGTAAAAATAACTAATTGGAAGTTATGGCCATATTAAGTATATAATTTTACGTGTGATTGATTTTTGGCCTAATTTGGCCTTATTATATTCATGACTGCTATGAGCTATGAAGAAAACTGAGAAAATGAGCACAGGTAACCCAGCCCCGTGGCGTTACCAAACTACATACCACTTACCCGTGATAAAAAAAAAAAAAAATAAATAAAAAAAAAAAAAAAAAAATAAAAAAAAAAAAAAATAAAAAATAAATATTCGATGAAAATTATTATTAAAATATTTATAAAATAAATTAAATATTTTAATTGAGATATTTATGGAATAAAATAAATATTCGATGAAAATTATTATTAAAATATTTATAAAATAAATTAAATATTTTAATTGAGATATTATGGAATAAAATAAATATTTGATGAAAATTATTATTAAAATATTTATAAAATAAATTAAATATTTTAATTGAGATATTTATGGAATAAAATAAATATTCGATGAAAATTATTATTAAAATATTTATAAAATAAAGTAAATATTTTAATTGAGATGTTTATGGAATAAAATAAATATTCGATGGAAATTATTATGAAATAATTTATTAAAGTGTAATAATAGTAAGAGAATGAAAATATTCTAATTTAATTAAGTAATTAAATTAGAAGGGTAATAATTTGTTAAATAAAGTAGAGTTTATATTAAATAATTAAGTGAAAATGTAACTAATGAATATCGTGAATACATATGGTATGTGTGTAGGATTTGTGGTGAGCGGAGTAGTAATCGTTTAGCTTCTGCTTGAGGCAAGTTTCTAACCTACTTGTCATTATTGTTTGAGTTTATTATTTACCTCGAGTAAATTATCATTACTATTATTCAAGTTCAAATGTTATATTAAAGATTGATTATCTTTTCAAAGCATGATTCGGTTATCTGATAATTGTTCTATTGTATACTTCACGAGATTATTATTGATTTGAATATCATTATTATTGAACCTTATTAGACTAGCGAACCCTTATTGATTGACTAGTCCATAGTTGATAAGCGTTCTAAATTTGAGAACCCTTGATGAATTATCAAACCAAACTTCCTTTAGTGCGGACTCGAATGTCAAATTGAGATGAACAACCTATGAAAGGATTTACTTTATCGTTAGCGTTAAGATATTGTGCGATGTATGGTACTAAAGTGATCCCCTAAATGCAGTAGAAAGGTCCATAGTCTTTATATTTATTAAAGGTTTCAAGTATAACCCTTGATAACTGGGGACATAGTTCAAGAGTCTTATGACCCTCGAAATCTTTTGATTCTTGTTATTCATTCTTGATTCAAAAGTTGAGCTTTTATTGAGATGTCTTTGATTCACTCGCATGTTATTATCTTTGTTATTTCATTGTTATACTTGTGGGCATTTGTGCTCACTCTTGCGTAATAATAACATTGCGATTAAAACGAAAGAAGCAAGCGAACCTTCCACTAGTAAAAGCGAAGGGCAAGGTTAACAAGTGATGAAGACTTGTTGTTTTATATGATGATGTATTTGTTTAAGACTTAAGTTAATGATGTTGTTTAAGACTTAATTGTTTATGATTCATACGGATGTTTAAGGTTAGAGTAACTTTGGGATTGTATTTATTATGTAGTTGATGTAACCCATAAGGGGAGATTTATTATTATTTCTATCTATTGCATGGTTTGCATTTATTATGGGTAGATAGATAGAGATATTTATCTGATGAACACCAAATCCAGTGGAATTGAAGTACGGATTTGGGGTGTCATCCATGGAGCAACACGTAACAATACATGATCCCCAATATTAAATTCCACGTCTTTTCGATGAAGATTCGCATAACTCTTTTTTCGATCCTGTGCCATTTGTATACGTTGTCGGATCATTTGGATCTTTTTCGTAGTCATGCATACCAACTCTGATCCCAACAAAGTTACTTCTCCCACCTCATCCCAACATATTGGAGAGCGACACTTTAGTCTATACAATGCTTCAAATGGTGTAACACCTATACTTGCCTGATAACTATTGTTGTAGGAGAATTCCACCAATGGTAGGTACTTATCCTAACTCCCTTTGAAATCTAGGACACAGAGTCTTAATAAATCTTCAAGAGTTTGAATAGTCCTTTCTGTTTGTCCGTCCGTTTGAGGATGGTATGCCGAACTGAATCGTAAATCTGTGCCCATAGCTTTCTGTAACCTAACCCAAAATAGTGAAGTTAATCTTAGGTCATGATCTAAAACTATGGATACAGTGACAACCTGAAAAACTGGATTGTCTAGAAATTAAGTTTAAAGAATTAGTTATTAATAAAAGGAATTCTTATTAATAATATTATGTGCTATATATTTATTAATCGTTCTATAACCTATGATGATTATAATACGAGAGTATTCTGACTACGAGCTAGACTAAACGAATAAGAATTTTCAAGATAAAAATAAAAGTTTTTTGGGAACAAAAATATTCCTGGGGAAAAAGACGAAATATGCACTATTCACCCGACGAAACCTAAGGGTTAGGGTTTGAAAAACCTAAGCCTTTCCGAGAGTTAGGTATGTCGAAATGACATTCCGTCGAAATATTTGACGATAATATATCGTGAAAAATTTAAGTGATCCGATAAAAGTTTTTCTTGAAAAACGTGCATAAATTGGATGAAATAAAAATGACGAAAAGTATTGTTATGCACTTTTCATTCATTTAGCTTTGTTAGTGGAAAACGTGAATAAAAATTCTTAGCGTCAAAAAGTGTTTTTCAGGTTTTCAAAGTTCCGAAGAATGCGTAAAAGTTGGACTGTAGAGGAAAGACGAAATATCCAAAAATATTTGGATTCTGAGAATCGCAGTTTTTCAAACTGTCGGACGAATTCCGCAAGATGGAAGCACAAAGCTTCCAAAGGAAGCTTCGTGAATAGTAAGGAGGTGGGAATAGTAACCTTAGGAGCGAAATGGCTATTTTGCCCCTAGCCTTGAAAATCTATAAAAGGAGAGCTTATTTCATTTGTTTGTGATTTTGAAAATCACCAACACTTGAGAGAGAGAGAGAGAGAGAGAGAGAGAGAGAGATTTCGGATGGGAAGGAAAAGGAAGAGGAAAAGCTAGCTCGTGTACAAACTTTGTTCGACGGGAGAAGATTAAAGAAGAAAGGTAATCCAAAACCTAATTTAAAATAAATTTTCTTTAAGTTTTATATGTTAAAAATGTAGCTTAATGAGAATAAGAAGTAAGAGATGTTAAGAATAGTTTCATTTGGTTGAAATCATGAGAAAATGAAGAAATAAGAATTAGAAATTTAGTTTATAAATTTCTTAAGGAAGTATAAGTTTCGTAATGAATTTGAGCGATCCGAATGAATCATATGAACGATTCAGTGATATTAGTAAGGAATGGTGTTTTATAACATCAAATTTTAAGAAAAAGTGAAATCTTAATCAAAATATTGATTAAAAACGAAGAACGAACGAAGAATGCGAAGAACACGCGAAAAACACCAAGAACGTTATTGATGGACAAATTTAAAACCATTGTAGTATAAGTTATTGTTGATGGACAAGTTTAAAACCATCGCATATAAGTTAGTTACTTATTGCTTGGTTAGGAATGGTAGAAACGTTCATGATGAACGGATTGAACTTAGCTATAACGAAGTTATGGCGAAGATTTTATAAAAGACAAATGAGAATTAGAAAGTATGTAAATGAACCCGATGGTGTAGGGTTTCATAAGAAAGTAAGAGAATGTAGAAAACATGAGTTGTGGACTCAAACGCGAACGAGTTTCGAGTTCGGATGACCGAATTACGGACGAACGAACAAAAAATGTTAATAACGTAAAATGAACGAAGGATGAAATCTAAGCCAATTGAATGGCATGTTAACGGATTCAGAATAAAAATCTGTCCATGGGAAGTTGAAGTACATAAGATAAGGGAGAAAATATCTTTGGAACGACCACATTCCGAGTTATAACGAAAACGTTATGAGACTGCGAAGTCAGCATCTCAAGCATGTAAAAGACTTAGAAATTTTTTCAAGGATTTAGTCTTGGTGCCGCAGTGCCAGTCAAGCCTTGGGAGGCGGCGCTACAACGCCAACCCGGGCCATGAGCTACTACTGAGTGGTGCTGCAACACGAGAGGAAAGAAGGAACCGGCGCCGCAACGCCGGTGCAGGGCAAGGCCCAGAAATGAGCTTTTAATTGCTAAATTCCTAGGGGAAGTGTAAAGAAAGATAATGAGCATGTAGTTCACGTAATGTAACACTTAAACAAGTGAATTATACCTTTAGTAAAGGTTGAATGGGGTTAAAAGATAATGAATGTAAATGGTGATTACGTAACCGATATCCGATGACCGTGGTCGCGATAAACCGAATGTGTGGGATTGCTATGATTGTAATTCCTTAGACGTTGACGAATGTAGTAAATAAGATATGAATTATCGAGAAAGCCGTAACTAACGATAATAGGGTAATGAAAGTCTGAATGTGAGTCGGATAGAGAATGTTAGAATAAAGTAAGCGTTAAACACTTTAGCCGACGTGAGGGTTGAGTGTACGCGAATATTAAACTGGCTGAACCTACACTTCGTGTATGGTTTGACTGTAAGATAATGAAGAATGAAGGAACTGAATTAAAGACAATAAATATAATGTAAAGAAGCCGAGTTAATGATTATAACATGGATAACGTTCTGAGTCGAATGAACCAGACGTTGTAAGATATGAATAAGGTAATATAAAATGCTTAACGGTATGAATGCGTAGAATTAATATTGATGATCGTATGAGTAAGACAACTCCGTATGTCATGAAGCTGTAAACCGATAAAGAAAGTTAGTCGCGTAAACTTAAATTTCAAGAATGCGAATCATTAGAAGTAAAGAAAAGTTTAAACCAATGCGTAAGTCAAGTATATGACTAATTGGTGTTTGTGTTATTTTCCTATGTGCTATATTGGAATTGGAATGAGCAGTTCAGCCTAAACTATAAGTTGTAGCTGTGCATAAGGCAAGTTTCCTAACTCCATTCATATTTTACATGAATTCTAGTTTCTTAAACTTCTCAGATGTTGAACTTGAGAAGTCTTGTCTATGTGCAAATGTGTTATATTTGTACAAGGTGGTAGTATGTATGAGGCCTTATGCCACAATTTTAACACTTCGATGTGTCTATGAGATGCACTGTTTTATGATTTAACTGTTCAATATGAGAATGTTCTATTTATACATGAACCGTTATTGTTAAGTCTGTGCTAATGATCCTAGCTAGACAAAATATGCATGAAAAAGGTAGAAGAAAGAAAGTATTTCAAAGTGAAAGTGACTAAAGTTTTAAAATGATAGGAATTGAGATTATTCCTATTATTCAAGCTGCTTCATAACCTTTGTTTGGTTATTGAAGTTCTAAAAGAATGTATAAATTCCTGAAGTTGTTTATTCAACTGCTATAACTTGCTGGGCAATTGAATGCTCACATTTGCTTTAAATGAAAAACATTTTCAGCGTACGAGTATAAGAACTTAAGGATCCCGTAGAGATCAAGTTGATCGGTATCCAGAAGAGGTGTCATTCAGTATATTAATGGGCGTGAAGATCAAATGAAGACTTTTAATGTAGAATAGTTTAATGGAACTATAGATTAGTTCAATAAACTGTTATGTATCCTTGGTGGTGGATAAAAGTCACTCTTGTAAGATGTAAAGAATAATGTAATTTTCATTATTTGTAATGAACGAGGTTATAAGGTTAGAAAACTTGAGATTCGAGAATATATGTTGTTATATTTCACTATATAATGATGTATGTTTGGAAGAAGATGTACTCGTGATGCACGAAATCCGGGTGTAAAGACAGACTGAATTTCAGGGCGTTATAGATACAAGCATGCTATGCAATCTCATAATTTCATTCACGTACATACGAGCAAGACGTTCAAGGGAATAAGTCTCCTATATAGGTAAGAAATGAGCAGACTTGGTTAATCTATCAACAATAACCAAAATCGCATCTATGCCTTAAGAAACCTTGGGAAGACCCATAACGAAATTCGTGGTAATGTGTTCCCACTTCAATTTTGGAATCTCAAGTGGTTGCAATGGACCCTTTGGCACTTAATGCTCCGCCTTTAGACGTTGACAAGTTAAACACCTCGAGATAAACTATGTGATCTCTCTCTTTATATTGCTCCACCAAAATGTATATTAAAGATCATGATACATTTTGGTACTCCTAGGATGGATTGCAAAGGGTGTGTTGTGTGCCTCCATCATGATTCTATGCTTCAAGTCAGAATCGTTAGGAACACAAAGTCTGGAGTTGACTCAAATCATTCCTTCTTCATCGATTCTTACTTCTGGAATAGCACCTTCTTGTACTTTCTTCTTTATACGCATCAGCTCCAGGTCCGTAGCTTGAGCAACTTTAAATTTATTGATTAAAGTCGGTTCTACTCATATATTTGATATCATCACATGGGTACTTGGAGCCTTTAACTCTATCTCCATCCGTTACAAGTCATACAAAATGGGCCTTTGTGTTGACAATATCGCACTCGTACCCGCATATGATCTTCTAGTTAATGCGTCAGCTACCACATTTACTTTTCTAGGATGGTATTGGATGGTATGATCATGATCTTTCAATAGCTCGAGCCAACGTCGTTGACGCATGTTGAGTTCCTTTTGAGTGAAGAAATATTTGAGGCTTTTATAATCCGTATAAATCTCCACTTTCTCCCCGTACGGGTAGTGTCTCCAGATTTTCAACGCGAAAATGACTGCTGCCAACTTCAGATCATGAGTAGGACAATTCCTCTCATATTCTTTTAGTTGTCGCGAGGCATAGGCTATGACTTTTCCATGTTGCATTAGAAGACATCCTAACCATTTGCTTGAAGCATCGCTATAGATAACAAATCCATCCAAATTAGATGGTATTTCCAGAACAAGTGCCGAAATGAGTCTCCTCATGAGCTCTTGGAAACTCTTCTCGCATTCATCGCTTCATATGAATTTTGTATCTTTCCGAGTCAGCAGAGTTAACGAAGTAGCGATTCGAGAAAACCCTTCCACGAATCTCAGATAATAACCAGCTAAGCCAAGTAAGCTACGTACTTCGGTCACCGAATTCGGTTGCTCCCAACTTTGTATTGCTTCAATCTTCACCGGATCAACAGATAGTCCATGTTTTGACACCACGTGCCCAAGGAATGCTACTTCCTCAAGCCAGAACTCGCATTTCTTTAGCTTGGCATATAACTTGTTATCACGAAGCCTTTGAAGTACCAGCTTCAAATGGCACTCATGATCTTCACGGCTTTTGGAACAGATGAGGATGCCATCAATAAAGACAACAACGAACTGATCCAAATATTCTTTGAACACAATGTTCATCATATCCATGAAAGCAGTAGGAGCATTAGTCAATCAAAAAGACATGATTAAGAATTCGTAATGCGCTTACCGAGTTCTGAAGGCAGTCTTCGAAATATCCTCAGTTTTAATATTCAACTGATGATATCCAGAACAAAGATCGATCTTTGAAAAGAATTGTGCTCCTTGTAACTGGTCAAACAAGTCTTCAATGCGAGGTAGAGGATACCTTTTCTTGATGGTGACATGGTTTAATTCCCGATAGTCAATATAAAGTTGCATACTCCCGTCTTTCTTCTATATGAATAAAACAGGAGTACCCCAAGGAGATGTACTAAGACGAATGAAAATGATGTCTAACAAATCCTGTAGTTGGACCTTTAACTCCTGAAGTTCAATAAGAGCCATTCGATATGGGGTTTTAGAAATAGGTTTTGTACCAGGTTCAAGGTCAATAAAGAATTCAACTTCACGTTCTGGGGGTAGACTGGGAAGTTCTTCAAGAAATACGTCATGAAATTTACTAACAACAAAAATATTATTCAAATCTGACGTATTTTTGTTCAAGTCCATGACATGGGCTAAGAAAGATTGACATTCGTTTTTCAATAAACGAATGACTTTATGGCTTGATATAACAGTGATTGACTTTAGTGGTTTGGTTACTTGAATTCGCATAACAGGTTGGTTAGGAATATGAAAACTAACAACCTTACGAAAATAATCAATTTTGGCATGATGAGTGGTAAACCAATCAATCCCTAAAATCACATCAAATTTTAGTATTTTCAAAGAAATAAGATCGGCAGTTAATGTGAAGGTTCCAACTTGAATCAAACAAGATTTATAAATATTAATTGTAATGAAAGTTTCTCCTAATGGAGCTTCAACAGATAAGTCAAAATCTAATTTCTTCGGAGTCAAATTCAAACGTTGAGCACAAGCAAGAGAGATAAACGAATGGGTAGAACCAATATCTAGTAAGGTATAAACTTTGCACGAGATTATGATTAGCTTACCCGTGATTACCTCTTTCGGGTTTCTCGCATTTTGGGAAGTCACGACCAACGCTCTTCCAAGAACCATTCCTGCCGGACTTGGTTTCGCTACAAGACAATCTCTAGCTATATGACCTTCCTTTCCATAGTTATAACACACCTTGGATTGTTGTGGGCAATTTGGGCTGATGTGTCCCTCTTTCTCGCAATTATAACATACGCCCAATGATCATTCTCCTCCCCTAGGAACAGTTAATGCTGGTGCTGACGTCTTCACTTTGTCATTGTTGTACCTTCTCTTTTTGAAATCTCCCCCGACTTGCTTCTTCTACTATCATGGCCATGATTACCACCACAGTGGTTCTCGTTTTTGTCCGGATATTTTCCTCCCCACTGGTTATCATTGCTCCGATGACTGCTGCCACCGGTATGACCCTGGTTGTGGTCCCTCGGTTGAATATTTTCATTATCTCGCTCTAATATTTGAGCCCTGTTCACAACATCTGAATATAGAGAAAATTTGTGAGAGATAAGGTATTGACGAATTTTAGGTTTCAGACCTCTCAGAAATATCTAGGTCATACGTTCCTCATTCTCTACCAAATGAGGTGAAAACCTGGATAACTCTGCAAACTTAGCCTGTAACATTCCAGAATTTTAAAGTGTAATATTAAATATTTATTGATTTATATAAGTATTTAATGGATTATGTTTATTGTTGAATAAATAATTGTTCAATTTGAGTTGATGTGATTTAGTTAATTATTCAATATTAAATATTTTATATGGCAATTTGAGTTGATGTGGTTTAGTTAATTATTTGTTGAATAAATAATTAAGGAGCTAAGTAAATTAATTGTTATGAGATTATATACCAATATAATTTAATAAGTAGGCTAAAGAGCTTATAGTGATTTAAATAAATTATAATATTTTAAATGGGAAATTGTAATTTAAAATATTAGTTGGTTAAATAAAATTATAATTATAAAAGAAATTATAGTTATGTGATATTAAATTATGTGCTAAAGTAATTTAATAGATTAATGTTTTAATTGATTTATTAATTAAATAAAAGTGTGACTAATAACCTTGCTATAAAGGAGTTATTAAAATAAATTAAGGGAGTTTAATTCAGTTTTGCCAAACAAAGCCTAATGCCTATTAAGTCTTTTATCTAATTGGGTTTTACCAAACAAGGCATAAGGGTTAATGAGTTATTTTTATTAAGCTTAGCCAAACAAGCCTTATGGCTTTTGATTTTCAAAAAATTTATAACTGATGTCAGTTAAATCCTATACTTAATATCTATATTATTATTATTATACGTTATAATATTCTACGTATGTTAGAGTTAGGGAGAAGAAAGACTCAGTTGAAGTTTACAGAGAGAAAAGAAGATAAGAAGAAAACTAGAGAGAAATTTAGAGAAACTCTAACATGTTTGAGAAAGGAATTGGAGAAAAGAAATTGATAATCAAACTCTAGCCATCATCTTCTTAATCAAAGGTAGGGGCTTAACCTTTTCTTCAAAAAGTTTAGTTTTCATCTTCCCAAAAAGTTCTCTGTAAAATATTTTATAGGATGAATTATTGATATATATATATATATATATATATAACTTGGTATGATAATTGTTTGTAAAAAGGTTTTATGAGTTTACATATGATTATAGATATACTAGTTCATGTATGTATGTATTTTATGAAGAAAATATATCACAGTGTTTATATGAAAATATATATGAATATAGCTTAATTTAAAATAGAAATTTAAGGTTTAATTAGTTGTTACATTGATATGTTGTTTTTGGAAATTGATAGAGTATGTATAATCATAACTTTGATGTTTTGAAATTTCAGTTTTGATTGAAAAACAAAATCACAGTGTTGATTTCCATTGAAAATATCAAAAATGGAGTTTTTTGCCAAAAAACATTGAAATTGGGTGTTGTATATTTGATGTCTATGTTATTTTATGAGTAGGAACATGTTAGAAGTCTTCACAATATGTTTATATGAAGTTTATATGTGTATTACATGATAATTAGTCTATTAGATTCGAGCTTTTAGGCCAATTTGACTTTTTGTTCATCTTTGTTCTTAGAAAGGTCGTCATAGGATTTACGGACTCTAGTGCCTTGTGCCAACCAATGATACAAATCTCGGCCAGCATGTACGGTGCATATGCTGTGGCATGGCCAATCAATAACTTTGTGACCACATGGCCAAATGGCTAAAATAATAGTAAAATAAACCACGATGTAAAGCGTGAAATAGCATATGAAGTTACCGAAGGTTACGATAGTTTTGTTTAATTACACAAACTTTGAAAATAAATGTTATGTGTTAATAATAGTAATGATAAAATGATAATTTCAGTATTATTAAACTATGAATGATCATGTTATTAAGTGTTACCTACTTGTAACATAGTTGATGTGACGACCCGGAAATTCGGGTTGTCCAGAATTTAAGTTTAAAGAATTAGTTATTAATAAAAGAAATTTTTATTAATATTATTATGTGCTATGTGTTTATTAATCATTCTATAACCTAGGATGGTTATAAATCAGGAGTATTCTGGCTACGAGCTAGATTGAGCGAATAAGAATTTTCAAGACGAAAATAGAAGTTTTCCGGGAACAAAATATTTTTGGGGAAGAAGACGAAATAGGCACTATTCATCCGTTTCTGCTCGGAGATTTATTTTGAAATTCTGAGAATCTATAGATTACGTTTAATTTTGAGACGTGATGGAATATTCAAAAATATTTCAGTTATGGCAAAAACGAGAAGTTTTAGCATCTGGACTCAAAACCTAAGGGTTAGGAAAAGTGAGTTAGAGAATTTTATGATCACGTATAATAATTAGGGTTATTATGCGTGAGAGATATGAGTATGATATGAATTATTATACGAGTATAGTACGAAGATTATTACGACGTATAATCTGAATATCGCATTCTGAGCTATATCTGAAGAAAATACGAGAATACGAGAATGAGATGCGTAGAATACGATAAGTCTTAATGAACTTTGAGTTCATGGACTTTGTATAATCTAATTGGACTTGGATTATGTCAAGCCCAACTCTTTGTGAAATCAAGCCCAAGATAGGCCCAATAAGAATTAGGGTTAAGGCCCAAACAAAGAAAAAAAAACCGTGGATCGAACCGATTGGTAAACAGATGGGTAATAACCAATGGGCATCCCATGGGTTGACCCATAGGCATGTGGGGCGGCTACTTGGCCACCAAGTAAGGGTGGTGGCCAAGTAAACTTGGTGGCTAAGTTTTGGGAGGAGGTGGGAATAGTAAGGAGGTGGGGGCGAAATGACTAAAATGCCCTTAGCTTTGAAAATCTATAAATAGTAAGCTTATTTCATTATTTGTGGATTTTGAAAATCCCACACTTGAGAGAGAGAGAGAGAGGATGGGATGGGAGGAGAAGGAAGAGCATGAGCATGAATGATCGGATCGAAAGTGATCGTGTAATAGCAAAGCTTGCAAATCGTCGGCTTTGTATAACGGAAGAGGATTAAAGAAGAACGGTAATCCGGAACCTAATCTCTTTTAATTTTCTTTAAGTTTTTATGTTTAAAAACATAACTTAATGAAGATAAGAGGTAGATAAGGTTAGAGATGATTTCATATGGTTGAAATCATAAGAAAATGAAGAAATAATAAATTAGAAGTTTAGTTTGTAAATTTCTTAAGGAAGTATAAGATTCGTAATGAATTAGAGCGATCCGAATGGATTATATGAATAAGTAGGTGAAATAAGTAAGGAATAATGTTCTATAACATCAAATTCCAATAAAAGTGGAATCGTAATCCAAAATATCTATTAAAATGAAGAACAAACTAAGAACACAAAGAACACGCGAAGAACACGAAGAACGTTGTTGATGGACAAATTTAAAACCACGTAGTGTGATTGTTGTTGATGGAAAAGTTTAAAACCATCGCGTATAAGTTAGATGTGTATTGTTTGGTTAGGAACGGTAGAAACGTTCATGAAGAACGGATTAAAACTTAGCTATAACGAAGTTATGGCGAAATTTAAATAAAAACGAACGAGAATTAGAAAGTTAGTAAATGAACCCGAACGTGTAGGGTTTCATAAGAAAGTAATAGAACGTAGAAAACATGAGTCATAGACTCAAGAACGAACAAGTTCCGAGTTTGAATGATCGAATTACGGACGAACAAACGAAGAGCGTTAAAAAAACGTTAAAATGAACGAAGAGTGAAGATCTAGCCAATCTAATGGCACGTTAACAGATTTAGAATGAAGTTCTGTCTAAGGGGTATTAAAGTAAATAAGATAAGGAAGAGAATGGCCTTGAAATGACCTCATTACGAGTTATAACGAAGGAGATATGAGATCGCGAAGTAAGCATCTCAAAATTTATTTAACACTTAGAGAAAATTTCTAGGGTTAGGGCTTGCAGCCATGGCTGATCATACTGTATGAGTGGTGGTGGCCATTGCACCAGGAAAAGTAGATCTGCAAACTTGTGCGCAACGCGAGAGATAACAAAGGGAGTGGCGCTGTGGCGCCAGTGTTGGGAAAAAGCCAAAGATGATCTTTTAACTGCTAAGCTCTTGAGGGAAATGTAAGCGACGATAAAGAATATAATATTCAACTAATGTAACACTTAATCAAGTGATGTAAACCTTTATTAAAGGTTGAACGTATAGATTAAACAAGATTAAATGACAAAGAATATAATCGTGAGTTACGTAACCGATATCCGGGGACCGTAGTCGGGATGAACGAACATGAGGAATTGCTATGGTTGTGATTCCTTAAACGTTGAGTGAGGAGGGTAATGAATAACATTTCGATGTTATATCATGATAATGAGAGATAAGTGTGAAGCGTATAGATGCTGTGAACGCAACGTCGTTGCGATGGATGCTTGGTCTTAGCATACAATTATTGGTATGGCTTTGACACTAAGAACAGGTAATGAACATGGGGTTCATATAATGGATAACAAAAGTATTAAATAGTATATGAAT
Organism: Panax quinquefolius; assembly: GCA_020205615.1. Taxonomy (NCBI): domain Eukaryota; kingdom Viridiplantae; phylum Streptophyta; class Magnoliopsida; order Apiales; family Araliaceae; genus Panax; species Panax quinquefolius. Next base: position 130,107 of record JAINUW010000788.1, read on the forward strand.
AATCAAGAAAGTCGTAACAAACGGTAATAAGATTATTGAAATCCGAATGTGATTCGATAAAGAATGAATCCGGAGGGATGACATTTAGTTGTCAGAAAGCCGTAAGGAATAAGAAATTGACCTAATCGAACATTATAGTTTAATAGTTTGTATAAGTTAAGAGAAGTTAGGTTGTGGTACAATCATAACCTTTGATGGTTGACATATGGGAGCTGGGCTAAACAATTCCTTCAGAGAGCAAAGGTATATACAAAACTGGCAACTGATCTAACTTACTGTGATGGCAGTGTAGATGAGATGAGAACTTGTTTGTTGGTTGTTTGTGGGAAAGCACTCAAAGTACCATACGGACTACTAGCAGAGATGCGATGTGTGCTGAGTCCTAGAGAAGTTATAAGAAGAAGATAAGAATATAAATCATCAAGATGATGAGCGTATGAGTAAGACATCTCCGTATGTCATAAAAGCAGTAAATTGGTAAAAAGAAGTTAGTCGCGTAAACTTATATTGCAAAAACGCGAACTCTAAGAAGTAAAGTTAAGTAAACCAATGCGTAAGTTCAATATATGACTAATTGGTGTTTATGTTTTCTCCTTATGTGTTATATAGGAATTGAAATGAGCAGGTTCGGGCGTGGTACGTGAAATTTTGGGCGTATGGCAAGTTTCCTAACTTCATTCATATTACAAGAATGTTAGTTTCTTAAACTTCTCAGATGTTGTACTTGAGAAGCTCTGTCTATGTGCGAATGTGCGATATTTGTACAATGTGGTAGAACGTATGAGGCCTTGAGCCACAATTTGAACACTTCGGTGTTTCTATGATATGCATTGTTCTGTGATTGAGTTGTTTAATACAAGTATGTTCTGTTTATACATGAACCGTTATTGTTAAGTCTGTGCTAATGATTTAGCAGACGGATGATGATGTATGAAAAGGTAGAGGGATGAAAGTGTTTCAAAGAGAAAACGATTGATGTTTTAAGATGATAGGAATCAAGACTATTCCTATTATTCAAGCTGCTTCATAACCTTTGTTCGGTTATAGAAGTTCTAAAGAAATGTTTTAATTCTGAAGTTGTTTGTTCAACTGTTATGACTTACTGGGCAATTGAATGCTCACACTTGCTTTAAATGAAAAACAATTTTCAGAGAACAAGGTTAGAAGAACTTAAGGATCCCGTAAAGATCAAGCTAACGGTCTCCAGATGAATTATCATTTAGAGTGTGAAGGTAGCGAGAAGATCAAGTGAAGACTTGTAAATTAGAAAGACGAATTGAATTATAGACTAGTTTAATGAACTGTTATGTATCCTTGGTGGCGGATAAAAGTCACTCTTGTAAGATGAAATGAATAATGTAATTACCATTATTTGTAATGAAAGAGGTTATAAGGTTTCCAGAACCTGGAATTTGAGAGTGTATATTGTTATATTTTAGTATATAATGATGTATGTTGGATGAATGATGTACTCGTGACGTACGAAATCCAGGTGTGAAGATAGACCGAATTTTGGGGCGTTACAAGTTGGTATCAGAGCTGATAGGTTATAAACCTGAGGTAGAAGTACCTAAGACTATAATCGTAGAGAGAAGGATAAGAAGATCACTGCGTGATCATAGTGACTAAATAGTAAGAGATGGGTTGTTAAGCGATGAATGATTTATAGCAAATGCTATGAATGAAGGGTACTTATGAAGTAATATGGGAAGAAGAATTTAGATTGAGTTATGAAGGATAGTATATGAATTAAAGAAAATTAAGTATTAAGTAAAGAGAGGTTTAGAAGTTGAAAATTTTCAATTGAGGACTCATATCATTGGTAGTTGTATGATTCCTTGTATGGGCGGGGAAATTGTACGTGGTTTTAGAACCACTTGGCTTCTTATGCGATATAGTTGTTAAGTTGAACAATTCTTTGTATGGGCGGAGAATTGTTCTTGGTGTAACAACCGCTTAGCTCCTTATATCGGTCAGAAGCTGAGTTGACCAATTTTCTGTATGTACAGGGAATTATGTTTAGTTCTACAAGCAGTTAGCTTCTGGTAGTGATAATCATTGGGATTGGTTGTGCTATCAAGATGTATATGATGAGAAGGTGACTCTTTTCTCATGTATATACTTGATAGGTAGAGAACGATAAGGTAGGTGCGAGTTCTTGAAACTCATACTTATGATAAGTTCGTGACTCATAATAATATGGTATGTTTTTGAACGTCTCAGCGAATGGATGCCTATGGTCTGTCTGGATGTTCTTAAACTCGTATTATTGTGGAAAGTTCCTGAACTCATAATGTGTGGTAAGTTGATGCCTTTGTACTTAAGGTATAGGAATGTTTAGACCGAAAACACGTTGTTTTCGATGAAGCTTAGCATGATGAAGGTACTAGAGAAGATTAAGTATTGTCATGATAAGACAATGAAGGAAGGTGGAGAATAGAATATTCTAAGTCATCTAGATATGCTAGATTTTGAACTTTATTAAACTCGTGCTGATATGTATTTTGAAAAGGAAAGAATTGGTTCAACTTTTGGAATCAAAAGAATTTTTTTTTAAAAAAAGAAGCTATTCTTGGTATGTCTATGCTAATTGCTTGGCTAGAGCGAAATTGATTTAAAATATTCAAAATGAATTTTATATCATCATACATGCATTCGATGCAAGGGTGGTAAAATGATGGAGTTGTTAATACCATTGAACACGGTGTTGGATGTGATCTTAGGATCAACAACCCGCTATGGTATGATGTATAATGAGCGAAGTCCTGGCCGTGAAGTCCTCAACGTCTTGTAAAAGTACGGTATCATGACGTCATAAACCGTTTTGATGTATTGCGAAAATAATTTAAAGAAGTAGTCGATGTCAATTGAGTTGACTAGATGAATGTTTCACGTTGAAATCCAATTTATTGGTATGGTCTAAGCTACTTGATTCGGCTAGACAAATGGTATGTCATCGAGCTTTCTTTGAGAACTTGTGCCAAACCAAATTGTTTTGGTGCGGAATCTAATGATTTAGTCTGAAGAGAACATGGAAGAGGTAGTTACTTTCTTTGTGATTGTAAACTGACCGTTAAAGAAGGGCTTACGACGAAATGCTGTTTAACCTAGTAAGAGTTCATGGTCGATTTGACCCCTCAGCAAAAGTATGAAAAGTTTTAAGAGGAAATTTTATATTCCTCGTTATTCCTCCTGCTTCATGATTCTTGATATGTTATGGGGGTTAGGAATGAGGGAAAGATAAGAACTCCGTTGAAGAGAAGTTGAGAAGAAAGGTAGGCTAAAATTTCAAGGATGAAATTCTATGAAGAAGGGGTGAATGTGATGACCCGGGTAAGGGTGTGGTTTTAAGAAATTCTGAGGACAGAATTTTTATAAGTGTGGAAGAGTGTGATGACCCAAAAATTCGGGTTGTCCAGAATTTAAGTTTAAAGAATTAGTTATTAATAAAAGGAATTTTTATTAATATTATTATGTGCTATGTGTTTATTAATCGTTCTATAACCTAGGATGATTATAAATCGGGAGTATTCTGGCTACGACCTAGATTGAGCGAATAAGAATTTTCAAGATGAAAATAGAAGTTTTCTGGGAACAAAATATTTTCGAGGAAAAAGATGAAATAAGCACTATTCATCCGTTTCTGCTCGAAGATTTATATTGAAATTCCGAGAAGCTATAGATTACGTTTAATTTTGAGACGTGATGGAATATTCAATAATATTTCAGTTATGGAAAAAACGAAGTTTTCGCCTACGGACTCAAAACCTAAGGGTTAGGAAAAGTGAGTTCCGAGAATTTTATGATCACGTATAATAATTAGGGTTATTATGCATGAGAGATATGAGTATGATATGAATTATTATACGAATATAGTACGAAGATTATTACGACGTATAATACGAATATCGTACGAGCTATATACGAAGAAAATACGAGAATACGAGAATGAGATGCGTAGAATACGATAAGTCTTAATGAACTTTGAGTTCATGGACTTTGTAGAATCTAATTGGACTTGGATTATGTCAAGCCCAACTCTTTGTGAAATCAAGCCCAAGATAGGCCCAATAAGAATTAGGGTTAATGTAAAACCCCAACTTTTTGAATAAAGATAAATTTTCTATAAATATTATTTTTGAATATTATGGAGTGAAATTGATATAATAGTTGTGGGCAATATATATTAGAATATATTATATTTTATTATGCATAGTGCTTGCATAGTGCTTGCATAGTGTTTGTATAGTAAAATCTTTTATAAAGTTATTTGTTTTATTAGATTATAAATAGAATATATTATATTTTATTTAAAATATTTTGCTTTAAATATGGACCGTCAGATTAAAGTAAATCAATCTCGACCGTTCATGAGTTAGTTACTATGCATTCCATTTTTCTATAAATAGAAGCTCATTCATTCATTATTTTCTTACAAATTCACTAAAACTCTAGAGAGATAAACTATAGAGAGAAAGAAGAAAGTATTCTGCTACTTCACTACTTATATATCCAGTACTCTTCTTCTTAAGGTAGGGAATATTATTTGTTGTACTCGTAAGGGGTGTTATTCTTTCTTATTCATGAAGAGAACTGTTGTTATTCCATTTCTTATTATTACATTGGAATAACTTTGTATCTGTGATCTACCTATACTTGGTGACATTCTTCTATTATTACATTGGAACATCACATGCATGTGTTTTACAGGACGGTTAAAATCTTTATTATTATTAGTTGGAACATCCTATCATGTGTTTTACACGGACTGGGTAAAATCTTATATTATTACATTGGAACACATCACATGCATGTGTTTTACAGGACTGGTTAAAATCTTTATTATTCTGTTGGAACATCACAGCCGGTTGCAAATTTTGCGATTTGGTTCCGTTATTATTATTCTGTTGGAATAACATCTATCATGCAATCGCATGCATGGTGATTTCTTTTGTTATTCCATTCTTTATTATACTCGGTTGGTTAAAGTTTTGACTTCTATACTCCATGAAATTAGTAGAATATCCTTGATATTTGCGCTTCATCCGATATCTTTTCATGGAAATATTCTTACGATCATTCTTGAATTTTACTCTACAAACAAGATCATGTTGAAAATTTGGACGTTAATCATTTCTGGATAAAATAATTCTTGAACTTGTTTTACTGAATTCTTATATCATTGTCATCATCCTCATGTTTATATTTTGTTGAAAGTCATCTGTGGCCTGTAGTGCATAGATGGACTTGGTATGATTATGACCAGGGATTATTTGGTGTAATCATGACCGTAATATTACAAATGATGTGGTAAAAGTTCTCATTGGCCCGTAGTGCATTAATGGACAGTTGTTGGCATGATCATGACCATTAATGAATACACAAATATTCTTGGCCCGTAGTGCATGGATAATTGTGGTCGTGATACTAATGAATATCCTTGGCCGTAGTGCAGGGGTGATTCGATGATGTGGAATATTTATTAAGCTGAGTCTCAGCGATAACAGTGATGAAAAACCTTTTTAATCATAAAAGATTGTAGATTTTATTTTCTACTTGACTCTTTTAATGGATTGCTTGTTCCGCTGTAGCTAAACTTGATGTCTATTATATTTTATCAGTTTAACATTGTTGGAGACTAATGATAATTTATTCTGCATTATCTTAGTCATAATATTTCTTACTGGGCTAGTTGAGCTCACCCTTTCTTTCCTTTATTCTCTTCGTGGAAATGAGAATATATTTGGGACGAGTCGGGGAACGGAGTGATGGTCCAGAGGATAGCATTAGTAGTCCTCACTATTCTGTGAAATAGTGTGATAATAATTGTAATGAGGACTCCTTTTGAGTTTGTATAATCTCTAGAAGATAATATTTGTATTCAAACTTATAATTTATGTTTTGTCGTATTGTACACGACAGTTGTGTTAGCAAGTTGTATTTGAATTTATGTACCATGTAAGTGGCGACCCAAGATGGGTGACATATACCTAATTTTGGGGGCGTCATAGTTAAGGCCCAAACCAAGAAAAGAAACCGCGGATCGAACCGATTGGTAAACGGATGGGTAATAACCAATGGGCAACCCATGGGTTGACCCATGGGCATGTGGGGCGGCTACTTGGCCACCAAGTAAGGGTGGTGGCCAAGTAAACATGGTGGCTAAGTTGTGGGAGGAGGTGGGAATAGTAAGGAGGTGGGGGCAAAATGACTAAAATGCCCTTAGCTTTGAAAATCTATAAATAGTAAGCTTATTTCATTATTTGTGGATTTTTAAAATCCCACACATGAGAGAGAGAGAGAAGTCGGATGGGAGGGAGAAGGAAAAGCATGAGCATGAATGATCGGATCGAAAGTGATCGTGTAATAGCAAAGCTTGCAAATCGTCGGCTTTGTATAACGGAAGAGGATTAAAGAAGAACGGTAATCCGGAACCTAATCTCTTTTAATTTTCTTTAAGTTTTTATGTTTAAAAACATAACTTAATGAAGATAAGAGGTAGATAAGGTTAAAGATGATTTCATATGGTTGAAATCATAAGAAAATGAAGAAATAATAAATTAGAAGTTTAGTTTGTAAATTTCTTAAGGAAGTATAAGATTCGTAATGAATTAGAGCGATCCGAATGGATTATATGAATAAGTAGGTGAAATAAGTAAGGAATAATGTTCTATAACATCAAATTCCAATAAAAAGTGGAATCGTAATCCAAAATGTCGATAAAAATGAAGAACGAACGAAGAACACACGAAGAACACAAAGAACGTTGTTGATGGACAAATTTAAAACCATCGTAGTGTAATTGTTGTTGATGGACAAGTTTAAAACCATCACGTATAAGTTAGATGTGTATTTTTTGGTTAGGAACGGTAGAAACGTTCATGAAGAACGGATTAAAACTTAGCTATAATGAAGTTATGGCAAAATTTCGTAAAAGACGAATGAGAATTAGAAAGTTAGTAAATGAACCCAAACTGTGACGCCCCAAAATAGGTATACATCACCTATTACGAGTTGTCAATACATAGTGCGAAACAACTACAACTTTATTATTACAACAAGAAAGCGTGAGTTTGAATACAAATATTATCTTCTAGACAATATCTATACTCAAATAAATCCTCATCACATTTATTGGTACATTATTTTACAAAATGGTGAGGACTACTAAACAACTCGTCTAGAACCTTCATTCCATACCCTCACTGCGTACTCGCTTATATTCTCGCATCACGAGAAGAAAAATGGAACAAAAAGGAAAAGGGTGAGCTCAACTAGCCTAGTAAAGAATATTATGACTAAGATAATATACAACAAATTATCGTTAGTTTTCAACAGGGAAAAATCTAATAGAATACAATAGACAACAAATTTTAAATCAATATTCGCAGAGGAAATAATAATTCATTAGAAGAGTTAAGTAGAGAATGAAAACTACTATCTTCTATGTATGAATTTAAAAGTTCATCAGTTGGTCATGTTCATCTAAACACCTGTTCATCTTTGCACTACGGGCCAAAGATATTCTTCAGAAATCATTCATCTTTGCACTACTGGGCCAAAGATATTCAATAATATCATCATTTAAGGACCGAGGATGATGAAAATAATTTTTTTAAGAAAGCGAATCCGGTGAAACAAAATGACAAGGATTAAGGATTAAGGATTCGTACTTTGTTTTATCCATGTCCAAAAATACCTCAAAAATAATCACAGTGGTGTAAAATTCAAGAATGATCAAAACATGGATACAATCAAAGCTAGTATCTAGAATTGATATTTTGGGTGAAAAGAAAATTTTTCATTTTTCGATGAATAGTCTTATTATTAAATGAATAATCAGAGTATCGTGAATAGTCTTGAGTATCGTGAATAGTAACTCAGACACCAAAAGTTCCAAATTTAATAAAACTTCAGATCAATATTTCAACATAATGATATTGAAGAAATAATATCATTCTGAAAAAAATAATATCCCTTACCTCGAAAGATCAAGATTTCTAAATTAAACACGGATATATAGGCTATGACTTGAACTTGCACCGAATAGCAATACTCAAATTATACTCAAAATACTCACAAGAATACGCTCGATAATATAGAGAGAGAAAACTTCAGTTTCTGGTGTGATTTTCAATTCTAACCTAAGCACCCTATTTATAGGAAATTGCTTAGAACACCAAAGCAGAAAATTTAATATAATATTAATATATTATATATAAATTCCTACGCACACAATATATGATCTGAATTCAGCCATGCTTGACAACAAATAAGTCTACCAAACAAATCAAAAACGTTTTTATTATTTAAAATAATTAAAACTTCCAAAAATCAATTATTTAGGAATTTCAGAACATCAATAATTCATAATAAATAGCCCTTTTATCAGAAAATTCGAATCTCGCGAGTTTTTATAGGAAATTCAATTCTCTACAACTTTGCAGAAGAAAGTTTTTCCAAATTCCAAACAGAAATTGACCGAAATCCACAAACGGGCGATTTTACAAGCTATAATCAAATTCAGTCAATAAATGGGGTCCACCGACATGTTTAACATGTTTTAAACATTTATTGCAACAAAAATACTCTTCCTCCTTGTATACTCATATATCCCACATTCGTTGTAAAAATATCACCATTATTATATTACTAAAATATAATAATATATTTAAATGAATTATTTTATAGGAAAAAGATAAAATATCAATTTTCAACAATTGTCACATTAAAATTTTTCTCCATCTATATCCACATAAAATCAATATTTTCCTCATCATATGAATCAATAATTAATTATTCACAAATAATATTACGTAATCACAATATTGACAACCGAGGCGGTTCAGGAAAGAGGGGCTTTCAATAAAAATTTCTTCTTCGGTAGCAAGCAATTAGGTGACCAAACCTCTCCTTAGAGCAGAACTTTCTAGACATTGCCAATAATGTTATCTAATAATATTATTCAGATAATATGAATTATTGCTTCGATAATGAAAAATCTCGTGTAATGACAATTATTGAAACAACAACAATATAAAATATCAACGCAAAGCAATTATTAAATCAATAAAATCTTGAGCGGTAATTATCGTAACCATTATTGAGTAGTGTCTTCTTACGTAAGAATCAATAATTGGTGCAATCTGGCGTCTTCTTGTGTTTTAACCAAGAGTATTTTAACAAGATTAATTGGTAACAACTTCTGCCGTTGTTTTTAAACCACTTATATTTGTCGTTTTCTTCATCCAATCGCTTTCAGTTATGGGGCCCCACATGGTCATTGCTGGCCGCATGCGAATATTCTCCCAAGCAGATTGAATATTCCACGACCAAACGAATATTCCCAAACAACAATGAATATTTTATAACCACTTGCTTATTTTGAAATATTTGCGTATTTTACCCCTAACTATCCACATTAATCAAATCAACCCTTACTATTTTAAAATAATAAATAGAGAAAATTAAATTTCATTAATAATAAGTTGGGGTCTTACAACCTCCCTCCTTATGAAATTTCGTCCTCGAAATTGGCGTCACGATACTGGTGTGTTTGAAAAGGTGAGGATACCTCGCTTTCATTTCCGTTTCAATTCCCGGTCATTTCCTCTATAGCATGATTCCTCCACAAAACTTTAACTTGTGGTATGACCTTTCAAGATAGGACATGCTCCTTCCTATCCAAAATCTTGACAGGTACCTCCTCATACGTTAAGTCTTCGGCTATCTCATCCGGTTCTAACACTATAATGTGGTTCGGGTCTTTCACATATTTACGAAGTACAGATATGTGAAACACGTTATGAACACGAGACATACTCGGAGGTAACGCGAGTCTATAGGCTACATTTCCTACTCGGTCAAGAATTTGAAATGGACCAATAAATCGTGGATTGAGCTTTCCTCTCTTCCCAAATCTTGTAACTCCCTTCCATGGAGCAACACGCAACAATACATGATCCCCTACGCTAAATTCCACGTCCTTTCGATGAAGATCCGCATAACTCTTTTGTCGATCTTGTCTTGGTTTGTATCGTTGTCGAATAATTTGGATCTTTTAGGTGAGTCATCATGCATTACTAACTTTCGGGTCCCAACAATGTTGCTTCACCCACCTCATCCCAACATATTGAGAGCGACACTTTCGTCCATATAATGCTTCAAATGGAGCCACACCTATACTTGCACGATAAGCTTTGTTGTTGTAGGAGAATTCCACCAATGGTAAATACTTATCCCAAGCGCCCTTGAAGTCTAGGACACGAGTCTTAATAAATCTTCAAGAGTTTGAATAGTCCCTTCGATTGTCCGTCTGGTTTGAGGATGGTATGCGAAATCAATAAATAAATCCGTGCCCATAGCTTTTTGCAAGCTAAACCAAAATCTTGAAGTGAATCTTGGGTCACGATCCGAAACAATGGATACTGGCATGCCATGCAACCTCACAATCTCATTCACGTACATACTAGCAAGACGTTCAAGGGAATAAGTCTCCCGTATCGGCAAGAAATGAGCAGACTTGGTTAATCTATCAACAATAACCCAAATAGCATTGATGCCTTGAGAAACCGTAGGAAGACCCGTAACGAAATCCATGGTAATGTGTTCCCACTTCCATTTCGGAATCTCAAGTGGTTGCAACGGACCCTTAGGTACTAGATGCTCCGCCTTTACATGTTGGCAAGTTAAACACATCGAGATAAACTTTGCAATCTCTCTCTTCATATTGTTCCACCAAAATGTATGTCGAAGATCACGATACATTTTAGTACTTCCAGGATGGATTGCAAATGGTGTATTGTGTGCCTCCATCATAATCTTGTACTTCAAATCGTGGTCGTTAGGAACACAAAGTCTAGAGTGGACTCAAGTATTCCTTCTTCATCAATTCTCGCATGGAATAGCTCCTTCTTGTACTTTCTTTCTTCATACGCATCACTCCGATTCGGTGGCTTGAGCGACCTTAACTTTTCTATTAAAGTTGGCTCTGTCGTATACTTGACATCATCGCACTCATTCCGCATATGATCTTTTTTACTCAACGCGTCACTACCACGTTAAGCTTTTCGGGATGGTATTGAATAGTGTGGTCGTAGTCTTTCAATAGCTCGAGCCAACGTCGCCGCCGCATGTTGAGTTCTTTTGAGTGAAGAAATATTTAAGGCTTTTATGGTGCGAATATATCTCCACTTTCTCCCCATATAGATAGTGCCTCCATATCTTTAGCCTTGAAAACATTTGCCGCTAACTCTAGATCATGAGTAGGATAATTCCTCTCATACTCTTTAAGTTGTCGCGAGGCATAGGCTATAACTTTCCCCGTTGCATGAGAACACATCCTAACCCTTTGCACTCAAGCATCATTTGTAGATAACAAATCATCCAGAACCGGATGGTATTGTTAGAACAGTAGAAATAAGTCTCCTCTTAAGCTCTTGGAAACTCTTCTCGCATTCTTCACTCCAAAGCGAATTTTGTATCCTTCCGAGTTATTTGGGTTAATGGAGTAGCAATTTGAGAAAACCCTTCCACGAATCTCCGATAATAACCAAGCTAAACCCAAAAACTACTACGTACTTGATCACCGACCGGTTGCTCCCAACTTTGTATTGCTTCAATCTTCGTCGGATGATCAACAGATACTCCATGTTTTGACACCACGTGCCCAAGAAATGCTACTTCCTCAAGCGAACTCGCATTTCTTCAATTTGGCATATAGTTTGTTTTCACGAAGCCTTTGGAGTACCGACTTCAAATGGTGCTCATGATCTTCACGACTTTTGGAATATATGAGGATGTCATCAATAAAGACAACAACAAACCGATCCAAATATTCCTTGAATACTCGGTTCATCATATCCATGAAAGTCGCGAGGAGCATTAGTCGATCCAAAAGACATGACTAAGAATTCATAATTCCGTCATAGAGTTCTAAAGCGGTCTTTGGAATATCCTTAGTTCTAATCTTGGTGATGATATCCGTAAGCGAAGATCGATTTTTGAAAAGAATTGCCCCTTGCAATCTCGGTCAAACAAGTCATCAATACGAGGTAGAGGATACCTATTCTTGATGGTGACATGGTTCAATTCCGATAGTCAATACAAAGTCGCATACTACCCGTCTTTCTTCTTTACGAATAAAAAGCAGAGCACCCCAATGAGATGTACTAGACGAATGAAACCGATGTCCAACAATTCTCGTAGTTGGACCTTTAACTCTGAAGTTCAATAGGAGCCATTCGATATGGGGTTTTAGAAATGGGCTTTGTATGCAGTTCAAGATCAATAAAGAATTCAACTTCACGTTCGGGGGTAAGCGGAAGAAGTTCTTGAAATCGTCGGAAAGTCAATAACAACGGGAATATTATTCAAATTTGACGTGTCTTTATTCAAATCCATAACATGGGCTAAGAAAGCTTGACATCCGGTTTTTCAATAAGCGAATAGCTTTATGATTAGATATGACGGTGATTGATTTTAATGGTTTAGTTGCTTGAATTGCATACAACAGGTTGGTTAGGAATATGAAAACTAACAACCTTACGAAAACAATCAATTTTGGCATGATGAGTAGTTAACCAATCAATCCCTAAAATCACATCAAAAGCAAGTATCTTTAAAGAGATTAGGTCAACGGGTAAGGTGATGGTGCCAACTTGAATCAAACAAGATTTATAAATAGTGGATGTGATGAAAGTTTCTCTAATGGAGTTTCCACAGATAGGTCAAAGTGTAATTTCTCCCGAGTCAAGTTTAAGCGTTGAGCACAAGCGGGAGAGATAAATGAATGGTAGCACCGGTAGATCAAGTAAGGTATAAACTTCGCAAAAATTTATAAATAGCTTACCCGTGATCACCTCGTTTGGGTTCTTCAGCATTATGACGAACCACAACAAACGCTCTTCCGAGAACAGATTGACTTTGACTTTTTCCGGGACGATCTTTTGAGTCACCGTCCCCATTGAACTAGGTTTCTACTGCGTACAATCTCGGCGATATGTCCTTCCTTTCAACAATTATAGCATACCTTGAATCTGTTGTGGGCGTTTGGTGATATGTCCTCTTTTCCGCATTTGTAGCATATAATGGGTGGTCGTTCTCCTCCCTTAGAACCGATTCTTTCACGCCAAGACGCTTTGCGTCTTCACATGGTCGTTGTTAAATCTCCTCTTTTTAAAATCTCCTCGACTCGCTTCTTCTATTTTCATGGCCATGATTACCACCGGAGTGGTTACCATTTTGTCCGTCATTTCTTTTCTCTTTGGTTATCATTATTACATTGTTGCTATCTCCGTACGATCCTCGGATATGGTCCCTTGGTTGAATATACTCGTTATCTCGCTCTAACAATTGAGCCACATTAACAACATCCGAATAGAGAAAATTTATGAGAAATGAGATATTGTCGTATGCGGGTTTCAAACCTCTCGAAACATCCGCCATCATCGTTCCTCATTCTCCACCAAATGAGGTGCAAACTGGATAACTCTACAAACTTTGCCTCGCATCTTTGAGACACCGTCATGTTGTTTTGTTCCAATCGATGAACTCCACTTCCTTCATATAGCGAACACTTTCGGAAAGTATTTATCATTAAATAGCTTTCAAACATCTCCCAAGACATGCCGAGTGTGGTGGATGGGTATGTTTCACAGACTCTCACCGATGATCCTTTCGCCACGGAACATAAAGGTGGCGAATGGAACCTTCGTTCCTCCGTGCATCCCAAGACATCGAATATCTTGGTAATTTGCTTGATCCATGTTTCCGCCATGATCGGATCCGGCTTTCCTTAAATTCGGTGGTCCCAACTCTTTGAAGCGCTTGTTTGTGACAACCCGGTGAATTTCTATCATTTCCTCCTGTGATTTTGAACACGAGTCTCCCTAAATCGATTTTGCATGAATCGCAAAAAACTTCTAAATATCCCTCGTTCATCATCTCGCTCAATGGTGTTGTTCACAGGAGGAACATTGCCGACTGTTACACGTTCTCCTCGTTGGTGAGTACGAGCATCTCCACGGTCTCATTTCCATTGTTAATATTCTCGATCGACATTCTCAAATCTTCGTCATAAAACAAGGGTTAATTAAGGAAATCAATATATCACATAATATCCCTATATCTTGACCAACTAACAAATAAGCTTAGGTAGGACACACTAGCGAAGGATTTACTCGTCTCTCCCTCCTAGTTCTATTCTCCGATCTCCGCCGAGAGATCATATCCCTAAGCTCGATACCCAATGTGGCGCCCCCAAAATAGGTATACATCACCTATTACGAGTTATCAATACATGGTATGAAAACAACTACAACTTTATTATTACAACAAGAAAGCCGTGAGTTTGAATACAAATATTATCTTCTAGACAATATCTATACTCAAATAAATCCTCATCACATTTATTGGTACATTATTTTACAAAATGGCGAGGACTACTAAACAACTCATGCAGAACCTTCATTCCATACCCAGACTCGTACTCGCTATATATTCTCTCATCACGAGAAGAAAAATGGAACAAAAAAGGAAAAGGGTGAGCTCAACTAGCCCAAGTAAAGAATATTATGACTAAGATAATATACAACAAATTATCGTTAGTCTTCAACAGGGAAAAATCTAATAGAATACAATAGACAACAAATTTTAAATCAATATTCGCAATGAAATAATAATTCATTAGAAGAGTTAAGTAGAGAATGCAAACTACTATCTTCTATATATGAATTTAAAAGTTCATAAATCTATCTTTTATCCTGTAACATCAATCAACATACATCGGAATCAAATATTCATCTTTGCACTACGGGCCAAAGATATTCATCGATTAAGTCATGTTCATCTAAACACATTCATCTTTGCACTACGGGCCAAAGATATTCTTTGAAATCATTCATCTTTGCACTCTGGGCCAAAGATATTCAATAATATCATCATTTAAGACTGAGGATGATGAAAAATATTTTTTTTTTAAGAAACGAATCCAGTGAAACAAAATGACAAGGATTAAGGATTAAGGATTCGTACTTTGTTTTATCCACGTCCAAAAATACCTCAAAAATAATCACAGTGGTGTAAAATTCAAGAATGATCAAAACATGGATACAATCAAAGCTAGTATCCAGAATAGATATTTTGGGCGAAAAGAAAATTTTTCATTTTAGATGAATAGTGCCGTGATTCGTGAATAAGATCAGTATACGTGAATAGTCTAAGTATCGTGAATAGTAACTCAGACACCAAAAGTTCCAAATTTGATAAAAACTTCAGATCGATATTTCAACATAATGATATTGAAGAAATAATATCATTTGAAAAAAATAATATCCCTTACCTCGAAAGATCAAAAGACTTAAATTTGAAACACCGGATATAGGCTATGACTTGAACTTGCAGAATATCAATACTCAAATTATACTCAAAATACTCACAAGAATACGCTCGATAAATATAGAGAGAAAACTTCGATTTACGGTGTGATTTTCAATTCTAACCTAAGCACCCTATTTATAGGAAATTGCTTAGAACACACAAAGCAGAAAATTTAATATAATATTAATATATTATATATAAATTCCTACGCTTTTACACAACTGTGATCTGAATTCAGCCATGCTTGACAACAAATAAGTCTACCAAACAAATCAAAAACGTTTTTATTATTTAAAATAATTAAAACTTCCAAAAATCAATTATTCAGAATTTTAGAACATCAATAATTCATAATAAATAGCCCTTTTATCAGAAAATTGAATCTCGCGAGGTTTTATAGGAAATTCAATTCTCTACAACTTTGTAGAAGAAAGTTTTCCAAATTCCAAACAAAAATTGACCGAAATCCACAAATGGGCGATTTGCTGTGAGTATAATCAAATTTCAAATCAATAAATGGGGTCCACCGACATGTTTAACATGTTTTAAACATTTATTACAACAAAAATACTCTTCCTCCTCGTATACTCATATATCCCACATTCGTTGTAAAATATCACCATTATTATATTACTAAAATATAATAATATATTTAAATGAATTATTTTATCAGAAAAAGATAAAATTTCAATTTTCAACAATTGTCACATTAAAATTTTTCTCCATCTATATCCACATAAAATCAATATTTTCCTCATCATATGAATCAATAATTAATTATTCACAAATAATATTACAGAATCACAATATTGACAACTGAGCGGTTCAGAAAGAGGGGCTTTCAATAAGAATTTTTCTTCACTTGGCGCATGATTAGGTGACCAAACCTCTCCTTAGCATGAACTTTCTAGACATTGCCAATAATGTTATCTAATAATATTATTCAGATAATATGAATTATTGCTTCGATAATGAAAAATACTGTGTAATGACAATTATTAAAACAACAACAATATAAAATATCAACGCAGCAATTATTAAATCAATAAAAATCGAATAAATAATTATCGTAACCATTATTGAGTAGTGTCTTCTTACGTAAGAATCAATAATTGGTGCAATATCTGTAGCATCTTGTGTTTTAACCAATATAGGGTATTTTAACGAAGATTAACTGTAATAACTACTACCGTTGTTTTTAAACCACTTATATTTGTCATTTTCTTCATCCAATCGCTTTCCATTATGAGGCCCACACATGGCTGCGCAGTCGTACGAATATTCCCCGACAGTACGAATATTCCACGACCAAACGAATATTCCCCAACAACAATGAATATTTTATAACCACTTGCTTATTTTGAAATATTTGCGTATTTTACCCCTAACTATCCACATTAATCAAATCAACCCTTACTATTTTAAAATAATAAATAGAGAAAATTAAATTTCATTAATAATAAGTTGGGGTCTTACACAAACGTGTAGGGTTTCATAAGAAAGTAATAGAACGTAGAAAACGTGAGTCATAGACTCAAGAACGAACAAGTTCCGAGTTCGAATAATCGAATTACGGACGAACAAACGAAGAGCGTTAAAAAATGTAAAAATGAACGAAGAGTGAAGATCAAGCCAATCTAATGGCATGTTAACAGATTCAGAATGAAGTTTTGTCCAAGGGGTATTAAAGTACATAAGATAAGGAAGAGAATGACCTTGGAATGACCTCATTACGAGTTATAATGAAGGAGATATGAGATCGCGAAGTAAGCATCTCAAAATTTATTTAACACTTAGAGAAAATTTCTAGGGTTAGGGCTAAGCGCCGCGGTGCCAGTCATGCCTTGTAGTGGTGCGGCGCAAGGCTGCATCGAGGGTGAAAGTATCAGAAACTCGCGCATGGCCGAGAGATAACAAGGGAGTGGAAGCCATGGCCAATGTGTTGAGAAAAAAGCCGGAGATGATCTTTTAAGCGCTTTCACTCTTGGGGAAATGTAATGACGATAAAGAATATAATATTCAACTAATGTAACACTTAATCAGGTGATGTAAACATTTATTAAAGGTTGAACGTATAGATTAAACAAGATTAAATGACAAAGAATATAATTGCGGGTTATGTAACCGATATCCGGGGACCGTAGTCGGGATGAACGAACGTGAGGAATTGCTATGGTTGTGATTCCTTAGACGTTGAGTGACGAGGGTAATGAATAACATTTTGATGTTATATCATGATAATGAGAGATAAGTGTGAAGCGTAGACGCTGTGAATGCAACGTCGTTGTGATGGACGCTTGGTCTTAGCATACAATGATTGGTATGGCTTTGACACTAAGAACGAGTAATGAACACGGGGTTTATATAATGGATAACGAAAGTATTCAATAGTATATGAATTATCAAGAAATCCGTAACAAATGGTAATAAGATTATTGAAAGCCGAATGTGATTCGATAAAGAATGAATCCGGAGGGATGACATTTAGTTGTCAGAAAGCCGTAAGGAATAAGAAATTGACTTAATCAAACATTATAGTTTAATAGTTCGTATAAGTTAAGAGAAGTTAGGTTGTGGTACAATCGTAACCTTTGATGGTTGACATATGGGAGCTGGGCTATACAATTCATTAGGAGAGCGAAGGTATAATCAAAGCGGCAACCGATCTAACTCTTCGGCTGTGATGGCGGTGTAGATGAGGCAGAACTTGTTTGTTGGTTGTTTGGGAAACCACTCAGAGTACCATATGGACTACTAGCGAGAGGCGCGATGTCTTTGAGTCCTAGAGAAGTTATAAGAAGAAGATAAGAATATAAATCATCCAAGATGATGAACGTATGAGTAAGACATCTCCGTATGTCATAAAAGCCGTAAATTGGTAAAAGAAGTTAGTCGCGTAAACTTATATTTCAAGAACGGAACTCCGAGAAGTAAAGTTAAGTAAACCAATGCGTAAGTTCAATATATGACTAATTGGTGTTTATGTTTTTCTCCTTATGTGTTATATAGGAATTGAAATGAAGCAGTTAAGGCGTAAAAGTAAATAGTCAGGCGTAAGGCAAGTTTCTAACTTCATTCATATTACATGAATGCTAGTTTCTTAAACTTCTCAGATGTTGTACTCGAGAAGCTCTGTCTATGTGCGAATGTGCGATATTTGTACAATGTGGTAGAACGTATGAGGCCCTGAGCCACAATTTGAACACTTCGGTATTTCTATGATATGCATTGTTCTGTGATTGAGTTGTTCAATACAAGTATGTTCTGTTTATACATGAACCGTTATTTTTAAGTCTGTGCTAATGATTCTAGCCAGACAGGATGTGTATGAAAAAGGTAGAGGGATGAAAGTATTTCAAAGAGAAAACGATTGATGTTTTAAGATGATAGGAATCGAGACTATTCCTATTATTCAAGCTGCTTCATAACCTTTGTTCGGTTATAGAAGTTCTAAAGAAATGTTTTAATTCTGAAGTTGTTTGTTCAACTGTTATGACTTGCTGGGCAATTGAATGCTCACACTTGCTTTAAATAAAAAACAATTTTCAGCGAACAAGGTTAGAAGAACTTAAGGATCCCGTAAAGATCAAGCTGACGGTCTCTAGATGAATTGTCATTTAGAGTGTGAAGGTAGCGATAAGATCAAGTGAAGACTTGTAAATTAGAATGATGAATTGAATTATAGACTAGTTTAATGAACTGTTATGTATCCTTGGTGGCGGATAAAAGTCACTCTTGTAAGATGAAATGAATAATGTAATTACCATTATTTGTAATGAAAGAGGTTATAAGGTTTCCAGAACCTGGGATTTGAGAGTGTATGTTGTTATATTTTAGTATATAATGATGTATGTTGGATGAATGATGTACTCGTGACGTACGAAATTCGGGTGTGAAGATAGACCGGATTTTGAGGCGTTACAGTTGATTATGTGAATGGGTAATATAACCCATATGATGAATATATTTGTTTATATAAATATACAATGTTGGTAATGACTAACTATGTCAATATGGCATATGTATAGGGTATTATTTCAAGTGGTAAGGGTTTAGCTTGTGCTAAAGGCAAGTTCTCTAACTCAAAACTTCATTGTGCAAGTTTTTCTAACTCTATTTTATAATTGAGCAAGTTTTCTAATCCTTTGTCTTATTGAGCTAATTATTGTTTTCAATTTTGATTACCTTATAATGATGTAAGTTGTCTAAACTTTGGTTGGATGTTGAACAAGTTATTCTTGTATTTCAATTATTGATTAACATGCATAACTGATTTGCCATGCATGTTTAATATTCAATTCTAATTAACCTTGGCTTAGTATTGTTCAAGCAAGGTATGCTATAGTTATTCAAATTGTATGCTATTAGATTATTCCTAAAAGCATGATTTTAGTTACTATGATTGATTCAACCACGATTATTCTATAGTATAGTGTTATTGGTTTTATTCAACTACTCCTTAGTTGATGTTCGTTAAATTCCAAATTTCCTTGAAAGCTTATCCAAACCAAACTTCCTTTGGTGCGAACTTGTACTCTAAATACTGAGATGAACAACTCTTTTAATAGGGGTTTACGCTTAGCGTTGAAATGGTTGTGCACAATACATTGTACGAAGGGTTGATCTCCCTAAGTACGTGGAGTCCTTATAGTCTTATGACTGTTAAAGTTAAAGTTGAAAGATTACTTATAACCGTGGACATGATTTGTGGTCATTAGATCCTCAGTGAATGTTATAATTTTCAGAAAGTTAATAGAATATATTGTTCAGTTCTATTGAGCCTAATATTGGCAATTGATGTAAACGTTTAAAGATTTATTTATTGTTATTTCAAGTGGGCCTTGTTTGCTCACTCTTGGCTGTAAAATTTCTTACAACTAAAGTGGAAACGGGTGACGTACCTAGCACCAGTAAGGGAAAAGGAAAGATGAATAAATACTGAAGACTTGTAATAGTTTTGATAGTTTACTTTCAGACTTTGATTTAAAGATTATAATGATGTTTATTTAATTTTCTGCATTTGAATGATTGTTGTTAAAGGTTAAATAACTTGGGAGATTTTTATTTAAGTTTTATCCTGTATGGGCAGGTTTTTATTATTCAATTTTATTATAATTGGGTAGTTAGAAATGAATGTTTTGATTAAGTGAACACCAAATCTTGTGGAAATGAAGTACCAGGATTTGGGGGTATCACATAGCCTCGTACTGGGACACAGTCATGTTTGTAGAGCCCCCAAATCCGGGTACTTGAAACCCAAACTCTGTGCTTCACGATACCATTTCTATAAGCCGAATAATACTAATAATAATAACAATAATATAAAGATCAACTTAATTTACATATTCATCAGAGTCTGAATCCCAAGTACGTAACCTTTAAACATTCATTACAACCCATGATAGATAATATATATCATACTTGTCTTAATAAAGTTAACTATTACATAGACTACCACAAATCTTATTTGGTTAGCTTTTCTTTTCCTTTGTTTCTGTACGAGCTTTCTGGTTGTTCACCCTTAGCTGAAAACATTTAAATTAAGCAAGGATGAGCATTTGAGTGCCCAGCAAGTAATATCAATTATATATATAAGCTGAAAGAATTTAAATGTTTTTTTTATACTACCCTTCTACAACGATTCAACAGTTGTGAAGTAATCTGTACCAATGATAATAATATATCAATTCTATACCAAATTTTTGAAAGTACGTACTGACTATAAATAGGGTTTAGGTGACATGCTATGAACATTGTTTTCAATTTTCGAATATGTTAAACATAAATTCATCTGCAAACTGTCATAACTTACGGGCACGGGGGGTGATCAGCCCGTTATGCCCTGCATTGATCAATACTACATACAAGAACGAGGGTATCGTTCACTCTGTTCGCTTTGGGCGCATACAAGTTTTCTCGTGTAGGGATGTTCATACTTATCTGGGTTCCAAATCAAAGATTTTATCTTGTTCAACAATAATCTATAATTCAACATATATATATACATATATATATATATATATATATATATATATATATATATATGGGTAATTGACAAAAGGTGTATCAACATGAGATTAAAAATAATGATTATCCAGTGGGGACACTTGTATAACCATTTATAGAAATTAACGAACAGATAATATATCTGAATTACCATATACTAACATGTTGATAAACAATGATCGGATATAGAATATATCACAATAGGGTTAATAATATAGCATAATAATAATATAATTCTGAAACTTCTTACTCATGTTCATTGCATAAAAGAAATGCAAAGTTAAGATACTTGCCTGATGCGCTGCTTACAGTTCACAACTTAGTTTTATCGTTTATATCACGATCTATCATTAATCAGATCATTCGTTTAATTAGAACAATATACTATAACACATAGTACTGCATTTTGCAGTCAGCACATAACCTAATCACATTATTACCCATGTTTAACAACCATTGAATCACAAATAATCACATATCTAATTAAATTATCTAAGTCCAGATCAATTTCTGAAACATGTCGGTGTACCAACAGCTTTATTGGGTAATTATCGAGTCTAGGACTCTATTCTGTAACTTAGTATCAGTCATATTATTTTTAAATGACGTAATATAATTTTAAAACATTGATTATAATTTATCATGAATTTTCAAACATCGGAATCATTATTAAATGATTTAAATATTGAATAATTCTATTATCATTAATATTTAATTAATATTAAACTATTAATGAAATCATTTTCAAAATATTAAAGTTATTTATAATAACTTAGAATATTTTGAAGTAGTAATATTACCCTTAAATGATTTTTAAAACATTTAAAATCATTTTAAATAATTATCATTAATATTAAAGTATTAATGTTTTATTTATCAAAATATTAAAAGTCATTAAGTATAACTTAAAATATTTTTAATTCATTTTATATCCTTTTAAATGATTTTTAAATTAATAAAACTATTTTAAAACTATTTATTTAATATAATCATTAAATAAATTTAATATCATTAATAATTATTAATATTAAATTATTAATTTAATTATCCTTTAAATATTAAAAGTTATATTTTATAACTTTAAAATATCTTTAAATACTTTATTTTCATTTAAAATGATTTTTTATAATAATAAAATCATTTTGAAATTAATTATTTACTATAATTATTACATAACCTTAATATAATTAATAATAATTAATTAATGAAATTTACCTTTAAATATTGAAAGTTATATTTTATAACTTAAAATATTTTTAAATACCTTATTATATTTTTAATATAATAAAATTATTTTTAATTAATTTATTTAATTTATTTATTAAATAACTTAATGATCAATAATATTAAATAATTAATGAAATTTGCTTTAAAATATTAAAAGTTATATTTTTAAATAACTTATTATCATTTAAAATGATTTTAATTAATTTATTTAATTCATTTAATAAATAAATTAATTATCAATAATATTTAAATAAATACTAATATTTATGAAAAATATTTCAAATTATTAATATTTAATTTTTATAACTTAAAATAATTTTTAAAATTAATTTTATAATTTTCAGAATTTATTTACTATTTTTAAATGATTTTTCGAAATTAAAATAAATATAATTATTAAATCTGTTGCTATAGCCTTTAGCGACAGAAAGCATCGCCGTAGGTGTTCTTGAACCCTCAAGAACATTCATAGTAGTGCACGACACAACTACTTTGACCGTGAATTAAGAATGGTGTAATGTGTTTCTCGGCTAGCTATTGATCACAT
This sequence comes from Panax quinquefolius, assembly GCA_020205615.1. NCBI lineage: Eukaryota > Viridiplantae > Streptophyta > Magnoliopsida > Apiales > Araliaceae > Panax > Panax quinquefolius. Next base: position 153,265 of record JAINUW010000788.1, read on the forward strand.
ATTGTAGTGTTAGTGTAGCACTACAAGTATTAATCAAGGTCTGGGTCATATTACAACATACAAGCAAGATTTGGAAGCTCAAACTATCTATCAGACATGTTCTTCATTTTCTGGGTTACCTAGAAAACAAGAACAGCTCGACTGATCACTTTTGGGCTTCCACAACTTATTTTTTGTGTTACGTTTTTGTGATCTAAAAGTTGCAGGTTGTAGCTAGCATGCAAGAGAGTAGATCTATTACATAAAATACAAATAACATGAACAGAATCAAAAGTTAAGGCCCTATTAAATCAGGTAATCGATCGACGTGTTCATATGTTTGTTTTCGGGTTACCGGAAAATAGAGAACATCTTTCGACTTACTGGGTTTGATCGTCCACTACAATCACCCAGCTTAATCCATAAACATGTAGTATAACCTACATACTACAACTTAGGTACATCAACAGAACCAAAACATACACACACTGACAGATCTAGTCAATCAAAATCGTTGTCAGGCCGTTTCTGGGCTATTTCTGGGTTACCCAGAAGCGCCTGGTCATGGTCGGTCAACGACTTTTGACCCATATTATCTTGCAGTCTGTTGAAGATATGACCTTGATTTAACTTCCAGAGTAAAGATCTCATATCATACTACAAGATCAAAGCTACAAACAAGAAAAAGACATAACAGAGAAAGATTGGTGGCCACTGACATTCGTTGTCAGACCACCAAATTTTTTTTTCTTCCAGATTTTGAAGAACATCAAATCCGAGCCTCTAGATGTTATGGATCTAAAATCTAGCAACCCAGATCATGATTATACACTATAAACAACATATTCTAACACTCAAACATAACATCTAACATGGAATCATTGGACAAATTTCTTGTTAGGGTTTTATACTTCTTATGAACAATCTTGATTTACGCTTACGATCATTAGTGGTATTCGTGGTGAAATTTGGTATTTGGGACTGAATCTCTTATGATTTTCGGAGCTTTAGGTGAGAGAGAGAGAGAGTTGTTAAGAGCTTAGAGTGTAAAATGAGCAAATGAGTACATTTTCTCTCTCTCAATCCTTTTATAATACATTGGTGCAATGTATCTTGATGACATTGCTGGAAAAGAGAGGTTGATTTGCTGAGATATTTGCCACAATGTCAATATAGATGGTCACCCACTCCATTATTTGGTAGGATTTACAAGTTATCAATTAAAAATGCACAAAAGGGTAAAAGGGTCATTTGGCTTTTATTTTTAATGGCAAAATTGTAATCTTGTCAAACCCTTGGGGTTTAACCCTAAGGTTTAGCACATATTAAATGATTTTTCAACAAGAGTTTATACAAAAAAAAATAAATAAATAAATTTTTGTTTCTAAAATTTTGAAATTAGGGTTTCCTAATTATGATTAATTTTTTTTAATTACTTTATACAGGAACATTAGGGTTTAAAATCACTAATTATAATTAACTTTGCTAATTTAGCAGTTAGGGTTTACGATTTGATAATTAGGGTTACTAAATTATAATTAGGGTTTCCAATTACCAAATTAGGGTTATAGATATTAGGGTTTTAAATTACTAATTAGGTTTTCCATAATTAGCAATAGAATCTACTGTATATGATATTAATCACACTAACACAATCACCAATCAGTCTTGAACTCTAATTTGAGTTTCAAATTAGAGTTTAGCATTTAAAATTAGGGTTTTTAGTAACTTAGTGTTTTCTAAAAATTATTTAGGGTTTTCTAAATTTTTAATTAGGGTTTACCTAATTAATCAATTAATACACAACATAACACATATAACACAGTTATATAACAGATTTAAACTCATAATTGATTTTTAAATTAGGGTTTCCCCCAGTAAAACTAGGGTTTAACCAATTAATATTAGGGTTTTGAAATTAAACACCATAATTGACCAACCATCCTTAATAATTACATACAGTACATATTTATATTACTGAAAAATTAAAATATAATAATATTATATTATTATTCTCATTCCTTGATAAAAATCTAAAGTTAGGGTTTGGATTCCATATCGATTTATTCTTCATATTTAACCTTAATAATTAAGGTAAAATAATTAACTTAATAACCCGTACTAAAATTCATATAATAAAATAATTATTATAATTATTCTAAAAATCACTCCATATATTATTTAAATAATATATGATTATATTTTCATGGAAAATAATTAATAAAACATTTCTACTATAAATTAATTATTATAAGAATATACTTTATAATAATCAATAATCCTCAAATAAAATTATTTGTAATCATTTATGTAATAATATATTTTTATTTACCACATAAATACATATACACATTATCTTGTACAAATCCTCATCCTAAAAAAAAAAATTTATATGCAAAATTTCTGATTTATTTATATAGAAAATATCGGGTTGTTACATTCACCCTCCCTTATAAAGATTCCGTCCCCAGAATCACCGTTTTAAAAAAACCTATATATACAAGGGTACATAGCATACATAACCATTGCAAGTAGATCTCGATCATAATTTAATCGAACTGATCTTTAACTATTCACATAAAGCTTGTCTTTCTGATTAAACGAAAATTTAATTTCTAAAAGAACTCAAATTTGTCCATCAAAATTTCTTTATAAAATAGTTTACTATATATAGGAAAATCATGTATAATAAAATAAAAGTTATACGAATAATACCTAGAATTCCATTGCCATTACGCCAGATAGTATGATTTGTCATGTTGTAGACCCTTGCAGTAGATTTTGTTGGTTTGCTCGATGACGTAGGTCCTGTGATTGCTAAAGTCCCATTGCCAGTGCCAGTATTCACACTTCCTACCTCCGCCATCCTCTTCGGACAATCCTTCACCTTGTGTTCAGTCGATGATCCGCACAGAAAACATCCACTATTCATCCTAGGATTAGGGCAGTTGGGAGAGATATGGCCCTCCTACCCACACTTATAGCATACAAACTTCCCTTTCAAACATTCCCCCAAGTGGTTCTTTCCACAAGTCTTACACTGTACTGCTGGCTTCTTAACACCTTCTTATTTCACTTGCACACTTCTAAGTTGTTCATCTTCCTCTTTCCATCTCCACTCCTGCTCCCACTATTAATTCCTACCTTCCTAGCTCCTTCGGTCTTACCCTTATTCTTTCTCTCCTTGTTGTAGAGGCTCATAGCCTCACTTTCCTCCTCAGCAATAATCGCCTTATCCATGAGTGCTGCAAATGTAGGGATCTGAAACACCGCTACCTTGTTGTAGAGCCAGGGTTTTATGTTCATTTTCTCCACGAGTGCTGCATATGTAGCTAACTTGATGCGGGGCAAACCTAGCTAACTTGATGCGGGGCAAACCTAGCTAACGTATCAACGAATTTTATGTTCACGCCATAAGAAATTTAATTCTCTACAGCTTTGTAGAAGAAGTTTTTCCAAATTCCCATCAGAAAATGTTTGAAATCGACATAAAGATGATTTTTAATACCTCCATTCCAACAAAATACTGATAAAATACCTCAACATTAATTCCTTCTTTAATATCCACATAAAAATAATTATTTCCTTATCATATAAATCAATAAATAATTATTCACAAATAATATTACAAAATCACAATATGACAACTAGGTCGTTCCCAGAAAAGAGGGGACTATCCGATAAGGATTTCTCCTTACTAGCACGCAATTAGGTGACCAAACCCCTTTCCTAGACAGAACTTCATTAGACATTGCCAATAATGCTATCTAGTAATATTTTTCAAATAGTATGAATTATTGATCTGATAATGGGAAATATTATACAATGACAAATATTAAAACAACAATAATATAAAATATCAACGTAGCAATTATTGAATCAATAAAATAAAATATTGAATAAAGAATTATTTGTAACAATTATTGAGTAGTGCCTTCTTACGTAAGAATCAATAATTCAAAATATTTGTGCAATACTGGCTGCTTCTTTTGTAACAACGCCAGACATCAGTATTTTAACCATAGGGTATTCCAACAGTGTTAACGGTAACAACTACCCCGTTATTTGGAAAAAACTCAAACTTGTCGTTTTCTTCATCCGACCATTTTTCGTTATGGGGCCCACAAATGGATGTGCCGTCATACGAATATTCCCCGATAACAAGAATATTCCACGACCAAACGAATATTCCCTGACAACAATGAATATTTTATAACCACTTGCTTATTTTGCAAAATTTGCACATTTCACCCATAACCAAAGCATTATATATAATTTACACCTTTTTATTAAAAATAATAATTAGAAGAAATTCTATTTTATTTATAAAATGTTGGGGTCTTACAATATGTCTTCTATATATTCCAAAATAATATTACCATTCCCAAGTTCTTTATAACAATTACATGTGTTCTTGTCATAATATCAAATAATTACAACATCCATACTATATTGTTACAAAGATAATTTAGTTGTCTGCCTTAGCCTTTCCTTTATCATTATCGGCTCCTTCAATCCGTTCGGTCTTAGTGATAAGTGGTTTTATAACCACTTATTTAGGATATTAACTGACTTGAATTTGTGCTTAAACTCGTGTTATTGTATAGATTTTTATGCTTTTGTGCTTTGTTTTGCAGTGTAGTATTGGAAACTCTCTCGGTGTTATTTGAGCTAAGTTATGTTCGTAGCTATGATGGATTGATGATGGAAAGGAAAATGGAACTGAGCTTGTTGCTAGATGTTGTATTAGCAGCTAGACACAGAAGCAGTAGCAGCAGCAAAACTCAAGGAAGCAGAACACAGAAGCCGCGCGACTACATAAGCTAAAAGTTTGACTTTATTTTAAATTTGAAATTGGAAGCGTAACGGAGAAGGGGGTTCAATTAGGGCTTATATATTAGAAATATTTTCATTATGTAAAGGATATTCCACCCCTTGGGGGATCACGTAGCTAATATATGCTCTTTTCTTTTCTTTAATTTCCTTATTAGATTAGAGTAGATTAGAACCCTAGATTAGCTAAGATTTGGGGATTTAAGCAATTGAAGATCCTTGAAAGTTCAGAAGTGAAACAAGAGGAGAAACTCAGATTTGCCATTCTTAATCCCTAACTCTCTTTATTTCTATTTGTATCTTTCAATGAATATTCAATTGTGGAGCATGGATTCTAATTCAACTATGAGTTAAACTCTATTATGAGTTTGCAATGGATTCTATGGATTAGTTATTTTTGATATATTTCATTGTTATCTTTATTGATTGCTATGGGCTTGTCTAATTAGATTCATGCTATTTGCTTAGTTGATTGGCCATCAAGTATTGTGATAATCCATATGGACTTGAGAGAAGAAGTATGGGTTTAGATCTGATCTTATTAGCGTGTGATTGTATGTTATACAATGCATTGGGATATATGATTCGTGCTTAGGATAGACATATACTGAAGCACCATTCGTAGTCAATTGAGACTTTGGGCTTAAACCCTAATTATTTGTAAATAACATAGATATATAGTGGTTTAGGTAATATGGGTGTTCATGTGTATTCTATCAACTGTGGATTACATATGATTTGTGTATGGTACATTGGGAGATGACTATACTTACTTTCGTATTCTTGACTAACAATTCGGTACAATTAGTTTGGCTTAACATGAAATGTGTGGATTTGAATGAGTCAATAGATGAAATTGTGATCTTAGGTCTTCATTATCTAGTCTCACTCTAGGAATAGTTAGGTTTATTTAATTTCATAGTTTAAATATAAAATATCAAATCATTCGTTTAAATAAGATTGATATGGTTATGGGATAGTAATTGGTAAACTTTATTAGTTAATTCTCCGTGGGAACGATACTTCACTTACTCTTTATTACTTGTTGACCGTGTATACTTGCACACATATATTGATCGGTAAAATGACAAACAAGTTTTTGGCGCCGTTGCCTGGGAATTAGCTTAATAAATTTTTGCCAACATTAATTTCAATCAAATTGGTCTTAATTTAAACATTTTTTTGAATTTTAATTATCTTCTTATATTTCTCTCTTTTCAGGTACTGTGGATGACTTTGCTTATCAATGGCCTTATGCAAATATGACTCAACCAAGGGACATAAGCACTGAGGGACTCAATGTATTTTCTACATTGTTAGCACAAATTGCAACACTTTCGGAGAGGTTGGATGTTCTTGCAGCCCAACGTACTCGAGAGATAGTAGTTACATATGAATATTGTGCTGGCGAGCATCCGAATTATCAATGCAACATCAGGGTTGGACAAGTATAGTTTGGGAGTGATTGCCTCAACAACTATGTTTCTCCCAATTATCATCAAGGTGGGGGGTATCACTCGGATTTTGAATGGAGTTATAACTATCGAGACCTATACTGTGTCCCAAGTCCAAAACATCCATCAGATTTCTCATATTCACCTCCATTGCGACAAGAAGAAAATTCAGAGTTAAAGGAATTCATATCTAAGAGCATAGCAGACCAAGAAGAGATGATAATGAGTCAGGAGTTATCAACCCAGAATCTTAATCGACAGATGGAACAACTCATTAACTCTTCAATGAATGGCCCTCAATACAAGAATTTTGAAACGGAATAGGATAATTTAAAACTGGAGGATTTGTGGTTCAAGTTTGTAGCATCAACTAAGGAGAAGATGATTGAGCAAGAAAGGTCAATTCAAAATCTTTAGAATCAGATGGATCAAATGTTCGAAGCCTTGAACAATCGCCCTCCAAACAATTGGTGCTATGACATGGATGATGAAACTGATTGAGAGATAAAAGTGTACATGCCACTGGATAAACTGAAAGGAGTGGACATTGAGGAGACAACTGGAGGTATGGAAAATGAAGAACATGAGTTGACTTGTATAATACCCCAAGTGCCTTCTCAATTAGAGTTGAAAAATTTAGTGAATTTTGCACACCCATGTCCCCTTGGTAGTCACATCCAAAGCAAGAATTTCTGCGATTATGAGGCCTCTTACAAACCATGGTGGGCTGAGGAAGATAATAGAAGAAGAAAATCCCATTGTATCTTTCATGCCTCAATGAAAAAATCTATTCACAGATACAACGGGAGAAGCACCTGGCGATGCAATAGAAATAGAGACATCATGTACAGGAAATATGCAAGGTTATTTCAATCCGAAGACTCGCATGATAGGGAACCTACCAAAGCACATAACGGTTCTAATGGATGGAGGGTTCCTAGATTTTCGTAGAGGAATTGGATAGCAGTCAAGAACATAGTCTAGCTAACGAACTATAAACCGAGCGCTAGATGGGAGGCACCCCATCCGATCTTTCTCCCTCATTGTTTAATTATTATTTACATTTCCATTTACTTATTCTCCTATGTTTAATTCTTCATGCTTTCCATATTTTGTAGATGTTTGATAGTTGTAAGTCTTAATAATTGTTTTATTGTTTCTCCTCTCAAGTTCAATCCAATTGATATAAGCATTAAATATCAAATGAAAAAAAAAAGCTGAAAGTCGCCGAGAGTGCGTGGTAAGCGCATCAGCGCTAACTACAAGCCAAACATAGCGCGGTCACGCCATAGCTCAGTCATAGAAAACCAACACTGCTCAATTTTTAGAATTTCTGACGCAAGCCTTCGGACAGTTAGAAGTCCACACTCAGTTTCCAACTTTAGATTATCTCAAACTTATCCATTGCCTGATATACCATCGGATCTTAAGGAGGCGAAGGAAGATGACATTGCTACTTAGGGGAGTTTCTTTATACCTTTTATCTCCAATGAGGAAATTTTAGTTTTTAAGTTTGGGGGTATTAGGTTTATTTGTTGCATTTAGTTGCATTTAATATAATTCATGTCATGTGCATTTTGTCTTGTTTTAGTTGGTTGCGTTAGAAAGTGTTGCATTCTATTTAGTAATTATGTTTAAAAAAAATGTTGCATTTTGTAACTGCATGAATCTAGTGTCAGTTGATTTGTTATTTAGTTGGCGTATGATGAAATTAAAACTACATGATTTTTGAAGTAATTAGAGACTTAAGCTTGGTTGTGATGTCATATAATTATATAAATCCTTATCTGCCTGAATCTGATATAACCGGGTAGCACTTCTGAGTAACCATTATGATATGCTTAGTTTAAATTTTCACATATTTGCCTTCTGGTGGGAATTCTGTGTTTTAATGAAAGAGTGTCAGTACTCAATTAGGCAATAGCTTGGACTATAAAAAACTAAAGTTTGGGGGAAAAAGAGGGGTAAATATACGTGCTATAAAAAAAAGAAAAAAAAAGAAAAAAGGCGAGATGGAGCGTAAAACGCACTCGTTTACAAAAATAATAATTAGAAAATGAGATGGAGCGTAAAACGCACTCGTTGTATCAATAAACCTCGTGGGAAAGTGCGAGAATCGCCCTCGTGGGGAAATAAAGGCATAAATTTCCCTATTGTCTCTGAACTTAAGTAATGTATGGTCTTGGTTAGAACTTACTCGATGTACTTAATTTCTTGAGTTAAAACTGGTTCTTTCCCCCTAAGAAGCAAAGTATGTGAAAATTTTGTTCAATAGTATTTTTAGTGGTTGCTTCACATTCACACACTATATCAATGCTGACAGATTTGGATTTGCAGACTGTTGTGCACTATGATCTTGTTTTGGGTTGCTTTTCGGCTTGATTATCTTGTAGTTTTTTTGAGGCATTGCAATTAACTTTCATTTATGGCTGACTATTGGATTCAAGTTCATGATAGTGTAGGATGCATACATGATAGTTTCTGCATTGAATTTTGGCTTGGTTTTGTTTTGGTTGCTTGAGGGCAAGCAACGGTTTATGTTTAGGGGTATTTGATAAGTGGTTTTATAACCACGTATTTAGGATACTAACTGACTTGAATTTGTGCTTAAACTCGTGTTATTGTATAGATTTTTATGCTTTTATGCTTTGTTTTGCAGTATAGTATTGGAAACTCTCTTGGTGTTATTTGAGCTAAGTTGTGTTCGTAGCTATGACGGATTGATGATGGAAAGGAAAATGGAACTGTGCTTGTTGCTAGATGTTGTATTAGCAGCTGGACACAGAAGCAGTAGCAGCAACAAAACTTAAGGAAGCAGAACACAGAAGCCGCGTGACTACATAAGCTGAAACTCACGCGCCCGTGCCATCATCAAACATAAGCCATAAACATTACCAGGCGTGCCTGCGCTTGTGTTGAACTAGAATCTCGCGCGACCGTGCTCGTTATTGACTGCTGTTGTTTGACTTTATTTTAAATTTGAAATTGGAAGCGTAACGGATAAGGGGGTTCAATTAGGGCTTATATATTAGACGTTTTTTCATTATGTAAAGGATATTCCACCCCTTGGGGGATCACGTAGCTAACATATGCTCTTTTCTTTTCTTTAATTTCCTTATTAGATTAGAGTAGATTAGAACCCTAGATTAGCTAAGAATTGGGGATTGAAGCAATTAAAGATCCTTGAAAGTTCAGAAGTGAAACAAGAGGAGAAACTTAGATTTGCCATTCTTAATCCCTAACTCTCTTTACTTCTATTTAATATCTTTCAATGTATATTCAATTGTGGAGCATGGATTCTAATTCAACTATGAGTTAAACTCTATTATGAGATTGCAATGGATTCTATGGATTAGTTATTTCTGATATATTTCATTGTTAGCCTTACGGATTGCTATGGGCATGTCTAATTAGATTCATGCTATTTGCTTAGTTGATTGGCCATCAATTACTGTGATAATCCATATGGACTTGAGAGAAGAAGTATGGGTTTTGATCTGATCTTATTAGCGTGTGGTTGTATGTTATACAATGCATTGGGATGTATGTTTCGTGCTTAGGATAGACATATACTGAAGCACCATTCGTAGTCAATTGAGACTTTGGGCTTAAACCCTAATTATTTATAAATCACATAGATATATAGTGGTTTAGGTAATGTGGGTGTTCATGTGTATTCTATCAACTGTGGATTACATGTGATTTGTGTATGGTACATTGAGAGATGGCTATACTTTACTTTCGTGTTCTTGACTAACAATCTAGTACCATTAGTTTGGCTTAACATGAAATGTGTGGTTTTGAATGAGTTAATAGATGAAATTGCGATCTTAGGTCTTCATTATCTAGTCTCACTCTAGGAATAGTTAGGTTTATTTAATTTCATAGTTTAAATATAAAATATCAAATCATTCTATTAGTTCCTAGTTGGCACAATAGTTATCTAGAAGGGTGGGGGGGGGTTGAATAGATATTTAAAAAAACTTTTCATTTTAAACTTGATCTCTAATGATGATTAAAACTTAGCAGAATTTATGGTTGTTTTAATCTTCCTTACAAAGTAGTGGAGTTATGTGAGTGAGGCAGTTATAGCAGTTATGACAGATATAGTAGTTATAGTATGAAAGTAAAAGACACAGTCGTTTTTAAGTGGTTCAGAGCACTTAAAGCTCCTAGTCCACTCTTCTACTCAACGAGTAGGATATCCACTAAGGCTGTCTTTTACAATTTCTGAATCACACAGATTCCTTCTAGACCAGCAGTTTAGGAACTTCTTAGTTCATTCTTGAACTCTTCAAGTCCAGCAGACTTGGCTCTCTTACAATTCACTTAGAACTCTTCAAGTCTAGCAGACTTGGTACTCTTCTTCAGTTGATTGATAGATGCTGAGTTCTAGATGGTTGCTACTTAGTTGCTGTTTAAGCACTTGTTCGAAAGAGCTGAGTAGCTGAGCAAGCTTTGCAAATTCTCAGATCGTAGAGTTGAGCTTGAGAGCTATTCACGTTGTTTGTTCAATGCTTGTTTATCTTTACTCTCATCATTCTGATTTGCATATATGTGATCTTGAAAACTATCAGTTGGATCCATCCGTTGAGGCATTAAATGCATTTGAATTTTCTGATCTTTGATGGAGACATTTCTGCACATCTTCCTCAAAGCGCATTACGCCCACCGACACGCATACAGATCGCTTTCTCACCTAACACCTGAAAAGGTGTTTTGTCCCCTTACCAATGGTACTTTCCTTAGCTTCTTCAATACGCTTCTTTGTTGTATACTAAGGATATTTCATATTACTTTGGGACTGATGAGTACTGCAACGTCTAGAATCCATTCCTCATATGTTGGAATCTGTCTTCACACATATCATGAGGCTCGACGTTTTCTGACATAAGACAGATGATGCTCTACGACTTGTATCGTGATACTCTACGATTCAGATCACAGTGACTTGTCGCCTTAGTGCTTGATCTGATGCTATCAGCCGAGAGCACTAAAATTTCTCTTAAACCTTTGCACACTACGATCTTTGCTTGCTAGGTTCTAACTCTATATTTATGAGAGCACACTACGATCATTGACTTGTAAACTCTACGTTTCCTTCAGCATGCTACGATCGTTGAGTTTGCTCCGCAAACGTTGGGACCACTCTACGATTTCCGAAGAGGCCCTTCAAGGCAGGCACACTACGATCTTCTAAGCTCTACGTTTCTACCTTGACTTCTGCAATGTTGATCAGATTTATACACTTCAATTTCTTCGAAGCCTATCTATTACATCTCAAGATTAACCTAACAGCTTTGATCTTTCTATCTATACATTCCTTTACAGAATGATACGTTAAGAGCTTAAATCAACCTAACAAATTTGATCTATCACTAAGTCCTCGTACATATCTTACTTGAAGGACTTTACAAATAATCATGAGTATATACATTAAAACATCAAATCATAATATGTATTCTCCCAACAATCTCCCCCTATTTGATGTTGACATAACCAAGGAGATTTGTTGTCATGATTATTAGTGTCTAGATGCATTTGAAGGAAATTTAAACATGACTTAGTATTTCAGTGAGCAGCTAAAATTTCTAGAGAATAAGCATGAATTTATTGATGTTCAAGAAATATTGCAGGTTAGCTTTACATCAATAAGAATTTAAAGTTTCAACTTATCTCTATTTCTTTGACCTTTTCCTTGGAGGATTGACATACTCCTCAACCCTTCTTTTCTTGCTAGCTTCATCTCTTCTGGCTAACTCTTCCAGCTCACTCGGACTTACTATCGGGTTGTGATCATGCCTATTCTTGAATGCTAGATCTCCAATTGGCATTCTTAGGCAAGTGGTGGTCACATTTGGTGAGCTGATAGTTGGCCCTTGATTTCTTAAAGGCTAAACCATCAAGACTTCCTGATGATCAGATCGTTGAGTCTGATTGCTTGATCGTGCAGTTTGTTGGTGGAACTGTCCTGTAGGAGGGCTTCGTGAAAATTGTCCTCTTCCCCTTTCTTGGTTTCCTTTGCCTCTGCCCTGATCTCCTTGTGCTCCTTGAACTCCTTTCCCTTTATCCTCCCCCTTTATGTCAGCATCAAGGGATCGAATGTCTGTAGAAAGTCAATTCACTCCTTGGACAAGTTCGTTCAGTTGGCTTTGTGTCTGAGCAATGTCCTCTCGACTTTTCTCGATCTATTTTTCAGATCTAGCTTCTTTATTTCGGAGGGCAGTGATAACAATGTCATTCTGTCGTTCCTGATTGACATAAGATTTCTGGAATTCTTGGACTGAGGCTTTCAAGTTGATGATGTTCTCCAGCATAAGTTTATTTTGAACTTCTTGATTTTTCTGCATTTCAAGAACAGCCTTTCTTTAACTTGGCGGCTATCTGGAAGTGAATCTCATCTCTGTCCTTCATGCTCTTAAGAATTTCTTGGATAATTTCCTCGACTTCTTTGGAAGCTCAAAGATTCATAGTGCTGGGAAAATTATTTGCAATTTGTGATCATTTGGTTCAAATTTTGGGATATGAATGAGGTCGGAGTGAGATTCCATGCTTTCTTCTATGTTTTTGACCATGTCCCTGGTTTCTTCCTTCAGGTCATCCTTTGTGGGCAAATTTGGGAGAGTATCATTGGTTTGAGGATGATTGAATGGATGTGTTGGTTTTTGGGATTTATCTTGCAGTGAGTAGAGAGCAAGATCAAGACTAAAATAGTCATTGGAGGAGGAGAATGGTATGTCCGATGGAGGGGCCTGAGTTTCAATGTTTGGACTATGGGGCTCTACGATTTCTATTTGGGACTCTACGACTGGGCTAGAGTCATGGATCGTAGAGATGGTGGTTTATGGGAGCAAAATAAAGTTGGCTGCATTTGGTTCCTCAGTTACAGAATTTTGGGATTCTGCAACTGGAAATTGATTTACTGGATTAAGAATCACTTCCAACCATCGAGAGAATTCATTGAATTGACTAAATGATGATGATGGCAAGTGATTAACTCTGAAGTGAGTAGGGATAGATAATACCTCAAGTTTATCCTTTGAGGAAGAGTTGTTGGTAAGCAATTTCTTGGCAAAATTAAAACTCCCTGGAAATCCATGAGCAATACTGAGATGGCTGGGTACTCTTTGAAACCCCAGAACATGTGATCCCAACAGTTTAGGATTTGGGCTTGATGATATGGCATCATGGGTAGGTATGAGAACATCTGATTGTAGAGATAGATTCTATACCCATCTCTGCCCACACCAGTGATCCGAAGGTCATCATCATCATCTTCCTCTTCTCTGTCTTCGTTAGAGGACTCCATTATCTCAGTGGGCTCTTGATGATCTGGCACTGCTTCCTTTTCATTTCTGGCAGGGACATCCTCTTCTGCTATGGAGATATCTTGAGGCTCCCCTTCAACTTGATCATCTTCTGGTAAGCTCATAAACTCCCCCTCAATTGGAGCATCTTCTTGAGTTTTAGGCATTTCCCCCTCAGCTGGTGTATTCTCTATCATGAGAATTTCAGGGATCTCCCCCTCAGCTGGAGCATTGTCCTCTTGACTTGCTTTGGATATTTCCTTCTTAGCGACCATACTCTTTGCTTCCTTCTCGAGCACCTTTTTATTTTCAAGAATGCACTTCTTAATCAGCTTTCTCTTTGATTTGCTAGATTTAGCGATAGCTTCAGGACTTTCTTGATTCTCAGTTTTGTCATGTTCAACAGCCACAATGCTTAAAGCAGCTACCTCCTTGCCTGGCATTCTTGGTCTGGTCTCTACGAATAGTAGAGACTCTACGATTGAGGTGACTGATGGCCTTTTGGACTTATGACCAACTTTATTTTTCTTCAGGATCTAGGATATGGTAGCCTGATCCTCATCTGCTTCATCTTGCTGCTGCTTTCTCCTTAGCATCCTTAGAGTTTCTATATCAGAAGACTCTACAGGTATATCAGTAGTAGATCCTTGAGGCTCTTCCACCTGTCTAGCCCTTAGCTTCCTCTTGCCCTTGCTTTTTCTGGTAAGGACAACGGGTTCTTCTTTGTTGATTTATTCTTCTCCTTTGATCTCCCTGACCACAGACATGTTTCTTGGAAAGCCTGAGTTCTTCAGATCCCCAGTTCTTCCACTGGATTCTATCATCATTCGAACATACTCAGTTGGATTCCTTTCCAATTTTCAAATAGCTGCTGGGTCATTCACCTATTTGGGTTGATATCTTTTCCTTTTTCATCCCCAATTTGGTCACCCAGGGCAGACTGTAGAATAATGCTTATGAATTGCCCATATAACATCTTTTGAGGGCTTTTCGATTTCTTTGAGTTGATGATCCACTTACCAATCCATTGGAGCAATAGGGCTCCATAGTTGAATTGTATACCATAGTACATGGCCGTCATGAGCTTAAGTTGTACTTTGTTGACAGAGTCATGTCCTGAGCTCTTGCAGCATATACATTTCCCAATAATATCAGCCAAAAATTCATACCTCTATGGGAACTCCTTCTTCTTGTACCCTTTCACAGAGGGGTTTTTCTTGTGATGCATTCTTCTTAGTCCCTCTTGGTAATCTATGCTTTCTACTACTGGATGCCTTTCATTTTTGAGACCTAGGGCAAGATTGATGTCTTATGCCTTCATTCTGATTTCTACTTCCCTTACTCTTGTAGTGATGGTGTCTTTTTCAAACACACCATTTTTGTAAAAATCTTTTACCAGCTTGGGGTAAATCAGTGTGTCTGCGCCCAGAGCCTCTTCGGGACCTGCCTTCTTTAGTAAGGCCAGAGTCTTGTGGAACTTGGGTTGAGCTGTTTTGAATTCGTCAAAACAGAGTCTGTATCCTGAGATAACACTGGATGACGCCATTGATTTCTAACTGGAAGTGAGATTCGACTGAGCTTTCTTCTGAGTTAGGGTTTTTTCTTTGAGAGAGGATGGGAGAGAGATAGTCTTTTGAACTTCGGATTTCAAAAATACGATTTCAATTTGTACTTGTAACTTCCCTCTCTCCTTTTTTTCTTAGTGGGACAGGTGTCAACTTTTGCTTGGCTCTACGATTTTGTTAATTAAGGATTGTACTAATTTGCCCTTGGCTCCTTCATAGCTGAGGTGTCCTTAGGGAGGACTATGATCGTTGAGGTAGTTTCAGGATCGTTGAGTGCTTTGCCTTTGTCGAGTCTGAGCTACGATCATCGAGTCTGTTCATCAAACGTCGTGTCTAATCTACGATTATCGAGTTTGTCCATCATTCGTCGAGTTTAATCTACGATCATCGAGTTTGTCCTGAACCTTGTGATGAGTTTTTGATAAAACATTCTTTTAAGGCAACTCAGGAAGGGCCAACCTCTTGGAGTGAGTCAAGGGTTAGGTTTGTTCCTGAGACACTTATCAGAAGGATTGCTTTGTTTTGAAGCTTATCATCACAGGGTGTACTCTTGCTTTGTTGATGAGGCTTTTGTCATCATTGAGTTTGCTCTACGATGGTTGAGTCTTTTCTACGGTCGTTGAGGTGGTTTTGTCTTTCCAGCTCTACGATCGTGGACTTTCCTTGATCATGTCTACGATTTGAGTTCAGCCTTTGTATCTGTTATGGTTAGCATAATCTGTGACGCCCCCAAATTTGGGTCTCTTTCAACCCGACATATAGTTCTCTACGGTGCTACAGTTCACACAAACATTCAATTGAAATGCCTCAAAAGAATGAATATGTCTTATATATATTCCAAAACAATACTACCATTCCCCAGGTTTTTTTTATAACTGTTACATTTGTTCTTGTCATAATATCAAATATTATCATTACAAACCTATACTATTACATAGGCAATCTACACGTTCACTTTAGCCTTCTCTTTATCCTTGTAGAATCCTTCGATCCATTCGGTCTAAGCTGCATTCATATGGTTCAAGCAAGAATGAGCATAACAAGCTCAGCAAGTATAACAATTTCATTTTAAAAGCATGCTTGAAACATAGGAATCGTATATCTTCAATAACTGGATGATAGTTACGAAGTATTATCAATAATTCAAAATAGCTTTCCTTTTTCCTTTAAAACATTTTACAATAATAATATTCACCAATTCATCAATTCTGGTTCAAGACGTGAACGTCTTATAGTTTCTTTAAAAAGGACAACCCGGCACGAAGTCCGTAAGTCCGGCATATCTTACGAGTACATCTAGGTGATCAGCCTATAGTACCCTATGTTGATCAACACTACATCCATTAAACGTGTGTATGTTTAAGTTGTGGCAACCTCACGTGCCCATCGAATACTCGATGAAAATACATTTGTTTATACATATTTAGGCTTACCTTGAATCCGTACCAAAGAGTTGGCGTAGGATAGTGTTAGCAATTCTATATTGAAAGACTTGTAAATAAATCAATCACTCTATCAAGATTAGTCTAGCTGAGCTAAAACTGGCATCGACTCTTTCTTTAAAACCATACATGCATCTCATAACTTGAATCATTTGAAAACCTGGCTAACACGAAGGTTTGACAAGCGTTTAAGAAAAACTTGCCTTCAGCGTCTGCTACAGTACAATTACGTTTCCTTTGAGCCTTTATAGTTTCTACAACACATAAGCACATAACATACCACATTAGGTCATGAATGAACATACTTAGTTCCTAAATAATCTTACCCTTCTTCTCAATCTAATCCCGTATTAGATTTGTTATTTATTGGTTCCGGCTTTCCGTCGTTCTTTTACATCATTCTTAATAACTTTGTTCTCTTATACTTAAGTGAAATTATTTCATTAATACAACTTGGTTCGAGTTAATTATCCTTCCTCACGGCTTACTAATGTCCATACGTTATTAATCGAAACTCGATCGTCATTGGTGAAGTATTAACATTGAATATCATTTACGTTCATCTTCAATTGACTATCTTTTAACATTGAATATCATTGACTGTATGCGTTCATCCAAGAATTTTATCTATTCAACTTCATTTGCAAAAATTTCACCTATTAGTCTATTTTTGACGAAAACGATAAACGTTCGTGAACGTTCAACGCTCATTTCTTCGTTCTAAGTCGGAATTCGGCCATTTTCAAGTCCGCAACTCTATAATGACAAATATGACTTGTCTCCATTGAAAACCAATGTTTCCAAGCTCAATATCAAAGTTCAACTTCCATTCCGAGAATTTCACGAATTCGACGATCGTCGTCTAATCGTGTGAATTCCGGCGAAACTTCATTACTTGAGATTTTTAAACCGTTTCAACTGGAGTCAATCTATCATACTATCATCTTGACATACATGCTTTGTTAACTTATAAACATGATAAGTTATTACTTGTTCTTAATAAGTTCTAAACTAATAAACTTATAAACTACTTATTAAAGTATAACATACTTGATTTCATTGCTTATGATTTATTAATAAGTTAAGTCCTTTAATCCTTATTCTTACATCTTATTAATCATGTTAACTTCTTAATGTAAACATATTACCACTTCTTACAAGTTCTTATACTTTCATTATTGTTCTTCACAAGTTCGTAACTTAAATGATTACGAATAGCTTATTCATGATTTATACGGCTTATTAAGACTTAAGCCCTTTGGTTTATCATTCCTTAACATACTAGTTCTACCAATACCCCCTTCTCTAACAATGGAAGAGAAAGAGAATCAAGGATTAAGGTTGCTTACCCTTTGATGATCACTTGCTAAACCTCAATCTTCTTCTTGCTTCTTGCTTAATAAGAACTCTAGCTTTTTCTCTCAAGCCATTAAGCTATAAATTGTTGTGGAAAATCTAATAATAGAAGTCTAGCTTTTAGGTGCTTATTCTCTCAAGTAAATAAGCTCTCAACTTATTATGTATAAGGTGTTGGAGGAAATGAACAACCAACAAAATGAATTAAGAGCTTCCTATTTATAGGAAATCCTAGATGAGGGCTCAATGGTCATTAAACCATCCACCTCCTTACTATTCATTACCTATCTCTTAAGTTAACTTGCCCTCCACAACTTTTACTTGGCCATCACAACACTTGCTCACCACTAAACTTATCCTTTACTTAGCTTTTAAGTTACTTGGTCATCACATAACTTATCTCTTGCTTAGCCACCAAGCATAAGCACTTTACTTAGCCTTTAAGTTATTTAACTTATCCTTTGCTTAACACTTAAGTCTACTTACTCAACACATTTAATTCTTGATCACTAATTCACCCATATAATCATGGGTTGCCCCATGGATCCTCCTAATCCATTGGATTCTTACTTTGGGCTTAAGGTTTAATTAACCTAACTTATACATTGGGCTTGCATTAAGTTACTTTGGGCTTCTCAATAATCAACCGCTTGGGCGTATCAATATCTTATTGGACTTTACAATTTCTTACACAATTCTATTCATAAATGGCTTAAAGCCTTATAACGCATAATTTATGTATTAATCTCATATCCAAACTCATATACTTATTCAATACATACAACATACCATCATTCGTACGTACTCGCATAATACCCTATATCATACTTGTATTCATTGTTTAATTCATTAATCGCATTACATTTCCTTCTCGTAAATCATTTTCCTTAAACATTAGGTTTTAAGTCCACAGGCGAAATATTACTTTTTTCATAACTGAAATATTATTGGATATTCCATCTCACCTCGATATTCTATCGTTATGTATTTCTCGGAAGTTCAAAAATAATTCCCGAGCAAAAATGCGTGAATAGTGTTTTTCAAAAAATTTCTCGGAAAGCTTTTATTTTCGTCTTGAAAATTCAAACACTTTAATTCTACTATATAACCAAAATCCTACGACATTCTGACATTTATAGGTCAGAGAACGACGTTCGATTAGCTTGCTCCATAAATAATTAATTAAATTCATTTAATAAAAATAAAAATTTAATTCTCAAAAATCCGATTTTCTCGGGGCGTTACACTCTTCCCTCCTTATAAGGATTCTGTCCCCAGAATCTCGCTAATAATACCTACACCACAGAAGTCAAAACTTTAACCAACTGAGTATAATAATGAATGGAATAACAAAAAAATCACCATGCATGCGGTACTTCACATAGACAGGTTATTCCAACAAAATAATAATAACGGAACCGAGTCGAGGCAAAATTTGCAAGCGCTGGATGTTCCAGCAGAATAATAAAGAGCGGAACCAGTCCGGTGTAAAACACAGACATGATGTTCCAGCAGAATAATAATAAGAGCGGAACCGGTCGGTAAAAAACATGCATGTGATATTCCAACGGAATAATAATAAAGATGGAACCAGGTTCGGTTTAAAACACACAGACAGGATGTTCCAACGGAATAACAATAAAGACGGGACCAGGTCCGGTGTAAAACACACAGACAGGTTGTTCCAACAGAATAATAGAAGAATGTCACCAAGTATAGGGTAGACCGCGTATACAGGTTATTCCAATAGAATAATAAGAAATGGAATAACAACAGTTCTCTTCATGAATAAGAAAGAATAACACCCCTTACGAGTACAACAAATAATATTCCCTACCTTAAGAAGAAGAGTATTGGATATATAAGTAGTGAAGTAGCAGAATACTTTCTTCTTTCTCTCTATAGTTTATCTCTATAGAGTTTCAGTGAATTCGTAAGAAAATAATGAATGAATGAGCTTCTATTTATAGAAAAATGGAATGCATAGTAACTAACTCATGAACGATCGAGATTGATTTACTTTAATCTGACGGTCCATATTTAAAGAAAAATCTTTTAAATAAAATATAATATATTCTATTTATAATCTAATAAAACGAATAACTTTATAAAAAAATTTATTATGTAAACACTATGCAGGCACTATGCAAACACTATGCATAATAAAATATAATATATTCTAATTATTATATAACAACTTGCGTACTTTGAAAAATTTATAAATATTACCCACAACTATTATATCAATTTCACTCCATAATATTCAAAAATAATATTTATAGAAAATTCATCTTTATTCAAAAATTTGGAGTTTTACAATCTCCCCTTCTTATGAAATTTCGCCCTCGAAATTAGGGTACGTACCTGGTATGTCGAAGAGGTAAGGATACCTTGATTTCATTTCAGATTCTAACTCCCAAGTCATTTCCTCAACATCGTGGTTTCTCCACAAAACTTTGACTTGAGGTATAACCTTAGTGCGTAGAATATGTTCCTTCTTATCCAAGATTTGAACAGGAACCTCTTCATACGTCAAATCTTTCGCTATTTCGTCCAGTTCTAACTCAATAATGTGGTTCGGGTCTTCCACATATTTACGTAACATGAATATATGAAAAACGTTATGAACACGAGATATACTTGACGGTAAAGCAAGTCTATACACCACAGTTCCTACTCAATCAAGGATTAAAAATGGGCCGATGAATCGAGGATTGAGCTTTCCTCTCTTTCCAAATCTCGTAACTCCTTTCCATGGAGCAACACGTAACAACACATGATCTCCTATATCTAATTCCACGTCCTTTCGATGAAGATCAGCATAACTCTTTTTGTCGATCTTGTGAGGTTTTTATACGTTGCCAGATCATTTGAATCTTTTCCGTAGTCATACGTACCAACTCTGATCCCAACAACGTTGCTTCACCCACCTCATCCCAGCATACTGGAGAACGACACTTTCTTCCATACAACGCTTCAAATGGAGCCATGCCAATACTTACTTGATAACTGTTGTTGTAGGAAAACTCCATCAATGGTAAGAACTTGTCCCAACTTCCCTTGAAATCAAGGACACAGAGTCTTAATAGATCTTCAAGAGTTTGAATAGTCCTCTCGACTGTTGTCCATCAAATCCGAGGATAATCGAAGCTAAATCGTAAATCTGTGCTCATAGCTTTTTGCAAACTAACCCAAAATCACGAAGTGAATCTTGGGTCTCGATCGAAAACTATGGATCTTGGCATACCATGCAATCTTGCAACCTCGTTTATGTACATACTGAGCAAGACGTTCAAGTGAATAAGTTTCTCGATTCGGTAAGAAATGAAAGCGAGACTTGGTCAATCTATCAACAATGACCCAAATCGCATCTATGCCTTGAGAAACTTTGGGAAGACCGATGCTTGAAATCCATGGTAATGAGCTCCACTTCCATTCTGGAATTTCAAGTGGTTGCAATGGACCTTTTGGTACTTGATGCTCGCCTTGACTCGTTGACACGTTAGACACCTTGAGATAAAAGCGCTTATCTCTCTCTCTTCATCTCGCCCCACCAAAATGTATGTCAAGATCATGATACATTTTGGTACTCCTACGATGGATTGCAAATGGTGTGTTCAGGCGCCTCCATCATGATTTTATACTTTAAATCATGGTCGTTAGGAACATAAAATCTAGAGTTGATTTCAAGTATTCCTTCTTCATCGATTCTTGCTTAAGATCGCACCTTCTTGCACTTTCTTCCTCATACGCATCGCCTCCGGATCAGTAATTTGAGCAAACTTTAATTTTATCAATTAAAGTCGGTTCTACTCGTATATTTGCCATCATCACGTGGGTCCCGGAGTCTTTATCTCTATCTCCATCCTTTGCAAGTCATACAAAATGGGTCTTTCGTTGACAATATTGCACTTGCAGACCAGATATGATCTTCTACTCAATGCGTCAGCTACCACGTTCGCTTTTCCAGGATGGTATTGGATAATATGATCATAATCTTTTAACAGTTCAAGCCAACGTCATTGTCACATGTTAAGTTCCTTTTGAGTGAAGAAATATTTGAGGCTTTTATGATCCGTAAAGATCTCCACTTTCTCCCCATACAAGTAATGCCTCCAAATCTTTAGTGCGAAGACAACATCTGCCAACTCTAGATCATGAGTAGGATAATTCCTCTCATATTCTTTGAGTTGTCGTGAGGCATAGGCTATGACTTTCCTATGTTGCATGAGAACACATCCTAACCCTTTGCCCGAACCATCATTGTAGATGACAAATCCCTCCGAACCGGATGGTATTGTCAGAACAGGTGCTGAAATGAGTCTCCTCTCGAGTTCTTGAAAACTCTTCTCACATTCCTTGCTCCAACCGAACTTTGTATCTTTCCTAGTCAGCTGAGTTAGTGGAGTAGCGATTCGAGAAAACCCTTCTACGAATCTCTTATAATAACCAGTTA
Source organism: Panax quinquefolius (assembly GCA_020205615.1). Taxonomy (NCBI): domain Eukaryota; kingdom Viridiplantae; phylum Streptophyta; class Magnoliopsida; order Apiales; family Araliaceae; genus Panax; species Panax quinquefolius. The sequence goes on from JAINUW010000788.1 coordinate 175,657, forward strand.
AGCCGAGAAAGCTACGTACTTCAGTCACCTATTTAGGTTGCTCCCAACTTTGAATAGCTTCAATCTTTGTTGGGTCAACAGATATTCCATGACTTGATACCACGTGTCCAAGGAATGCTACTTCCTCAAGCCAGAACTCGCATTTCTTCAACTTGGTATAAAACTTATATTCACGAAGCTTTTTGGAGTGTCAGCCTCAAGTGTTGCTCATGATCTTCACGGCTTTTGGAATAAATAAGGATGTCATCAATAAAGACGACCACAAAGTGATCCAAATATTCCTTAAATACTCGGTTCATCATATCCATGAAGGCAGCATGAGCATTAGTCAATCCAAAGGACATGACTAGGAATTCATAATGCCCATACCGAGTTCTGAAAGCCGTCTTACGAAGATCAATCTTTGAAAAGAATTTGGCTCCTTGCAACTGGTCAAACAGGTCATCAATACGTGGCAATGAATACCTATTTTTGATGGTGACATGATTCAACTCCCGATAATCAATACAAAGTCGCATACTCCCATCTTTCTTCTTCACGAATAGAACAGGAGCACCCCAAGGAGAAATAATCCAATGTCTAACAATTCCTGCAGTTGAATTTTTAACTCCTGAAGTTCAATAGGAGCCATTCGATACGGGGATTTAGAAATGGGTTTTGTACCGGGTTCAAAGTCGATACAAAATTCAATTTCATTCTCTGGGAGTAGGCCAGGAAGTTCTTCAGGGAATACGTCAGGAAATTCATTAACAATAGAAATATTATTGAAAACTGACATATTTTTGTTTAGATCTGTGACATGAGCTAAGAAAGCTTGACATCCGTTTTTCAATAAACGAATAACTTTATGGCTTGAGATGACAGTGATTGATTTTAATGGTTTGGTTGCTTGAATTCGCATAATAGGTCGATTAGGAATTTGAAAGCTAACAACCTTACGAAAACAATCAATTTTTACATGATGAGTAGTTAACCAATCAATCCCTAGAATTACATCAAATGCAAGTATTTTTAATGCAATAAGATCGACAGGTAATGTGTGGGTACCAACTTGAACCAAATAAGACTTATAAACCGTGGATGTAATGAAGGCTTCTCCCAACGGAGTTTCTGCAGATAAGTCAAAGTCTAATTTCTCCGGAGTCAAATTTAATCGTTGAGCACAAGTAGGAGAAATAAAAGAATGGGTAGAACCGGTATCAAATAAAGTGTAGACATCGCTAGAGTTTATGATAAGCTTACCCGTGATGACCTCAGTCGGGTTCCTTGTTTTCTAGGAGGTCACAACAAACGCTCTCCCTTGCATTACCGGCTTTGACTTTTCTGTGACAGCCTTTGGTGCCTCCATCCTAGCTGAATTTATCTTCGGTGAACAACAAAATCGGGCTAAGTGACCTTCTCTTCCACAATTATAACATGCTTTGGACGGCATCGCACAATTTAGACTGATGCGTCCCTCCCCTCAGCATTTGAAGCATATGATATGTGGTCTTTCTCCTTCCTTAACAACGGGTGCTGGTGCTGACGTCTTTTCCATCATTGTTGAATCTCCTCTTCTTGACATGTCCATTCTTATTATTTTGGCCCTGATTACCACCGAAGTGGTTACCATTTATGGCCTGTTGATTCCCTCCACGCTTGTTGTCACCGCTTCGATGACTGCTCTCACTGGTATTATCATTTTGTCGGCTGCTCTCTTTTGGTTGCGTTGACTCGTTATCGCGCTCCAATAACTGATCCCTATTTACAACATCTTAATACAAACACAGATTATGAGAAATAAGATGTTGACGTATCTCCGGCTTCAAACCTCTTAAAAACATTCGCGCCATTCTCTCTTCATTATCCACAAGTGGGATATGAACCAGGGATAACTCGCAAATTTTGCCTCGTATTGCGACACACGGTCATATTGTTTTGCTCCAATTTGATAAATTCCACCAACTTCATGTGACAAATACTTTTGGGAAAGTATTTATCGTTGAACAGCTCTTGGAACTTCTCCCAAGACTTCTTCAATCTGGCGAAGTTGAGTACGTTTTTCCGATTCCACCAAGAATGTCTGCCTCTCGCGCAAATATAAAGGCGACAAAGGGAACCTTTTGCTCCTCGGAGCATCCTAAGACATCAAATATCTTGGTGATCTACTTTATCCATGCTTCCGCCATAAGTGGTTTTGGCTCTCCCTTAAACTCCGGTGGTCCCAGCTCCTTGAAGCTGCTTTTAGCGGTGGACCGCTTGAGAGAGTTTCCAGTGTTTCCACCTACATTTTGGACAGGAGCCGCTCTCGTATGTTGTTGCATGAATTGCATAAAGCCTCTGAACAATCCATCATTCATCATTTGGTCAGTGTTGTTGTTTGCATGAGGATTGTCGCCTTCCTGATGCGCATTCTCCTGATTATTGATATGTGGAGACTCAACGGTCTCTTGTGCTCCATTGTTATTCTCAACATTTTCGGATGTCATTTTTAGATACTTCCACAAAACAAAGGTTAATTGACATGTAACATAATATCTCTAAACTCTAACCAACCAATTTAAATACAAAATAAATTTAAGTAGGTCCTACTAGCGAAGGAATTCCCCGTCTCTCCCCTCCTAGTTCTAGTCTCACATCTTAGCCAGGGATCATAACCCTAAGCTTTGATACCAACTGTAACGCCCACAAAATTAGGTATACATCACCCATCTTGGGTCGCTTGACATACATGGTATGTAATTCAAATACAACTTACTAATACAACTCGTCATGTAGGTACAATACGACAAAACATAAACTGTGAGTTTGAATACAAATATTATCTACTAGAGATTATACAAACTCAAAAGGAGTCCTCATTAAAATTATTATCACACTATTTCACAGAATAGTGAGGACTACTAATGCTATCCTCTGGACCATCACTCCGTTCCCCGAATCGTCCCAGCTATATTCTCATTTCCTGAAGAGAACAATGAAAGAAAGGGTGAGCTCAACTAGCCCAGTAAGAAATATTATGACTAAGATAATGCAGAATAAATTATCATTAGTCTCCAACAATGTTAAACTGATAAAATATAATAGACATCAAGTTTAAGCTACAATGAACAAGCAATCCATTAAAAGAGTCAAGTAGAAAATAAAATCTACAATCTTTTATGATTAAAAAGGTTTTTCATCACTGTTATCGCTGAGACTCAGCTTAATAAATATTCCACATCATCGAATCACCCCTGTACTACGGAAAAAGATATTCTTTAGTATCACGACCACAATTATCCATGCACTACGGGCCAAGAATATTTGTGTATTCGTTAATGGTCATGATCATGCCAACAACTGTTTATCAATGCACTACGGGCCAATGTGAACTTTTACCACATCATTTGTAACATTACGGTCATGATTACACCGAATAATCCCTGGTCATAATCATAACAAGTCCATCTATGCACTACAGGCCACATATGACTTTCAACAAAATATAAACATGAGGATGATGAAAATGATATAAGAATTCAATAAAACAAGTTCAAGAATTATTTTATCAAGGAATTATTTAAGTCCAAATTGTCAACATGATACTGTTTTGTAGAGTAAAATTCAAGAATGATCAGAAGAATATTTCCATGAAAAGATACTGGATGAAGCGCAAATATCAAGGATATTCTACTAATTTCATGGAGTATGAAGTCAAAACTTTTAACCCTGAGTATAATAAAGAATGGAATAACAAAAGAAATCACCATGCATGTGGTACTTAGCAAGACAAAGTTATTCCAAGAGAATAATAATAACGGAACGAAGTCGGGAAAATTTTTAACCGATAGGATGTTCCAATAGAATAATAAAGACGGAACCAGTAAGGTGTAAAACACACATACATGATGTTCCAACGAATAATAATAAGAGCGGAACGGTGTCGGTGTAAAAAACACATGCAGGATGTTCCTACCTAATAATAATAAAGAGCGGAACCAGTGTCGTGTAAAACACATGCATGCAGGATGTTCCAGCGGAATAATAATAAAGACGGACCTGTGGTCAGGTGTAAAACACATGCATGAGGATGTTCCAATGAGTAATAATAGAAGATGTCACCAAGTATAGGTGATCTGCAGTATACAAAAGTTATTCCAACAGAATAATAAGAAATGGAATAACAACAATTCTCTTCATGACTAAGAAAAAGAATAACACCCTTACGAGTACAACAAATAATATTCCCTACCTTAAGAAGAAGAATCTTTGGATATATAAGTAGTGAAGTAGCGAGAATACTTTCTTCTTTTCTCTATAGTTTATCTCTATAGAGTTTCAAAGTGAATTAAGAAAAATAATGAATGAATGAGCTTTATTTATAGAAAAATGGAATGCATAGTAACTAACTCATGAGCAGTTTAGATTGATTTACTTTAATTTATTGATTACATATTTAAAGCAAAATTTTTAAATAAAATATAATATATTCTATTTATAATCTAATAAAACGAATAACTTTATAAAAGATTTTACTATCGCAAACACTACGCAGCACTATGCAAACACTATGCATAATAAAATATAATATATTCTAATTATTGTCTAATAAAACAGATAACTTTATAAAAGTATTATGTTTTATATAAAAAAAATTTACTATGCAAAACACTATGCAGACACTATGCAACACTATGCATAATAGAATATAATATATTCTATTTATAGAATAACTTTATAAAAGTATTCTATTTTATATAAAAAGATTTTCTGTATTATTACATTAATAATACCAACAAAACTGAGTGACTTATCACGTAAGCATCAATAATCAATACCGCAGTGTACTACTATGCAACCACGCCAGACATATTCTTTTACTTTAACAGGGTATTTCAACAGTTAACGGTAAAACTTCCGCCATTATTTTCATAAAGTATTTTTGTTGTTTTCTCAATCCGATAATAATTCCGTTGTGGGGTCCACCAATGATTGTGCCATTGTACTAATATTCCTTGTTAAAACGAATATTCCCCGACCAATCGAATATTATATAACAACTTGCGTACTTTGAAAAATTTATAAATATTACCCACAACTATTATATCAATTTCACTCCATAATATTCAAAAATAATATTTATAGAAAATTCATCTTTATTCAAAAAGTTGGGGTTTTACATAGGTTATTAAGCGTTAAAGGAAGAAAGTTGTGATCGTATAATGTGTATACATTATATAAAGTAAAGAATGAAAGAATAATACTACGTATTGTACTATTCTGTATGAAGAATGAAATAATGTATATTACGAACTAATATACGAGTTAGTATACGAAGATTATACGTGGGGTATAATGGTTAAGTTGTTAAGAATAAGTTAATGGACTTGTAGGATTGTTAGTTATTGGTAGAAGTCCAATGTAAGTATTAATCAAGCCCAAGTGATTGATTGATCATAAGCCCAAACTATTTGTAGCATAAGCCTATTAAGAGAGAAAGCTAGATTAATTATCAAGCCCAAAGTAAAGCCTTGACCCATGGGTCAAACCAAGTGTGAAATGGGTAAGTGTGATGGGAAAGGATTTTGTGTGATGCCCAAGAACTTTATTTAGCTAGCAAGAAGACTTGAAGGTTAAGTAAGGAATAGTAAGGAGGTGGAAATGAGGAGGTGGGAGGTTTAATGTCTAAAATGCCCTCACTTTGCCAAGCCTATAAATACCAAGCTCATTTCTTGTGTTGGTTGATCATTTTCATCCAACTTTTCTCTCAAACATAAAGCTACTTATTGGTTAGGGAGAATAAGTCACTTAAGCACTTATAAGCCACTTCAACCATGGATAGTTTTCCAAAGCAAATAGAAGTCTTCAAGGGTAAGACTCCTCTCTTATATCTTCATCTCTTCTATAATAGGATTTATAGAGAAGGGGGAGGGTTGGATGATAGCATGTAATAAGTTACTAAAGAATGAACTTAAGCCGAATAAGTTAAAAAAGCAACTTAAACATTAATAAGTTGCTAGAACCATGAAGAACCTATCATATGATGTTTAGTATGTTGAATATAGCATGAGAACTTTGATTGAAAGACTTAAGTTAATAATAAGTCATGAGCATGAAGATTTCTAACTCATAAGTTAAATAAGTTAATAACTTATGAGAATAAGTCAAAACCTACTTTGATTATAAACTGGAGTAGTAAATAACTTTTAATGATCTTATGTTGATTAAAATCCATTAAGAACGCTTAGTAATGAAGATTTGCCGGAATTCGCACGATTGGACGATTACCGGTGAATTCGTGAAATTGTCAGAATGGAAGTCGTATTTTGTGTTCGAAGTTGAAAACGTTGGTTTTTGATGGAGACAAGTCATTTTAGTAATTATAGAGTTGCGAACTCAAAAATGACCGGATTCTGACTTAAAACGAAGAAACAAGCGTTGAACGTTCGCGAATGTTTATCGTTTTCGTTAAAAATGAACTCATAGGTGAATTTTGAGCAAACGAAGTCAAATAGATAAAATTCTTGCATGAACGCGAAGATTATGAAATTTATGAACCGTAGGCTTTTGAACGGACCAATTCGGACTTAAAACAAAGAAGTTATGCATCCAGGAAGTTCGTAAAAATTTTTAAAACTGCAAAATTTTCTAAGGCACAGAGTCCACTCCGCGGCAAGACTCTAAGATTAATTGCCCGCGCCGCAGCACGAGGACGAACCATTGGGCACTTCTATCTCATGGCATGTATGCAAATCTGAAAGCAATCCTTGGCATGGCATTTGATTCAATAACGTTGATAGTGAAGAAAGATTTCAAGTATGGAAGGAAAGGGAACTTAATAGTAATGTATTAAGATGTAATCATAAGATGATTAAGACATTGTAAGGTACTTGTAAGACACTAATGCATGTTGATTAAGAGTTATTAATCAATCGAAGATTAGCAGAATGAGAATGATGTAACGAAGGCGGAAACCCTGAATAACGAATCTAAATTAGGAATTACATTGAGATGAAGGGTAAGATATAATAGTAATCATACTTGATTGGGTATGACTTAATGTGGTACGTTATTATGAATTGTAGAATCATAAAGACTTAAAGTACTATACGAGTATTAACCAGTAATCAGACGTCAAAGGCAAGTATTCTAACCCTTGTTCCAATTCAGTCTGGACAAGCTTTGTAATTCATCTATTCATTCACATGAAGTCTTGAATGATGAAGTCTTAAGCCAATTCTTTCGGCTAGACTTGTATTACAAATCTGTCAAGCATGATTAATGTTTACCGAGTTATATTGGTATGGTTTTCAATCGAATACCAAGTGTACTAAAATGTTTTTGTCGTTTAACGACAGGCACGTGAGGTTGCCACAACTTAAACGTATACACGTTTAATGAATGTAGTGTTGATCAACATAGAGTACTATGTGCTGATCACTCAGAAGTGCTCGTAAGCTATGTCGGACTTACAGACTTAGTGCCGGGTTGTCCTTTTCAAAAGAACTTATGAATGCTCATATACTTGACCCATAATTATTATTCCATTAAGTATGGTTGTGTAAAACGTTTTGAAGAAAAAGAAATGCTATTTTGATTTATCGATAGTACTTCGTAACTATTGTTCAGTTATTGAAGATATATGAGTTCTATGTTTCAAGCATGTTGTTTATTAGAATTGTAGTACTTGCTGAGCTAGTCATGCTCACTCTTTCTTGAACCATATGAACACAGCTAAGATCGAGCGTCTGAAGTCTCGAAGCAAGGATAAAAGCAAGGAAAGAAGACGAACCCGTAGCATACTTATGTAATAGTATGGGAAGACTGTTTGTAATATATTAATATTATGACAAGAACAACTGAAAGGGTTACAAAGAACCTGGGGAATGTAATATTATTTTGAATATATATATAAGCTATATTAGTCCTTTTGAGACTATTCAATAAAATCTATGAATGAATAGTAGTACCGTGTAGCACCATCTGTCGGGTTAGAAGAGACCCGGATTTGGGGGCGTCACAGGTTGGTATCAAAGCATTATGTTATAAAACTTAAGGGGGGAAATTAAAAACCTTAAGTCATAACCTTAAGAGAAGTCAAAGAAGTACAAGAAGAAAATAACCTTAAAAAAAATTCATTATGATTATGCTATGTGTTTTTATTATTCTACTGACATGTACTAATCAACTTAATTGTTTTGTGTAGATGTCAGGAGTAAATGAGATGTTCGTAGATGGCCAGGCCATTAGTGAAGAGTCGGTGAACCAAGTAGAGGTTATACCGAACTATATAGCAAAGAGCAGAGACGTAGTGATCATTGAGTCAGGAGACTCAGAGGAAGCTGACTTCATGTCAGTATTTGACGGGATGATAGAGGAGGAGGTAGAGATAGTCTCCTTTAACCCAGTGGCTATACCAGCTGAGATAGCTCCTGGGGGATCGATGATGTCTCAATTCATGTCAATATTTGATAGAAATATCCATTACTGTCAGGAGGTCAAGGAGCTGAAAGCAGAGCTCTAAATGCTTAAAGAGGACAAGACTGATGTCGAGTCCATGTGGGAGCAAGAACACGACGAGAGGATCTTGGCTAAGGATAAAGTCCACGATTTGAAGCACGAGGTCTTTGAGCTCAAGGTGGAGCTAAAGACTAAGGTGCAGAAGATAGGGAGGATGTCCTATATTCATAGGAGTTCTCATACGGATTTCCAGCAGCAGGTAGCTGGATATCTGGTGGAGGTGGGGCAAACACGGCATACTATTAGCCGTGATATCATTGCCGGTCTTGCCAAGGCAGATTTCAAAAATGCCTTGAGGCAGATGTAGATTAGTGGTATTTAAGGTAGTATGTAAATATTTTTGGAAGTATTAGTGACATAAAGCCTTTTTGAATAGAAAAGGGTAGTCTTTTGTAAATCCCAATTTTTGGAAAGTGATAGCGGGAAAGTAATGTAAAGACTTTAATCAGTAATAAGCTTAGGTATGACAAGAATGTATATAATGTCTTTAATGCAAAAGCAATGTGTTATGGATATTGACGTTATTGTTTAATATTAATGATAACTAATGAAGAAAGAAATAATAACGTAATGTGTTTATTGTATCAGCAAAATGCCGCCAGGAAGAGTGCAACGTAATCAATATGCAAATCTAAATCAACCGGAGGGAGGTTCGGTTAACCCAATGCAGGAGTTTGTAAATTTATTAACAACTACCTTCAATAGAACAGGGGCTAATATCCCCATAAATCCAGGAGTAGCACGAGCTACTACCTTTAAGGATTTTAAGAGTGTGGGTCCGCTGGAGTTCAAAGGAACTACGGACCCTATCGAAGCTCAAACATTGGTTAAGGGGATAGAAAAGGCATTTGTAATTGCAAATGTCGATGAGGCCCAAAAGGTTGCCTTTGCGACCTATATGCTGAAGGGAGAGGCCAACTTCTGGTGGGAAGCTAATCAGGCTAGGGTTGGGATAGCGAATTTAACGTGGGATAGGTTCAAGGAGATATTCTTCAAAAACTACTTTCCCACGAGCATGCAGGGAAGGATGGAGATACGGTTTCTGGAGTTGAAACAAGGGGACATGACAGTGCCCCAATATGCTGCCAAGTTCAATGAACTGGCGAGGTTCGCTCCACACCAAGTGGATACTGAGGTGAGGAAGGCATGATGGTTCGAGCAGGGCTTGAAACCCTGGCTCTATAACCGTATATCGGTATTCCAAAGAACTTCTTTTGGAATCATTTTAGAAAAGGCAATAATTGCCGAAGGTGGTAGTGAGGCGTTGAGCCAATACCACAAAGAAAAGAAAAATAAGGGAAAGGTTGACGGGAGAGTCAAGATTGAGGGAACCAGTGGAAATGGCGAGGGTCAGAAGAGAAAGGTATTTAGCTCTGGGAATACCGGAGTGAAGCAAGGAGACCCGAAGAGAAGAATGGAGGCCTGCAAGACCTGTGGGAAGACTCATTTAGGAGTCTGTCTCAAGGGGAAGGCCATCTGCTACAATTGTGGACAAGAGGGGCATATTGTGCCTAATTGTCCAAGTCTGAAGAAGAACCATGGATGCTTTGTGTGTGGATCAACTGACCACATGGCAAAAGAACCGCCTAGAAGAAGGGGACGGGACGGGGAAGGGCACTAATAGCGGTAAGTTAGCTATTTGGGGTCCAGTATGATGGGTAGTAGTGGGTGATGGGTCGTACCTTTAACATGACAGTCCAAGATGCGGTTGCATAAGGGGACGTCGTCGTATATATTATTCCGATCAACGATATCAATGCGTACGTGCTGTTTGATTCGGGTGCTACTTGTTCGTTTATAGCGTATGATTTTGCTAGACGATTAGTATTACTTCCTGAAAAGTTGCCTATACCTTTAAATATTAAGGTAGCAAACGAAGAGATTATTCCTGTTGAAAATGTTCACAAGAGTTGTTGTGTAGATATTTGGGGTTGTAAATTATCGGTAGATTTATTACCAATAAAGTTAGGAGAATTCGATGTAATTATCAGAATGGATAGGTTGGTAAACCATGGGGAAATTATAGATTGTCAAAAGAAATGTGTGAACATTAAGACGTTAGAACAACCTCGGGTAGTATTTTATGGGAATAGATCGCCGTGACGTTCGTGTTGTCTAACCATGACATAAACTAGGAAATTATTAAGGAAGGGATGCGTAGGTTACCTGTGCCATGTTGTTGATACCCTGAGAGTGGTAGCAACTATAGAACAAATACCTATAGTGAGCAAATTTGCCGATGTATTTTTGAGTGAATTACCTGGTCTTCCAACGAATAGGGAGACAGAGTTCGTGATAGACATTGTGCCAAGAGCAGCACCAGTTTTCAGGGCACCGTTATGGCGCCAGTGGAGATGAAGGAGTTGATGGTGCAGTTGCAAGAACTGTTGGATCGGAAGTACATTCAGCCGAGTGTGTCGCCGTGGGGAGCACCGGTAATGTTTGTTAAGAATAAGGACGGATCATTAAGACTTTGTATCGACTATAGAGAGTTGAACAAGTTAACATTAAAGAATAAATACCCATTGCCCAGGATCGATGATCTCTTTGATCAATTGAAAGGGGCTAAGTATTTTTCTAAAATAGATTTCTTGAGACGGGTATCATCAATTTGAAGGTTAGGAAGGAGGATGTGCCAAAGACAGCATTCAGGACTCGTTATGGTCATTACGAGTTTTTAGTGATGTCGTTTGGGTTAACAAATGCACCAGCTGCATTCATGGATATGATGAACAGAGTGTTCAAACAATATTTGGACAAGTTCATCGTGGTGTTTATAGATGATATTCTAGTCTATTCTAAGATGCCAGAAGATCAAGCTTAACACCTTAGATTAGTGTTGGAGACATTAAGGAAAGAGAAGTTGTATGCAAAATTCACGAAGTGTGAATTTTGGTTAGAGAAGGTGCAGTTTTTAGGTCATATCATTGACCAGGAGGGGATTTTAGTAGAACCAGCGAAGGTGGAAGCCGTGATGAATTGGGAACAACCGAAAACGCCGACTGAGGTGCAGAGTTTCCTAGGGTTAGCGGGTTACTATCGGAGATTCATCTAGGATTTTTCGAAGATAGCTACTCCGTTGACTAACTTGACCAGGAAGACGGTGAAGTACGTGTGGACTGATAAGTGTGAAGACAGTTTTCAAGAATTGAAGAAAAGATTGAGTGAAGCACCTGTTTTATCATTACCCGATGACACAGGAAATTTTGTAGTTTATAGCGATGCTTCGCATAGAGGACTTGGTTGCGTGCTCATACAGCATGGCAAGGTCATTGCGTATGCATCTAAGCAGTTGAAGGATTATGAGAAAGTTTACCCTACTCATGATCTCGAATTGACCGCAGTAGTTTTTGCTGTAAAGATATGGAGACATTATCTTTATGGAGAAAAATGTGAGATATACACGGACCACAAAAGTCTAAAATATATCTTCACACAGAAGGAGTTGAATATGAGGCAGAGGAGATGGATGGAGTTAATAAAGGATTATGACTATGAAATCCTGTATCACCTGGGAAAAGCCAATGTAGTTGCCGACGCCTTAAGTAGGAAGGGTTGGGAAAAGTTGCCTTTGTTAACGGCTCAAACTGAGTTAATAACAGAGATGGCTAGAATGGAGTTGGAAGTTAAGCTGTCAAGTGAAGCGGGACAAATGTTGTTTGCAACGGAGATGAAATCTACCATCGTAGAGAGAGTTAAGGAGGTGCAACTCAAAATTGGTGAGTGTAATCGGATGAGAGAGCGACTGATCAATTAAAAAGATATTAAGTATAGTCTTGATAACGAGGGGTTATTGAGATTTGAAGGAAGAATTTGGGTTCCGAATGAGACGGAATTAAAGGAGCAGGTTCTACAAGAGGCTCATAGTTCAAGGTTTTTGATTCATCCTGGTAGTACTAAGATGTATCAAGATCTTGATGAGTTTCGGTGGTGAACGTGAAGAAAGAGATATTAGAAATACGTTAGTAGGTGCTTGACTTGTCGAGAGAGTTAAGGCCGAACATCAACGACCAAGTGGCTTATTACGGTCATTAGAAATTCAGAGTGGAAGTGGGAGAATATCACGATGGATTTTGTGGTTGGACTTGACTACTACAACAAAGGGGTATGATGCGATTTGGGTAATAGTGGACCGATTGATGAAGTCGGCTCACTTTTTGCCAATTAGGGTTAAGTATAACTTAGACCAGTTAGCTAAACTTTATATTAAGGAAATAATCTCTAGACATGGAGTGCCAGTATCGATTGTGTCAGATCGTGATCCACGATTCACGTCGAACTTTTGGAGAAGTCTACAAGAAGCGATTGGGAATGCAGATTGAAGGCGAGTGAGTCTGACGTATCATCCATGACGGATGAACATAGTGAGAGGATAATTCAGACGTTAGAAGATATGCTAAGATCTTGCGTCATGGATTTCAAGGGTAGTTGGGATGATCATCTACCATTAGTGGAGTTTGCGTATAACAATAGTTATCATGCAAGCATAGGTATGCCGCCATACGAAGCTTTGTATGGGAAGAAATGCAGAACGCCGCTGTATTGGGATGAGGTAGGACAACGTCGGATGTTGGGACCAGATTTGGTACAACAGACAGCGGATATTGTTAAGAAGATTCAGATGTGTCTTCTAGCAGCTCAAGACCGACAGAAGAAGTTTACAGATCCTCATAGAGAGAATCGAGAGTTTAAAGTAGGTTCGTATGTATTTCTGAAAGTATCTCCCTGGAAAGGAAAGATACGTTTTGGAAAGAAGGGAAAGTTAAGTCCGAGGTTTATAGGACCTTTCGAGGTATTGAAACAGGTAGGTTAGGTAGCTTATATGTTAGCATTACCTCCAGATCTAGAACTAATACATAATGTACTTCACGTATCCGTGTTACGTCCTTATAAGCCGGATTATAAGCACGTGATAGAATATGAGCCTATTCATGTCGAAAAGGACTTAACGTACGAGGAAACGCTGATTCAAATTTTCGATAGAAAAGAACAAGTTTTGCGGAATAAAGTTATACCTTCGGTGAAGGTGATATGGAAGAACCACGATGCAGAAGAAGCAACGTGGGAGTTAGAAGAAATGATGAAAAAGAATTACCCGCATTTATTTGTGTAATTTTTATATATAGCGAGATTATGGGGATAGAATCCTTATAAGGGGAGAGAGTGTAGCATAGGAAAATCGAACATTTGTAATTACTTTTAATAATGAATAAAATAATATTATTTATTATTATTGTGTGTTGAGAAGATGAATTTTGTTCTATAACCTAGAAACGCCGGAATGTCGTAGTATTTTAACTACGTGGAAGAATTAAAGTGTTTGAATTTCTAAAACGAAAATAAAAGTTTTTCGAGAAATTTTCCGAAAAATACTATTCATCGATTTCCGCTCGAGAATTATTTTTGAATTTCAGAGAAATATGTAATTTTATAATATCGAGGTGATATCGATTATGTAATAATAATCTAAGTATGGGAAATGTAATATTTCGAATGCGGACTAAAATTGGGAACGTTAGGTTATTAAGCGTTAAAGGAAGAAAGTTGTGATCGTATAATGTGTATACATTATATGAAGTAAAGAATGAAAGAATAATACTACGTATTGTACTATTATGTCTGAAGAATAAAATAACGTATATTATGAACTAATATACGAGTTAGTATACGAAAATTATATGTGGGGTATAATTGTTAAGTTGTTAAGATTAAGTTAATGAACTTGTAGGATTGTTAATTATTGGTAGAAGTCCAATGTAAGTATTAATCAAGCCCAAGTGTTTGATTGATCATAAGCCCAAACTATTTGTAGCATAAGCCTATTAAGAGAGAAAGCTAGATTAATTATCAAGTCCAAAGTAAAGCCTTGACCCATGGGTCAAACCAAGTGTAAAATGGGTAAGTGTGATGGGAAAGGATTTTGTGTGATGCCCAAGAACTTTATTTAGCTAGCAAGAAGACTTGAAGGTTAAGTAAGGAATAGTAAGGAGGTGGAAATGAGGAGGTGGGAGGTTTAATGTCTAAAATGCCCTTACTTTGCCAAGCCTATAAATACCAAGCTCATTTCTTGTGTTGGTTGATCATTTTCATCCAACTTTTCTCTCAAACATAAAGCTACTTATTGGTTAGGGAGAATAAGTCACTTAAGCACTTATAAGCCACTTCAACCATTGATAGTTTTCCAAAGCAAATAGAAGTCTTCAAGGGTAAGACTCCTCTCTTATATCTTCATTTGTTCTATAATAGGATTGATAGAGAAGGGGGAGGGTTGGATGATAGCATGTAATAAGTTACTAAAGAATGAACTTAAGCCGAATAAGTTGAAAAAGCAACTTGAACATTAATAAGTTGCTAGAACCATGAAGAACCTATCATATGATGTTTAGTATGTTGAATATAGAATGAGAACTTTGATTGAAAGACTTAAGTTAATAATAAGTCATGAGCATTAAGATTTCTAACTCTTAAGTTAAATAAGTTAATAACTTATGCGAATAAGTCAAAACCTACTTTGATTATAAGTTGGAGTAGTAAATAACTTGTAATGATCTTATGTTGATTAAAATCCATTAAGAAAGCTTAGTAATGAAGATTTGCCGGAATTCGCACAATTGGACGATTACCATCGAATTCGTGAAATTCTCATAATGGAAGTCGTATTTTGTGTTCGAAGTTGGAAACGTTAGTTTTCGATGGAAACGAGTCAGTTTAGTCATTATAGAGTTGCAGACTCAAAAATGACCGGATTTCGACTTAAAATGAAGAAACGAGCGTTGAATGTTCGCGAACGTTTATCGTTTTCGTTAAAATTGAGCTCATGGATGAATTTTGAGGAAACGAAGTCAAATAGATAAAATTCTTACATGAACGCGTAGATTATGAAATTTATGAACCGTATGCTTTTGAACGGACCAATTCGGACTTAAAACGAAGAAGTTATGCGTCCGGGAAGTTCGTAAAAATTTTCAAAACTGCAAAATTTTCTAAGGCACAGAGTCCGCGTCGCGGCGCGACTCTAAGCCTAATTTCCCGCGTCGCAGTGCAAGGCTAAACCATTGGGCACTGCTAACTCGCACCGCAGCGTGAGTCACAAGGCAATCCTTGGCGCCGTGGCGCCAGTCCAAGGAAGTTGATAGTGAAGAAAGATTACAAGTATGGAAGGAAAGGGAACTTAATACTAATGTATTAAGATGTTATCATAACATGATTAAGACATTGTAAGGTACTTGTCAGACACTAATGCATGTTGATTAAGAGTTAATAATCAATCGGAGATTAGCGGAATTAGAATAACGTAACGAAAGCCGGAAACCCTAAATAACGAATCTAAATTAGGAATTACATTGAGATGAAGGGTAAGATATAATTGTAATCATACTTGATTGTGTATGACTTAATGTGGTACATGATTATGAATTGTAGAATCATAAAGACTTAAAGTACTGTACGAGTATTAACCAGTAATCAGACGTCAAAGGCAAGTATTCTAACCCTTGTTCCAGTTCAGTCTGGACAAGCTTTGTAATTCATGTATTCATTCACATGAAGTCTTGAATGATGAAGTCTTAAGCCAATTCTTTCGGCTAGACTTGTATTATGAATCTGTCAAGCATGATTAATGTTTACCGAGTTATATTGGTATGGTTTTCAATTGAAGACCAAGTGTACTAAAATGTTTTTTGTCATTTAACGACAGGCACGTGAGGTTGCCACAACTTAAACGTATACACGTTTAATGAATGTAATGTTGATCAACATAGAGTATTATGAGCTGATCACTCAGAAGTGCTCGTAAGCTATGTCAGACTTATGGACTTAGTGCCGGGTTGTCCTTTTCAAAAGAACTTATGAATGCTCATATACTTGAGCCATAATTATTATTCCATTAAGTATGGTTGTGTAAAACGTTTTAAAGAAAAAGAAGTGCTATTTTGATTTGTCGATAGTACTTCGTAACTATTGTTCAGTTATTGAAGATTTATGAGTTCTATGTTTCAAGCATGTTGTTTATTAGAATTGTAGTACTTGCTGAGCTAGTTATGCTCACTCTTGCTTGAACCATATGAACACAGCTAAGATTGAGCGTACAGAAGTCTCAGGCAAGGATAAAGGCAAGGCGAAGACGAACCCATAACATACTTATGTAATAGTATGGGAAGACTGTTTGTAATATATTGATATTATGACAAGAACAACTGAAAGGGTAACAAAGAACTTAGGGAATGTAATATTATTTTGAATATATATATAAGCTATATTAGTCCTTTTGAGACTATTCAATGGAATGTATGAATGAATAGTAGTACCGTGTAGCACCATCTGTCGGGTTGGAAGAGACGCGGATTTGGGGGCGTCACATCAAGGACATGCTTGGAAAGATAGGAACTCTATCAGAATCATTTGAGTTTCCATCCTCAGGTTACTTTCTCTCTTTACCTTTTTAGGTTGATTATGACTTCTTGACAGAATCCTCTTATAGTTCATAAGGAGATGCAATTATGATGAATGCATTTATAATAGTGAGGAACCGTACCTTTTTACTGTCAATTACTAAACAGTCATTTATCATGGATATACTGAGTTTAGGTATTGATGAGCATAGCTTCACTTTTTCTCCTGACAGCTTATTGCACTTGCTGGCCTTTAATCAATCAATAGTGGTCTTGAAGATATAGGCCACGAGAATCTCAGCATTAAGATCTTTGACATCCTTTAGCTAACAGAGTTTGCACCCAAATTTGTGGCGGACATAAGTTTGAGAAGATCTTCTTTCTTCTCTCGATAAGCATTTCTTAGTATGTATGGCTTCTTCATCTTTCAGACTGGTGGGTGCATAACTCTTCGTTATTGACGTCTCTTTAGTGTTCTCGTCTGGTCTTAGAACTACAAGATTGATTGTAAGCTATGATTGGTCTTGTTGATGTGTCAATAGAGACCATGGACCAATCTGAGCAGCTTCAGGTGTATATACACATTTTAACTATACACAATATTTCCAACATGTGAGCTCATCTTCATATAACAAGTTACTACTAAACTATGTTTAGAACAATGTTAATGCCTTGGATCAGACTCAAAGCGATTAGCTTTTGAATATAGCATGAGAACCTGCTCTGATACCAATTGTTAGTTCCCAGAGGGCACAATAGATCTAGAAAGGGGGGGGGGGGGGTTGAATAGATCCTTTTTATTTCAAAGACTTTTCTGGTTTATATTATTTTGTTCATAATTAACATATGATAAACATAAGAATCTTTTTAAGCACAGCGGAATAAGTAAAAGATCCCCTTCATTGATATATCCATAATCATACATACATTGTTCATAGAGTAAGTTTAGTTGTAAGCAGTTAAAACATACATAGCTTGCTTATAGTACATAATGTAAATGACATAATGTAAAAGACACAAGGGGTTTTAAGTGGTTCAGAGACTCAAGCTCCTAATCCACTCTTCTGCTTTCAACTAGCAGGATTTCCACTAAAGAAGGGCAGCACCCTGAATCACTAAAATTCCTTCAAGGCCAGCAGCCTTGGGACTCCTCTAGTTCCCTAGGAACTCTTCAAGCCCAGCAGGCTTGGAACTTCGTTTAGTCCCTCCGGATAAGGACCCTTTTTGCCCTGCTTTGTTTAGTCCCTTCGGACAAGGACCCCTCAGGCCCTGGCTTTGTTGAGTTGTTTGTTTGTTGTTGTTGGAGTCGGTGTTGAGCTGCTAAGATGTCATCATGCTCTGAATATCTTCTATACTTAGCAGCTTGGCTTGATCATCCTTAAAGTGCAGCTGAGTGTTGCATGATGCTCAGCTTCTTAGGTTGCTCAACTACTCCGGATGACCCCTTGATGAACTGCCTTGAAGATCATTCTCCTTGGTACTTGATGGTTGCACATGAGAGGCTTCTAAGATGACTGTAAGCACTTTTGTTAAGTACTTAGAAGCTGTCTCGTGTTTGACACCAAGATGGCTTTTGTGATCTCCCTTCTTCCTACTCGATGCCTTCTCATGATGGACTTGCTAAGATGACCTTAGGCTCTTCTCTATTGTACTTAGAGTCTTCCCATAATGGACATCCAGATGGCATGATGCTCTCCTTTCTCTCGGCAGTTCAGAACACTCTTCATGTAGTAGAACTCTCACATCTACATAGTAGAACTCACACTTCTACTTCTTTCTTGATCTGACTTCTGAGTGTTCTTGGTGAATCGTAGAGTGAGCCTTAGGACTCACTATCGCATGGTTAGATCAGTCCACCTTCTCTCCAAAACCAACAACTCCAGTAACCTTTGATCTTTGAAGCTCTTCCTTATTTATACTCTTTCCCAATCCTTCCGTTGGAAAGTAGCTATTGAAGGCTATTCAAATCTCTTCACAGATCTCTAGTTGCTTGAGGTAGACTACTTGATGTGACTTGTCATACTTTTTCTGACGCTGCAGTCTACTATTTCACCTACCCTGTCAGATGTATCACTTTACTGTCTTGGGCAGGTTGAAGACTTTATTTCTTCTAATTTCTTAATCAGAGGTTGTCTTTTGCATCGATGCTCTCAATAAGCACTTGTCCAAATATTACCCTTCAGATTGAACCGTTGCCAATGCTTCAGTCTTCAGCTATTCGAACTCTACGATTCTGATGCACGTCTTCAAGGACCTGATCGTAGTGTCTTGTTGAGTGTTGCTCGTTGACTAGTAGAGTTAACACTACGATCCTAAAGAGTGTTGCTTGGATCTTCACTATAGAACACTTTTTCCTTGTTTTGTGCAGTCCTTCAATACTTCTATTTGCTTCGACTGTTCTCAGATACTGATGGCCTAATTCCTTGCTCTGGTCCCCTTCTAAATATCAAGACACTTCAGATTTGTGGCGCGTCCAGCTTGCTTTCTCCTTGTGATCTTCCGCTCACTTATCATCAATGAACTGACCCTGCACTTAATCACTTTAGCGTTGCTCTTCAGAAGCTGGCCAGTATCTCGGTTCACCTTCCATCAGTTCCTTCTCTGTTTGGCAAACACTACGATCTTGGTTTCTTCCAAGATTGTTGTCTTCTGTTCACTTGATAGCTACTGCACAAACTGACTTTCCTTAGTCAACTTCTGAAGTCTTCTTTGGATCTCCTTGTGGAAGACTTCATCACGAATGGCCTTAGACCTCAATCTTGATGCTGATTGGGTTGGTGCTGAGATCTTCTGTTATGCTTCCTGCCATTCGTTGAGTGCTCTCTAGTTCCCTTACTGTGGAATGCATCTTTGCAGTGCCAACCAGAGGCTTCGTTCCTTTGGATATTCTGGGAGTGCTCATTTGTTGAGAACCGTATATGCTCTACGATTCATCCTTGGCGTTGTGAGCACTTCTGTTGAGGTCGTAGTTCTGCACTCTACGATTCAGCTTTGGCTGATGCAGACACTACGATCCCGAGATCAGATCTTGACACTATGATTTCTGCATTGCTTGTTGTTTTCATCTGATCTTGCTTGACTACGATCTCTGCATGTAATCAATAGACTCTACGAACTCAGAGTGTGATCTATGATCCTTGACTTGGCTTTGGCATCAGTAGAATCTACGACTCTGAGTGTAGTCTACGTTTCTGTCTTGGCTTTGGCAGATGATTGGTCGGCTCGTAGGCAGGCTGTCTCTACGATTCTGAACATGACTTCCTCAGTACACTACAATCCCGAGGAAGCTCTACTCGATACACTACGATCCTTCTTCGTTTCCCCTAGCAGTCTACAAACTCCGAGATCTACTATCTTGCATACTCCTATTCTGCCTCGATAGCTCTCGAGTTATCCTTGACTCACCTGGCAGACTACGACTTATGGTGCAGTGCTCGACTTTCAGACTAGCCTATCTATTACATCATAAGATCAACCTAACAAGCTTGATCTTTCTATATTTATAGTCTTTGTACATCATTTCTTTTTAAGGACTTTACAAAGCTGTTTTGCTTATGTAGGATCAACCTAACATATTTGATCAATTCATTCTAAGTCCTTATACATATATTTCTATTATCTATCAAAGGACTTTATAGCTTTTCTTAATGCAAGCATACTTTCATATTCATTCATATATATCATAATCAAATCATATCTTAAATAGGAATATCATTCACATGTTTATTCCTGACAGAGGGTTTTACTGTGTATTGTTTTGTATGAGTCCCTCCTATCGACCATTTGGCAAAAAACAAGTTTTTTTTAGTTGTTTTATGTTTTAAATTTTTGGATTCCAAAGTCTAAATCGAGCCAAAGGAGCAAACTTTTCTTTTCTACTTGACAAAACCAAATACTAGTCACATAGGCTCATAGAGTGAGTAACCCGACTTGTATTGATTGGCTGATTATAGACTTCAAAAGTCTAAAAGAAACAAGCAGACCTACACATATAACTGTACTTTAATAACTATACTTAAATGACTTGGTGTCTGAATCTGTTTAATGGTTTGATCAGTTAGATAGTTCTATATTTGCTTTGTGATTAGGTAACATATAAGTTAGTTAGGGTTGTGTAAGATAGTTTTCTTGCCTTGTTCTACTAGTCTGCTATTAAAGAAAATGTCTAGCAGTTCTTCCAACTCACATAAAGATACATGTTCTCCAATTTTATTTCCTCTTCTTGATGTAATGAGGTAAACATCAATAAGGCAATTTGGTATGTGTTTTCATTTTGTATTCAAGAAATCATTAGATTGGGATGAATTTTTGTTCTGTAGAAATTGAAGTTTTGAAGACAACTACGGTGGCAGAGCTGAAGAAGTCAGTGGAGGCTGCATTCAGTCATTTACCGAAAGAGGGACCTGACAAGGTGTCATGGTATGATTATTTTTCATTTTCACTATTTATGGGTTTTAGAAGTGGTAAATTATACAATTAGAGATAAATTGGTGACTAGATAGCAGAGTTTTTAATGGTACTGGTGGCTTAATGAATTGTTTACTCAGATTACTTACTGAGTTTTTAATCTGTGGACCATGGGTATTCTCGGATTACTTACTGAGATTTATGCAATGCCGAATTTGAAAATGAATCTGAAATTTGATATTGAGGTACATGTACACTTGTTTTTCTTGTTGGAAGTGTCTATCGTGATTTGAATGTCTAATTAGGTATTTATTTTGTTTTTTGGCCATTCAGGTTCTATTCAAAAACCTTGTTGTGGATATGAAGGATGTCACTCCTACTTCGCTTCTCAAGGACAAGGTGAGGGAAGTTGAAGGAAATCCTGATTTTTCCAACAAAGATGTTGCATCATCCCAACCACAGATTGTTTATGAGGTTAAATCTGGTATGGTATCTACACTATATCAAGTTGAGCTACCACTTGATGTAGCTAATCCATCCCATCCTAGTGGCCATTCTCAGCTATTATCTCAGGTTTGTATTTACTTCTATGTTTATTGAGTGGATTCTTACTATTATCTCATCTTTTCGGTGTTATGGATTTAACATTTTTGTTGGATTTAGTATGCTCCTCCTCTCCATCTATCTTTGGCTACGATGATGGAGGATGATAAATTTGGTGGCTTTTAGGCTTATCGATCGACTTCCTTACGCTCAAGGGCTTCTACAAGGACAATCCCCATTTTACATTAGCTGGTGTGATTCCAGTTTCTTACGTAAATTGGTGCAGATAGAATAATAGAATTGCTACTCGATAGCTTGTGGTTGTTTGTCCGACTTTCGCTTTTGACAAAGATCTCAACATTGAACAACAAGTGGTTGTCAACCCAAAGCTCTAAAATCTAGGATTTGCAAATGCATTTTTAGAGGTTTGAAGTGTTTACTTAAATTCTCTTTTTTTCCTCATGAGTTTAGTGATTATTTCCTCAAAGCCTTATTTGGTATGTTGTTGCAGTGTGCTTCCTATTGTCATGGATAGGGCTATCAAAGAGATAGTATCTAGTATTGTGCAAAGAAGTGTTTCTATAGAAACTCAAACAACAAAGGAACTTGTCTTGAAAGTACACATTATTGTTCTTTTCATCTTATTTACTGGTTAATAAAACAGTTATATCACTGAATCTTATACGACATTATTTTTCTAATATAACAGTAGTTGTCTCATAAATGCACCTTGATTTTGACAGAAGGAGATTCAGCTAAAGCTCTTGCAGTAAGTTGTTTTCCTCTTGATTCAAGTAATGTAGTTTGGTTTCTTTGTATATAAAGGTTGAGATGATTGAGTTTATATACGGATCATTTGGACTTTTCTGTTGTTGGTCAAAATTATTATGGTGTTTTTCCGTTGAGAGGTAAATTGCTCAATGTGAGGGAAGCAAGCCATAAACAGATAATGGAAAATACCGAAATCCAGAATATCAAGAAGATATGGTCATTTGAGAAGTAATACTCCTAATAAAACTCATTTTTAGAGAAGGAAATATCGATAGTTGTTTACTTATACATAGTTGTTAAATTAAAATTGACGTGCTTGTGCAGGATCATGATGGTTCACACATTATAAGCAATAAGCCTGCACCTAGAAGGCCCTCCATTGATGCTACAAACGATAATAATGCCTCTAAAGACGTGGGCAACAACAATATTACAGCTCAAGCTTTCACTTTCCGACAGCTAGCAACCACAACAAAGACTATTGAACTAGTTTATAAGGGAAAACTTGACAAAATTGGCCAGGTAATTTATGACTGTTGATATCTAATGCTAGACTTGGTATCTTTTTTCTTACAAGAAAAAATATAGCAACTTGGTTCATTTTTACTCAGGTTGTAGCTGTGAACCAACTAGATCAAAATGGGTTGCAAGGAAACAAGGACTTTCTTGTAGTTATTAGTTTAGTATCTCTGCTCGAGTTCAGCATCTCTTCTTAATGTAACTAAAATATTGTATTGTAATGATAGATTGTAAAAGTTATTAGTTTAGTAGTTTGGTATAATAATGATCATAATATTTGAGGAGATGAATTATTCAACAATTATATTGTAATGTTGTAATGTGAATGATTTTAAATGATGTAAATAATATTTTTTTATATTTTATTTTATATTGTATTTGTGTTTGTTGAATAAATTTGTACTATTAATTAATTTTTTTTAAATATAAAATGGCTATAACGACGGTCATCAACCGTAGCTATAGTGTTCTATAAAACACAGGCCTATAGCGACGGTCGGCAAGCGTCGCTATAGACATCTATACACGATTTTGTCATGACCTATAGCGACGGTCGGCGACCGTCGCTATAGGCCAAAAGATCGTCGTTAAAAGCTTTTAGCGACGGCTTCTATGGCGACAGGCATGCGATAGACCGCACAGGCAGGTTATTCCAATAGAATAATAAATAACAGAACCAGGTCCGGCGTAAACCGCACAGACAGGATATTCCAACAGAATAATAAATAACGGAACCAGTCCAACAGAAAAGCGCTTATGGACATGATATTCCAACAGAATAATAAAGAATGGAACCAGTCCCAAGCATAAAACGCATGTGAACAGGATAATCCAATGAATAATAAATAATGGAATAATGAAGAATTTCACCAAGTATAGGGTAGCAGCGTATCTGAGTTATTCAACAAAATAATAAATAATGGAATAATGAAGTTCTCTTCATGAATACAAAAGAAATAATACCCCACAAGTAAAAAGAAACCGGATATAAGAGTAGGAAGTAGCGAGAATACTTTTCTATAGTTTCTCTATAATTTCTCTCTCTAGAGTTTCGGTGAATAAGTAAGAAATAATGAAGGAATGAGCTTATTTATAGAAGAATGGAAGGGCATCGCATGTAAGGAAAATATCACAGACTCAATAATTCACGGATGAAATTTTTTATAACCTACCTACGGATGCAAAAGTCAAGCCTTCCTCCAATAAGATCAAAGCAACCAAATGTAATATATATATATATATATATATATATATATATATATAAAATAGACAATACATGTTATAATGCAATAAAGCAACAAAGAAACCACTACCACCCGACAACCTTAGGATTGTTTCTCCACCCCCATCATTTCACCTGCAAAAATTATATATATACATATATTACCCACACCACATATAATATATATATATATATATATATATATATATATATATATATAATACACTCCACCTTTTCCACCATCATCCACTAATATTACAAACACCCACATCACTATCACACACACACACCTTACACCTATCACTATCATATTATCACTTTTCCACTCACATATATATATATATATATATATATATATATATATATATATATATATATATATATATATATATATTGACATACCATATTAATAAATATATTTTACCTCTCCTTTACGTAACTTCCTCTCACCCACATTTCCAAAATTAGTTTTTCAACACATATGGCCCCCAAATGTGGGCCCCACATTTAAATAATTTCTACCGCTTATTTTAAAAAATGTGTAAATGGGGGTCCATAAAATACCACAAATACTTCATAAAAATTTCCTCAATATTTTTAACAACTTTTATCACTATTATTATAATTCACAATATGGATCGACCAGGTCGTTCCCAGGAAAGAGGGGGCTTTCCAATAAGGATTTCTCCATATTGGTGCGCAATTAGGTGACCAAACCTCTCCTTGACAGGACTTCTAGACATCGTTAATATTGCAAATAATAATATTAATAACTTTGTCGTCTCAATTATTGATTTAATAATATATAAAATATTGACAATAATTGAATCAAATAACGTGAGATATTATGCAGCAATTACTGTAGCAATAGTTGAATAAAACTGAGCGACTTCTCACGTAAGCATCAGTAATCAATACCGTGTGCTACTGTGCAACTACGCGTATTACTGTACTTTTAACATTCGGTGTTTTAATAGTTAACGGTAAAACTTCCGTCGTTATTTTCATAAAGTATTTTTATCGTTTTCTCAATCCGATAATAATTTCGTTGTGGGGTCCACCAATGATTGTGCCTTTGTACGAATATTCTCTGTTAAAATGAATATTCCCCGACCAATCGAATATTATATAACAACTTACGTACTTTGCAAAATTTATAAATATTACCCACAACTATAACATTATATCAAATTCATTCCATAATATTTAAAAATGATATTTATAGAAAATTCATCTTTATTTATAAAAGTTGGGGTCTTACAACCTCCCCTTCTTATGAAATTTTGCCCTCAAAATTAGGGTACGTACCTGGTATGTCGAAGAGGTAAGGATACCTTGATTTTATTTTAGATTCTAACTCCCAGGTCATTTCCTCAACATCGTGGTTTCTCCACAAAACTTTGACTTGAGGTATAACCTTGGAGCATAAAATATGTTTCTTCTTATCCAAGATTTGAACAGGAACCTCTTCATATGTCAAATCTTCCGCTATTTCTTCCGGTTCTAACTCAATAATGTGGTTCGGGTCTTCCACAAATTTACGTAACATGGATATGTGAAAAACGTTATGAACACGAGACATACTTGGCGGTAAAACGAGTATATAGGCCACAGTTCCTACTCGATCGAGGATTAAAAATGGGCCGATGAATCGAGGATTGAGCTTTCCTCTCTTTCTAAATCTCGTAAATCCTTTCCATGGAGCAACACGTAACAACACATGATCTCTTATATCGAATTCCACGTCCTTTCGATGAAGATCGGCATAACTCTTTTATCGATCTTGTGAGGTTTTTATACGTTGTTGGATCGTTTGAATCTTTTCCGTAGTCATACGTACCAACTCTGGTCCCAACAACGTTGCTTCACCCACCTCATCCCAACATACTGGAGAACGACACTTTCTTCCATACAACGCTTCGAATGGAGCCATGCCAATACTTGTTTGATAACTGTTGTTGTAGGAAAACTCCATCAGTGGTAAGAACTTGTCCCAACTTTCTTTGAAATCAAGGACACAGAGTCTTAATAGATCTTCAAGAGTTTGAATAGTCCTCTCCGACTGTCCATCCGTCTGAGGATGATATGCCAAGCTAAATCATAAATTCGTGCCCATAGCTTTTTACAAACTAACCCAAAATCGTGAAGTGAATCTTGGGTCTCGATCATACACTATGGATACTGGCATACCATGCAATCTTACAACCTCGTTTATATACATACGAGCAAGATGTTCAAATGTATAAGTTTCTCGTATAGGTAAGAAGTGAGCAGACTTGGTCAATCTATCAACAATCACCCAAATTGCATCTATGCCTTGAGAAACCTTGGGAAGACCAGTAACGAAATCCATGGTAATGTGCTCCCATTTCCATTCTGGAATTTCAAGTGGTTGCAATGGACCTTTTGGTACTTAATGCTCCACTTTAACTCGTTGACAAGTTAGACACCTTGAGATAAACAACGCTATCTCTCTCTTCATACTGCTCCACCAAAATGTATGACGAAGAACATGATACATTTTGGTACTCCCAGGATGGATTGCAAATGGTTTGTTATGCGCCTCCATCATGATTTTATACTTTAAATCAGGGTCATTAGGAACTCAAAGTCTGGAGCTGACTCGAAGTATTCCTTCATCATCGATTCTTGCTTCTGGCATAGCACCTTATTGCACTTTCTTCTTTATACGCATCAGCTCCAAGTCTGTAGCTTGAGCAGCATTAACTTTATCGATTAAAGTTGGTTCTACTCGTATATTCGCCATAATCACATGGGTCCCTGGAGTCTTTAACTCTATCTCCATCCTTTGTAAGTCACACAAAATGGGCCTTTGTGTTGACAATATCGCACTCGTACTTGCATATGATCTTCTACTCAATGCATCAGTTACCACGTTCGCTTTTCCAGGATGGTATGATCATAATCTTTCAATAGTTCAAGCCAACATCGTTATCGCATGTTGAGTTCCTTTTGAGTGAAGAAATATTTGAGGCTTTTATGATCCGTAAAGATCTCCACTTTCTCTCCATACAAGTAATGCCTCCAAATTTTAAGTGGGAAGACAACAGCTGCCATCTCTAGATCATGAGTAGGATAATTCCTCTCATATTCTTTGAGTTATCGCAAGGCATAGGCTATGACTTTCCCATGTTGCATGAGAACACATCCCAACCCCTTTGCAAGCATCCTTGTAGATGAAAAATCCTCCAGGCAGGATGGTATTATCGAGCAGAGGCTGAAATGAGTCTCCTCTTGAGTTTTTGAAAACTCTTCTGATATTCTTCGCTCCAACCGAATCACAAAAGAATGGAATAACAAAAGAAATCACCAGGCATCGCGATCAAGACCGCTTGCAGGCGAGTTATTCCAATGAATAATAAATAAAGGAACGGAGTTCGGTGTAACCCGCTTGCGATCGAGATATTCAACGAATAATAAATAACGGAACCGGTCCCGGCGTAAAATGCCTGATAAAGTATATTCCAATGAATAATAAAGAATGAAACCGGTCAAGCATAAAGCGTCTGAGATAGGATATTCAATAGAAAAATAAATAATGGA